>OY856410.1:770248005-770663005 GCA_963693085.1 Alisma plantago-aquatica
GATTTATTACTCTTTCTAAGTTGAATTCCAACATAGTTTATAATTAATAAATTCAATGCAGCTATACTCTCATTCAAGCTTTTATAGGATAAGAACAAACCAAAAGCAAGATTTTTTTACTTGGACTAACATCTTAAATAGAGATAAGATGTGAAAACTGAGAATGGCTGTATCTTTACCCCATTTCGTAAGGGTTGAAGAATTATGAATAACTATGCAATGAATTTGTTCAAGGAGCACCTCGATGCGGATCTAGGGTTAAATAAATGGGATTACATATACCTACAATAGTGTGGAACAATGTTAGCCCCATGGGACCTATTGAAATGTGGTAGATGCTCAGATCTAAGAATATAAGATCTAAGCAACATTCGATCAACACTAAAGATAAAAGAGGAGTAACCTTTTTTATTGTCAAAATTAGTTAGTTTGTGCATGTTTATTTACAATAATGATAACCAAGATATATTAAAATATGTCTCTGTTAGTGGCATACCCTATGGTACTTCAACATAACAGGTGTTAGCTTCAAGTACAGGGGAAAGAGATGGTGTCAGCTTCCATCCACTTCTCCAAATGTTTTGTGGTTAGGGAAAATTTGGGAGGGTGTAGTAGGGATACAAACTTTTGCAATTAAATATACACTACAAACCCAGACTTTGCAGTGTGACTACACCCAAATATTCAAGCCCCCATTTTAAAAACCTCCAATGTCCATTTCCCAGGTTATTTTAGTATTTACCCATAATACGTTCATGAGCATAGGCTTGAAGATCATTAGATCCCCCATTGCTGAAAGTGGAACATCCAATATCATATCCATCCTATAAGATGCCAATGATAGTGATATAGGTTGAGGACCCTTCCCCTTATCAGACATATCCTATAAGGGGTGGGGTTACCCTTAGAACTGTACAAAATGGTAAATGTGTTGTAATTTAGGCCTGAGCAGGATCAACCCAATTTGGGGGGCTTAAGTTGTAGAAGCCAGTTGATATAAGTGGCCACTACATTGTATCAATTGTAGAAGTTGGATTTAGTTGAACATGTACCCAACCTCTGCCATAGGTCCACTGTGGGCATTGTTTTGGTATGTATTCCCTAAGAGCCAATCATGGGATGATTGGTGGGATACATTAAGATTGATTTGATAAAGATCAAAGGCAAGCTTCCAATTCTTTCTGGTTTAGTCATATGAGATAATGATAGAACAGATTGAATGTCTAGAGAATGACAATACTCAATGACGTATGCTTTCAGGTTGAGGACCTGAACGGTGAGATCATACATATGCTAAGAGTTTGTACACTCTTATTATGTCCCTAGTCGGATGTCATTGTGGAAGGTAGATAGACAACAATGACACACAAGACTAGATTATGGTGTTGGTTGATGACAGAATCTCATTAGTCATGATATGGAGATATCAAACCAAACACATAGGTACTTGTTAGAGAACAAGCATACCAGACAGACCCACCGTGAGTTTGACACATGGAACCATGACATGGTAGTCACAGTCAGTTCTCACAATGATGGTGGTGAGTGTGATTCTTTGACCTGAAATCACTACACTCAACACATGTCGTTGGGTACACTTTGACATCATCAAATGTAGTCCTGAAACATGGGTTGTTATAAAGGTGATGATTGAGTGGCTTTGACACATGGGGCTTTTGAGGGGTGAGTGATAGATATGGGATTTGTCCCTCCTGAGGGAGTTTGATATCCATGGCCACTTGATGAGTAGGATTGAGATAGGTGTGCACGCATGTATGAATCAGTATGTGATATTGATGTCATACATATCTCCTCCAATCTACTCTGAGATCAAGAAAGTGAATGAACGTTGACAAGATGACTGTTCCATGCCTCGAGTTCATTCGGGATATCAGTGACAAAGGAATTATACATTTACTGTAACACCATTCACAGATTGTAGGATTGAAAGTTGTTCTCCAACTTTCCTTTTCACTTGGGTAGCACTGATGTGTGACTAGGCACCACTCTTTGCTTGTGAAGTCATAAAGTATTATGGACTTTCACTGCCAACGTGAAATGGACCTGCAGGGTCACACACATAGGATTTAACCTGGAAGAATCCACAAACGATGTTTAGATTGATTACTAAAGGAGTTTAGTAGTTCAATTAAACACTCAGTCAATTGATAGCTCAGTATATTAGTGTTCAAGGTGTTGGACCGATTGATTAGAGTATCAAATTGATTGAAACTGCAATTGACTGATTTTGCATAGTCTACTGCCCCAACCGATCAGCTCATTAGATGAACCGATTGGCTCAGGTTGGTGAACCGATCGGCTCAACTGGTGAGATGATCGGCTCATGTGTCATGAAATGATTGACTCAATTGTTGAACCGGTCGATTCATGTGACCAACCGAGACCATTTGGAAAGTCAGAAGACTATTTTGCAAATACAATTTGTTTCACTTGTACAAATTCGATTTGGACAAGGATTACTATTTGATTAATTGGAAACAAATTTGAAAGTCAATTTGAGTTGGACCAGGACCACGAACCGATTGGCTCAGAAGTGAACCGATCAGCTCAGGGCCCCAAATGACCGGTTCAGGTGGTGAACCTATCGGCTCAGCTCCCCAACCAACCATTTCATGCTTGAAACGATCGGTTCAGGTGGCGCAGTTGATTGTTTTGTGGAAAATCTCGAACCCTTCTACTCCTGCTTTAATCCCATATTGCCCGAGATAGAGAACCCTGTCCCATGACCCTCCTATATATATAAGGGTAGTGGGGGCTTTTCAGGATAACAACTCAAAACACCAGTTGCTCTGCAAAGTTGTCGTTCTCTCTGGTTGTGGTAACCGAGAGAGCCCGAGCAAGTGCTACCCGATAAGGGAGGCACAGTAAGGGAAAGACAACTACAGAAAGACAACTGGTTGTAGGAGAGTGTGTCATCAACTAGTACACTGACAAGAGGGTGCAAATCCTTCCAATTCCTTGTGGGACAAGAAGTTCGGAGTTCCAAGTGGTCCGTGTGGACTACTTCAGAGGCGGGAGACTTCTGCCGCTCGGAGGACAACTGTCAATCCCGACAGTCCCGGTGAGACCAGGAGCTGTACAAACACCATCCAAGATCGGAGGTGAAGACCACGCAAGCCGCGAGGTATCGTCGCCGAGCAAGCCTCGGAATAAGATATGCCTCTACAAACCATCCTTCCTACTGTATAGACGTTGATGCGATTCCTTCATTTTGGGTTATGGGGAGAGAACATTTTTGTTTTCGTTGCCTTCTATGTCTCCCCTAATACCCTACAGTGGTATCAGAGCCACGTCAACTGCTCTATACTTTAGGATTATTGATGTGATCGATTTTAGTTTGTCACCTTTATTTATTGCATTCGATGCAAATAAAATTGGCTTTATGTGTGTCCAATCCTAAATCCACAAATCCCTATATACATATATGATATGTAATATGAATGCACTCGATACACGTCGCCCTTAAACGAGTTTTGTGGTGGATGTATAGCGTGGTTATGGCCAATAAACCCTATGCATGTGCTTAGTTGTATGTGGTTGCTTGCATCTCGGTCTACGCACTAATTTCCTATCTTCTTTTCCTGACGTAACTCGAGATAACTTGAGATTTCTTTTCTACATTTGCTCCCCCCAAATGTAACTCGGGGTTTCCCATTTCAAATGTAATTAGGATAGATCTTTTTATCAAAGAACGACGGACAACCTAACGACGACTGAAACGATCGGTTCAAGGGGTGATCTGATCGGTTGCCGATCCAGACGGCCGGTTCGAGGAGCGAGACGATCAGGTGGCGGCCATGAGGAGATGCACGATGACCAGGCAAACCGATCGGTTGGAGGAGCCAACCAATCGGCTGGTGGCACCCAGACGACCGGCCAAGGCAAGCATGTCATTCATGTGATGAGTTGATCAACTTGTACGGCTATAGTACTTCATCATGGACAGGTTGCATGTGATGTAGACCTAGATGACCGTGATTCCTCTTGGCTCAAGGAATCACATTAGGATGGCCATAATCATATATTTTGGATGTTGTTGATTATATTTCTAAATGGGTCGAAGCTATCCCCAAAAATTATAGTAACTCCAAGCTAGTGATCAAACTTTTCAAAGATATCATCTTCCCACATTTTAGAGTCCACTGCACTACCATTTCTGATAGGCGATCACACATTCTTGAACGTAACTTGGAAGCCCTCCCCTACAAGTATGGTATTTCTCATCATGTGGCTACTCCATACCCCCTCAAATGAGTAGTTTAGCGGAGGTGTCCAATCTCAATTCAAGGCTAGTATGTAGAAAATAGTTAGCAGGACAAGGCACAAATGGGCTAACAAGTTGAATGACACACTCTGAGCATACTGACTATCTACAAGATTCCTCTCAACACTGCACCTTTCCACTTAATCTATGGGGAATCTTGTCACCTAACAGTGCAACTTGAACACAAAGCTCAATGGGCCATCAAGAAGCTCAACTTCAACCGTCGTACAACAAAGGAAAATCATCTACTTCAACTATAGGATCTAAAAGAGCTACAACTGATGGCATAAGAAAATTCATGCATTTGCAAAGAGTGCACAAAGATGTGGCACAATGGCCACTTTAAGAGGAAAGATATACAAGTTGGAGATAAAGTATCACTGCACAACTCTCGTCCTTTTCTATTTTCAAGAAAGCTCAAGACCTAATGGTTGGGTCAATTCATTGTCAAGCACATCTCCCCTCATGGATTTGTTATAATTTAGAGAAAGAAGACTGAAGAATTTAGTGTAAATGGCCAAAGACTCAAATTGTTATTCCACTATTGTTGATTTGCTGGCCAACCAACCACTCCCACTTCTTCCTCCAAATACATGATTGGTTTTTAGGCGGTGAGCCGTCAACATTAACAAAGGTGCTTCTTGGAAGGCAACCCATATGTTACTTTCATTATAGTTTTTTTACACCTTAGTTCCTACTACATTTAGTTACTTAGTGCATCTCAAGATAAGATCATTAGCTCTAACAATTTTGGTTGGAGGTGAATAACTTTTGTTGAATAAAGAGCAACCATGTATCATGGACCTACCATCAAAGTTCATCCCCTCCATCTTCAATTGAGTATTTGGTCGGGGAAGAGCAAATATCTAAGTTTGGGGTGGAGGGTGGGTCGTACATATTCTACTCTCTATTTGTAATATATGGTGTTATCATTGCACTCATGCATTACATTCAACTTAACTTTTAAAGAAAATTATTTCTAGAGTAACCAAAGACATTATCTAGCTGGCTTAGGTTCAAATTTTTTGTTTGCATCGATGCACATCATCATCATTCAACTACCCTTACTCAAAGAAACACCTCACGTTGGCCAAATTTCGGAACAAACCAATTGCTAGAAATCACCCCTCCTGGACTAGGAACCCAAACATCATGTTTCCACGGAAAAGATGGTAGGTATTTGAGGAACTAAGAGGGATCAAACACATCATTCTTATAACTATGTAGTGAAACAAATTCATCAAATCATCACTTTTTCACTTGCCATGTCACTATTTGAGTATAGTGGGACTAGGAGAACAACTCAATGCACTAAATTGTAAATCATGTTGCATGTTGATCCGACCTCTATTCTACACTTCTTCCATCTTCTTACCCTCCATACATCAAAAAGAAAATAAAAGCCATAAAAAGTTCCAAACTCGAAGTTTGAGGAGGTACACCCCCTTTCTACTCTATCTACTTCTTCCGTGTCCCTCTCTATGTAATAGGGGTGTACCAACAAAAAGAAAAGATGCCAATATGCATAAAAAATACCACAATATATATATATATATATATATATATATATATATATATATATATATATATATATATATTTGCATAAATAAAAGCAATCTCAAGTCAAACAGAGGAGAGATTTGCATCTTCCTTTCATAACCCTCTTCTCTCCATTTTTCAACCTAGAGATACAATGAATGTCTCATTTTGATATCCTTTTCTTACACCCCTGGTGTCGGACCATATGCACACTTGTTGTGATGTGGGATTCTCTAAACGCTCACAGTCTTTGATGTGATTGGTATTGGGAATAGTAGTGAAGAAGTTTTTTGAGAAGAAAAAATAGAAATAAAGACATGGATAGATGTGTTCTATAATCTCAGGAAGTTGGGCAGCTTGGTCATGTCAAGTGGTAAGAAATTGAGCATGATGTCAAGGTGAGACAACCACATGGATTTAAAGTACTCCTTTGGTGACTATTTTAAATTTGGGGATGGGCAACATTTAAGTTTGGGGTTATTTGATGAATGCATATTCATCCTAGTTTTATTTGCATTTATAGCCTAGTTTTTCATTCTTGTCCATCATTTTATCTTAGAACTAGTTTGCATACATGTTTTATTTATTTTGTGATCATTTATAAGATCTTGATCCAAATTTTTGGTTTTCACTATAGGCTTGAGCTTCATAGTATGCTAGGAGTTTAGGAGGTGATGGTCCCACTAAATGACTGTAGGGATCGAGAAAATTTTGTATAAATGGACCATGTTTTCGATGATCCTCCACTAGTTTTTGAAGCCATTGGTTTGCATTACACCTTCCAAGCCATCGCTTTTCATTGGTTTGCCCTTCCATAAGTTGTCATCCCTTTAGAAGAAGCTCCATCGGCGTAGACCATCGACCTTATGCCAATACCCCCCTCATCCCACTAGGGTGGTGCATGCATCTATCGAACCATTGGCTTACATTTGCACCTACCAAACCTTCAATTTCCATCTTTTTGCTAATCTATTCGTTTAGCTCATTCTACTGACCCCTTAGTTGACAACCAAAGGAAGTCAATGCATCTAATAGTGGCTACCTTATGATGGTATGTTTTCTGTGGGATATAGCATGTATATGATACATACTATATATTGTGGTGATTGGATATGTATATGTACCTATAAAACCAAATCCCTCATTAAATATTAAAGTTTTAGATGCCTTCCAAATGCGACACATGTGAAAAGCTTGATCGGCCAGGTGTGGGCACGCCCTAGCGTGGTGTACCGTCTATCTTGTGGAAGCGTGAAGGATGAATATGTGGGTCTACCCTAGCAGGGTGCATATTCATCGTGTTGGCTTTGGGTTGGACTTAACAAGGTGACCTAGATAGGATCTAGCACCTTGAGGCATGGAGGTGATCATGGCAAGGAGTTGCGCATGACATCTTTCAAGAGTTGCATAGAAGGGAATGGACTCATATAGTCCACACCCAAGCATCAAAAACCTCAACTTATTGCCAAAGATTGAGGGGCATCTCGTCCCTTTTGGAATATTACCATATCATTGACATTGATCACAAGACTTGACATACTATGAGAATCCTTAAAGATAGTAGGCCAGAATAACCCACATTGTAGGACTTCAAACACAATTTTCTTGGATTTCATGTGATTTCTAGTTGGACCAGAGTGACATATCTCAAGAATAAGATGAGCTTCTTCTTTAGAGATTAACTGAAGGTAAAGGTCACTAAGCACAATCAGAATAGATAAGGTTCATCCCAATAGTAATGGTGAATATATGACATGAATTTCACTTATCATTCCCTATGCAATCTAGTTGAAGGACTCCCACAACTAGGTAGTTCACAAAATCAGCACACCATAAGGTGAACGTAGACACCTTCAACAAATGGTCATTAAGAAAAAAGTTGTTGATTGGAACCATGTCTGATTTTGGATATGCAATTGATTGAGGTGATCAATAAAAACATTCTCAGTCCCCTTCTTGCCCTTTATATCCAAGTCAAATTCTTGAAATAAAAGAATCAACCTGATCAGCCTTGATTTTGCATGAAATTAAATATTTGATAGCGGCATGATCAGTGTAGACATTCACTTACGAGGCTATGAGATAGGAGCATAACTTGTCGAAGGAATAGAAAATTGTGCGAATCTCCTTTTTAGTTGTAGCATAGTTCTTTTGTGTGTCATCTGGTGTCTTGCAAACATAGTAAATGAAATGATGTTTCTAATAACCACACTGCCGTAGAACTGCACCTACGACTTAAGCATCACACATGACCTCAAAAGGAAGATACCAATCAGGGGCATGCAGGATGGGAGTTGAGATGAGGGCTACCATTAGAATGTTGAATCTCTTCATGCATTTTGAGTCAAAAATGAATTCAAAATCCATCTGGAGAAGGTTTGTCAGAGGCTTGGTGATCTAATTAAAGTCATGCAGAAACCTCCAATGGAATCTGACATGTCCAAGGAATGCCCAAACTTCTTTAATGGTAGTTGGAGAGATAGCTTAGCGACCACTTCTATCTTTTATTTGTCATTCTATACCTTTAGAGCTAACACAATTCCCTCCTTCACCATGAAGTGGAACTTTTCCCAATTAAGCACTAGATGTGCTTCTTCATAGTGTTTTGGGACAAGAGAAATATGTTGTAGGAACAATTCAAAAGAATCTCCATAGACTGAGAAGTCATCCATGAAGATTTTGATTATGGTTTCAGTGAGACCTAAGAAGATGGCAGACATGCATGACTAAAATGTGGCAGGTGTGTTGCATAATTTGAAAGGCAAATGATAGAATGCATATGTGCAAAAGGGATACGTGAAGGTGGTCTTCTCTTGATTGTTGGGGTGAATGTGAATATGGTGGAAAAGTAGAGTATCCATCTAGGTAACAAAAGAACTCATGGTGTGAAAATCACTTGAGGACTTGATCAAGAAAGGAAAGGGGAAGTGGTCCTTACGGGTTGCATTGTTGAGCCTGCGGTAGTCTATGCACATGCACCATGCAATAACAATAGTGGTAGGAATAAGCTCATTTTTCTCATTTGAAACAACTGTAGCATATCCTTTCTTCAGAATTGCATGTACATGACTTACACATGGTGATTCAGAGATATGATAGATAATCCCAAAAAGCAACAACTTTATTACCTCTGTAGACAAAAACTCATATTGAATTGGGTTTATCCTGCATTGAGGCTCGACGGAGGGCTTGCAGTTGTAAACCATAATTATGTGATCAATGCAGAGGGCTTGTCAATCATTTTGTAGCCTAATGCCTTATGCCTCTACCTTAGTTCCATCAATAGTTTATCTTCTTATTCAGTTGTGATTTCTGAATTGATGATGACTAGGCAGACTTTCTTCTCATATAAGAGGACATATTTTAGCCCCTCGAGAAGAGGCTTCATCTCTAGTGAAATATGTTTCTTGTATTCTTCTTGAATGATAGAGATAGACTTAAGCTCTTCCAACTTCTCTTCATGGTCGTCCTCAACATTTTATAGGTGGAAGAGAAATTGCTCTAGATGTTCATCATCCAGTTCATGAGCATTGGGGTTGGTGATATCTGTCTCTAGAGGGTCCTCATAAGTAGGATCCTCCTACCATACTCGTTCCATTTTGTCAACACATTCGATGAGATAGCATTGATCTTGGAACGAGGGGCCTTTGAGACTCTCAAATACCTTAAAACTTAATAGTGTCTGGCCCAAGCCTTAGTGTTAAGATTCCAACTTCAACATCAATGAGTGTGCGAATGGTTGTAAGGAACAGATAGTAAAAAGTGAGAGGATATCATAGATCCTCCTTGATATACATGATGAAAAATTCACATGGCCAATATGATTTGGGACCCACTCTCACATCGATGTCCTCTACGATACCCATATGGGTAGTCATAGAAGATTTAGCAAGTTGAATCACAATATTGGTGGGAAGGATGTTGGTGGTGAAGCCTAGTCATTTACGTAAGATATAGGGCATGATATAAATACTTGTCGCAAGATCAGCTCTGCCCTTCCGACATGAGAAGTCTCCAATAAATCAAGAGATGCCAAAAGGTCCTAGATCTTTGAGATTTTTGGGCATCTTGCTCTGGGTGATGTTTGATGTTATCTATGCTACTTTCACAATCTCAACTTCCTATATTAGGTATTTGCGAGTGAGGAGAGACTTGAAGAACTTTGTCTATGAGGGGATTTCAACAAAAGCATTACGGAAGGAGATATCAACATGTAGCTTCTTCATCGCTTCCTGGAATTTCATGAACCTAGAGTCAAGTCTTGTCTGATCTAGATGTCTCTAGTAAGAAACTCAAGGTTTTTAAATAGGCATCACTAGGTTGGGAAGAGGGGTTGGTGTATCTTCTAGTGTCTTATCAAGGCCGTAGGTGCTACTTTTATGGGTGGTAGATGCATCACCCTTCTTTGGTGCTTCAACAACTAGCTCTATAGGGGAAATTAGTGGAATAACTATTGGTATAGATATTGGATTGCCCTTTTCATCATCGTAATCCTCAGGGACCAATATGTTTTTGTTGATGACTGGGGTTGGAGGTTCTGGTAGCACACATCTAAAATGTGTGGTCAATGTCTTTAGTTGCTCCTCCTGATGCTTGGGGTTACCTTTAGGCAACCTTGCAAATGAGCCAGATGGAGGATGAATTATAGCAGCAATTTGCACAAGTTGGGTTTCCATGGATTTGTTGTAATCCTATTGACTTTCTAGAATCTTCTCGATGGTATCTAGGGGGCTTTGGTCATTAGAGACCGGTACATTCTATTTCCTTCCTTACCCATGGAGGAGCTCTCCTGTATTGCATTATTTCCCTAGTTGAGATTTTTGTGGTACTGATTAGGGTTGTAGATATTCTAGCGATAGCTCTAATTCTGTTAGAAATTGAGGGGACCCCAAACTTGACTTTAGCCATGATTTGACTAGAGATGATGAGAATTTGCAGCTCCTTCTGGGTTTCCATATTGGAGGCCAGGGTGGTTTCTTAGTCGGTTGGGGTTGTAGTACCCCTATGTTGGAATGGAGTTGACTATGTTGACTTCTTTAATGATTAGGTTGTTTTCAAATTGAGGTTGGTGCATGTTCATGTATCCTGGTAGAGATTATTACATTGTAACCTTGTGTGGCCTTTTTCACTACAGACTTGGTAGACTTCTGGGGCTAGTATAGCTTGAAAAGAGGATTGACCTCTCTACCCATTCCTTAGGAGGGTTGACTTCAAGTTGTCTTGTTTTAGAGTGAGCATCTTTAGGGATTTGACAATGACCTTTATATACGATTTGTATTTTTCCATGACCACTTTGAGGACTCCTCTCTTGCATGAGGAGCCCCAATTTTCTTAGTTCTCGGCTCCCCTACTCACAAACTTCCATGCGTCGTCAAATATTTGTCACATGAAGTTTCCATTGGAAACAACATCAAGAAATTTCCTAACATCATCCTCGACACCCTTATAAAATGTTTCAATAAGTTCACAGAGGAGATGCCATGATCAGGACATTTGTAGAAAAGTCCCTTGAATGGCTCACATTCTTCTAAGATTGTTTCTCCTATGAGTTGTTCGAATTGAGTTATCTACCCTATGATCTGGTAGGTGAGTGAGGAAAGAAAGAACTCCTTGAGGAACTAGTTTTGAAGTTACTCCCATGTTCTAATGCTACAATCATAAAGGGAATTGTACCACACCTTAACCTTGTTGGTGGTGGAGTATAAGAATACTCATAGCTTCATTGCTTTATTAGACACACCATCTTACTTTCTTAGTCCCCATAGATTGGTGAACTTCTAAAGATTGTCATGTGTGTCCTTGCAAAACTGTTATTTTGCATCATTTTCACCCATTGTGTTTTGATATCAATATTTGGTCCCACAATGGCTAGTTGGACGATAGGGTTGTAGATGTCTACAACTTTAGGGATAGAAAATTCTTGTAGCTCTCTCTGTCATTTTGCCTCTTCATCTGCTTGTTAGTTTTGCTTGTAGTGTAGCTCTGGCCTTAGCCAAGAGTCACTGTCATTGTGTTTCTAGTGTTGATATCCTCTTTAGACATCTTAGATTAGTTTGCATGAATGATCCTATGGTAGATTCATTCAGTTTCAGGATCAAAATGTAGTCTTGGACCAAAATTAGAATAGCATCACATGCACTAGAAATTGTTCTTGAGTAAGAAGGACTACCACGAGTAAGATGACTGATGTGGCATTGGATTTAAGAAAATATGCAATGTAGTCCATTGTAAAAGAAAAATCCTAACTAATCCAAGATATTTAAAATGATCATAAAATTTTATTGTCCCGATAAAAGAACCAAAATCTATGCACAAGGATCAAGGACATTAAACTTATGCTAGTGCCTATATCTACTAATCTTTCCCCTCTTCATTGTCTCCCACATTGAATGGGATAGTGAAGGCTCTAGGGTCCTTCCATTTAGTCAGAATTGTCACTTACATGAAGGAACTTGACATCTTTGTGAGCCTAACAGTTTGGACTTCATCTCTTGACGTGCAAATTATCACAGGATAAAATTCATTAGGGGTGAAATCCCTAGAGTTTACCTTAACCAACATACAATAATCACCACCCGCAAGCGAACAAATGTTATCATAGTATAGTTCACAATCGAACCCAAAGGACAATGTTTTTTAGAAGTAATCTGATCACAATAACCATGAAAGAACTAGTATTTATCACAAAAGGTTGGTTGGTTGTTGATTACACCAAAGTTGCAAAAAAAGAGCTAGATTAAAGTTTGATAAATAAATGGATGAGATCACTAGGGGCGAATGGGTTTCACCACCTCTACCTATTATTCACTCTCTCACTGCATCATATTAAGCATGGAAACATATATGATGAAGTTAGGAAAATCCCCCTTTCAACAGTCGGATTAAAACATGGATGGATATCACTCTAAGATTGTGGTCGTGTTACCTAGAGATCATACATCTACCGCCTCAAGAAACACCTATTCGAAATTCTCATCAAGGATTTAACTAGAATCTAATTGACATCCTATATTTTAGGTTTAGACTTCTATACATCCAAGATCATGACAAACATATAAACCTACTTATCAGACAAGCATACATGGATAAACAGACTATTTTGAACATATAGTGGTTCATACAATAAAAGATGTAGTAAAGAGAATAAAATCAGGTAGCGGGGCTACTCTGTGCACCCTAATGAAAGGACAACTGGCTCATGGCTGAAGTAACAAGAACAATAGAAGAAGATGAAGAAGAAAGTCATCATTTCAATAGAAGATAACAATAGAGGCATGGTGTGTGATTGTTTTTCTTCAATATCTAGAATGATTATAGTCAACAAAGTAGTAGACCTACCCATGGACATTTGTCAGAGGTGGACTTTGAGTGTTGTTCTTTCCTCTTCAAGGTTGAACCCAAATACTATCAAGATGGAGAAGTGGATGATGAAGGCTGGAGTCATCAAACAAAGGACTAAGGTGTAGCAAAACATGCCCTTGTCAAGGTCTGAACCTTAGTACCTAAGTGGAAGAGGGAGATGAAGAACCTCTAGTTGACGTTCATCAATCGATGGAAGAGGTCAAAGAATCCTAGAGGTCAAAGGTGTGGAGTGGAAATGGCAGACTTGCAACATCAATGGTGGATCCCCTATTATAGAGGAAAGGCCTTGTCTATCACAGAACCGTTCTTACCCCAATCCCAATCCCA
The DNA here is from genome assembly GCA_963693085.1 of Alisma plantago-aquatica. NCBI lineage: Eukaryota > Viridiplantae > Streptophyta > Magnoliopsida > Alismatales > Alismataceae > Alisma > Alisma plantago-aquatica. Next base: position 770,261,519 of record OY856410.1, read on the forward strand.
CTGTCTAGATAGTGGTAAAAGGATTGAAGTGCCCGTCTCTGAGTGGCCCAAAAGGATCTCACACACTGACATATATAATAAGAAATAATAACTCACAAACAAATTAATTTAAAGGTCTAACTAACCAGATAGGAGATTTTGCCAAATTTATCCTTGTCATCAGAGTATATCAAGTGTGGAAGTGATTTAGTCATTGTTCCATTTGTTTTGCATAAAATCAAGAAAATCATGACATAATCAATGAAATTGCACAATACTCTATAAAAAACAAGTAAAATAGTTTATAGCAAAATAGTAGTACCTTGGAAGGAGTTATATTAAAAGTATAATAAGTGATTTTCCAAAACCAATATTTATTCGACAAGATGTTTATTTCAAACAATTCAATTTTTATTATGAGTTCCCATTATGCTGATTCGAGAATCATGCTTATATATTCAATGTGGCTCCATCACCCCAACGAGATGGGGGAGGTTACTAGGATCCTTCTCTCCATATAAGGTAGGAGGTCTATATACATGTACAAGGTTCAAGATCATTCAACAGGTACAAGTTCCACCCTCTGCATGGGAGGTCACTTGTACTCAATATCAACATTATCAACATATGGGCAGTCATAATGGGAAATATCTTTTATGTTTTCAAGTTTGTCTCTAAATATAATAAAGGAAAAATGGAAGCCTAATCAATAGCGAACAGTAGCTTAACCAAGTATATAGCCAAGTATACAATTATGAGATACATAAAAAGTATCTTCAATACAATCAAGGAGGAGATATAATAGCATACCTTTCACCAAATATTTAGAGTATAGATCTCAACAAGTAAAAGGTCGACCCTTTGAGTTAGATCCTAAATCAATAAGATTGGATCTAGGATCAAGATCATGATTTTTATAAGATCATGTTTCGATATTCAAGATTAGGGTTACACTTTCCTATGTAAACCTTAGGGTTAGATCATCCACTTATAATCGATAATATTCCAAGATGTCCAACACTATTCAACTGTCCATATTATTTCTAGTATGAATGACCTACCTAGGTATTTTAGGAACATATATTAACATTAATTTATGATCATTATCCAAGTCATATTTCAAATTTATTGATCTTCATAAAGGAAGAATTTCAATAGTCTAGATCAGGTATTCACGAGATTTAGTTATACTTATATTCACCATGTGACAAATCTAGGGTTAGAACCCATCATCAAGCTTAATCATCAAGATTAACCATCACTTTAAGGTACATGATTCATATTTGAGGGTAGATGAGTCACAAGATCAGATCTATATTCTTATTTAGTCAAGTTTGGTTTCAATTTGATCATTAGAGTCAGATATTAGGGTTTCTAAGGATTAAACACCATTATTGAATCATTAGACAAATTATATAAGTAAGAGATTGAAATCTAAGGATACTAGTGGGATACTAGTGATATACATAAGGAATTAAGCTCCAAAAGAATTTTTAATAAATTCCTTAGGCTTTTCTGATCAAGATTGACTATTTATTTGTAATTTTTGGAGCTAGAATGCATTTATTATGATTAAAACAAAATCTTGCTATTTTGGTTATTATTTGTCAGAGAGAGAGAGAGAGAGAGAGAAATTACCTTAAAAAGGAAAATAGCCAATCATTGGATTACTCGATTGGGGCAGCTGAGATTGCGTCGCATAGGTGCATGGCTTGCTCACTTAATGGTCTGGTTTAATTGTTGATTTGGCTGGTTCAACGCTTGATTTCTTGGTTCAATCAGGGTTCGTTAGACTGGTTGGGATTCAATGGACTGACAGTCTGAGACTCTTTCCTCTTCATTGTACATGCCTTGCACGATCCATAAAGACATGAAGAGGAGCTCATTAGTGTGGAGGGGAATTTGAAGTAGGAGGGCCAATGCAAGGCAGAGCAGGCACCGTTCGTACTCGCCTAGATCTCGCGAGTCAGACGAGAGTTACGGATTGGGGAGAGGATGCACGAAGGGGGAATACCCAATCTGGGATGTGCGGCAGTGCCACTCAAAGCAATAGATGATCAGGAGGAAATTGGGGCACTTAAGGCCGAGGGAGTGAGCAAGATTGAGGTCTCGAGCAAGGTACAATGGTTGTGAGTGTTGGGAGACCCTTTTATAGTGTTAAGGGGTAGTTTTTAGGGCTAAAAGGGGTTGGGTAGTAGCCATGGTCATCATGTGAGATGAGGAAGTGAGAAAATCACTGAGAGGGTGTAACAACACATTAAATTTGGTCAAAGTCAGGCTCGTTGAGCGCCAAAATGTGAGAGGAGGCTTTTTTCCCGCTCAGATTTTCAAATAGAGGTAAAGAGTGGTGGGTTGCTCGTTTTGGTCGCATTAACACCTCCCTGCAATCAACAGAAGGTTGAAGATGACCGAACGGCCCTCAGATCTAGCTTGGATCTGTGAGAGGTAGATACAAGGGCCAAAACATTCCCATGATGCCTTACTCTGCATAGTTGATGTGGAAAAGGCCATAAAAAGGGCAAATAAAGGGATTTTCAATACATTATCTTCAAAAAATTGTAGAAAATAGTAGGAATGTCCAAATGAAGTAAAATTTGGATCATATCTTCACCAAAATGTGAAAAATATTAAAAAAAGTTTGAGGACTAAATGATGAAGTTTGATAGACAAATATACTTCTTTGGATCAAGTAACAAATTAATCAAATATGTGATGTCACAAAGTGTAGTAAACTACATTGATCACCATATTTCAAATTTGAGTATCAACATCCAATTAGTATCCGTAGAAAAATTATTTGAGGTCAAGAGTGAACATAATGAGGGTAAAAGAGTAACTAACTCATACTTATGGAAAAATTCACTTTGTCACATTGTCTTTATAGGAGGAGTTTAGGGTTTGCAACCCTCCCAAATACCATGGAGTTATGTCTTTATCCACCATGGAAGTGAAGAGACAATGATGCCCAAGGAAAAAATGGGTAATCATGTTCAATAATACCATAACTATATGGAGGGTCTCCCGACCCACATAACTTCCATTAATAGACTAGGGCCAAAATGACCTTTAATTGGCAAATAGCCAGGAGGACCATTAGAAGGTGCAGTATGTAGAATGACCGTCAGAATGGAAAGTCAGAGGCTCCTTCAAAAGGCATGCACATGGGACGTTCAGTTGTTGATGTTGAATGGACATAGGAAGATGGAGTCTGACTGGCCATGGGAAGGTAAGAACATGTTTTCCATTAGCAAGTAAATGTGTCAGAGAACCATCAGTAGGCAAGTATACCCCATCCTATAGAAGGTGAAGCAAGAGTACCATCGAAAGGTAGCCACTAGTAGGTGTGATTGCTTCCTTCGATTGTCAACCAACGAGTCGGTAGAAGGAGCAAAACTAATGGATTGAAAGAAATATGGAAATTGAGGGTTTGGTAGATGCAAGTGTAAACCAATAGTTTGGCAGATGCAAACCTAACCATGGGGTGTGGGAGAATATTGGTATAAGGTTGATGGCCTCTGCCAATGGAGATTCTTCTAGAAGAGTGAAAACCAATGGAAGGGCAAAGTGATGAAAATTGATGGCTTGACAGGTGTGATGCAAACTAATGACTTCAACAACTGGTGGAAGAACAATAATAAAATAAATGGTCCATTTATTCAAAATTTTCTTGGGCCTGCCAGTCGATTAGTGGGACCACTACCTCCTACACTCCTATCATGCAATGAGTCTCAAGCCTGTCATAAAAAAGAAGAATTTGGATCAAAATCTTATAAATTACCATAAAATAGAGAAATCTAAGTGCAAGATAGTTCTAAGCTCAAATTATGCAAAGGAATGGAGAGCTAGGCTGTAAATGCAACTCAAATTAGGATGAATATGCATCCATCAGTGTCCTCAAGGCCCTCAAACATCTAGTATTGCACTACATCATTACTTTTACTAACACCCCCATGCCTCATCTTGATACATTATGACTATAGGTACTAGTCCATAGACACATAGGTTTGTGGGTGTGTCAAGTTCAAGTATGCATATCTTACATTGTCAAAAGCAATCACATGATAGAAAGATAAAGAAGTAAACAACACGTGGGGACCACCAACTGAACATTCAATGTTCCCCCTTCCTAATCAATCCTAGCATGCAAGCAAGAAATCACAAAAGTATTAGGAGAGAGAATCTTGCTCATGATGAAGATTCTTATGTCTCTTTTTTGGAATCCAAAATGTATAAAGACTAAGAAAAAGGAGAAACAAAAGAGGAAAACCTGAAAAGGGACGCAGAGAGAAAATCCTGAAAGGGAAATAGAGAGCATGCTCTAAAAAGGGAGAAAAAATGAAACCCTAAAGGGAATCAAAAAGTGACCATGGTAAGTAAACCCTAAAAGAAACCAAATTGATAAAGGATACTGAGAAAACAAAACAAGAAACTTAGATTGTCTATTACACCCTTATAGAATCACCAGAACATTTTACCCATGAGTAAAATGTTATGAGATGAGTTAGTCTTATAGGTCACATGTAAAACTAAAAGTAAACTGTTGAAGCAATAATGATTCATAGTCACCACATTATTTATAAGAAAAATTGAAAATTATGGATTATCAATTGAATCAGCTGAAAATGAAAAGGCCAAAAAATGACTCCACCCAAGGGGGGATACAGAGTGGAAAATGAGGCCAAAGTATCAAGATTAACAATTCCAATTATGACTATGGAAGGTGTTAGGCACCCCCATGCTTCCTAAATAAATTTTTTTCTATTCGTATTCTCTAGTTTGTAAAAAAATGATCTTTTGTGTTTGGTTAAATAAAAGAAGACAAGAAAATAAAGAAATACAATTTATAACAGTTAATCATTAGGGACTAGAGATGACTATGACTCCCCCACTAATCTTCAATGGTGGAGATCCATCCTGGGTGATTAGGATGAAAGGTGGGAAATACATAGATATCGTTGAGGGTAGATCAATCATGAGAAACATATACTTTTATTTGAGTATATCAAGTAAGGTATGTAGAGAAACCCACATTCAATGATGGTAGTTGATCCATATGTGCAATTATATTTTGTGAGTAGGTAGATTATAAGATAAATTTTATAGTTTAATTGATCCTAGTGTATTTTGTTGAATGAGTCGTTAAGAAGTTTTAGAAAATAGTTAGAATAATTATAGATTGATAGTTAAAGAAATTTTAGATATGCATTTTGAGTATGTGGATAAGTAATTAGAAACAACTCTAGATTAGTAGTTAAAGTAAGAGGCTCTTTTTCCTCCTTATCATCTTGAAAACTTTATGGCATAGGAGAGCCAGTTGTGCTGGAAGAAGGATCTTCTAGTCATATGGGAAACAAAAGTAAAAAGAGGCATAGTTTGTTTTCTTGATTCAAAAGAGTCAAAAGGGGGAGCTACTAATGGTTGATATGGGGGTATTTATATTCATAAATAGAGTTCAAGGGTTTACAATTTTTGAGAGAAGTTTCTAGAACAAGCCTTGTGCAATGCTACATTCCATGGGGCATGCTATTGATAGAACATTGGATTCAACTACATGGCATACTAGCAAAATGCCAGATTCCACTGAGTGTCCCTAGGTATGAAATAAAATTGTTTTCATTCTGAGTTTTTTATTATTCTAGAAGATCCTACATATATCTCAGATAGAAAATTTCTTTGCTCACATGATTGAGTTATATGATGATTAAACTTGATAAATAAGGGAAGAGTAGAGATAAGACTTGAAGGTCAAACTTACCTTTTTATTGAAAGATATGGGTTTTAAGGATTTTCCATTCAAATATTGGCAAAAGGAGAGGTAATTGAACTTCCTATGGGATATAAATTGAATAATACATTTAAGATATTTCAACTAGGTAGTTTACTAAAAAGGTTATATGAAATCTCAATTTCAAGACAAAATTACACTTAAGTCTAGAGAAAGATACTTTTTATATGTAAACACTCAAATTGTGGCAAACAGGTGAAATGAGTGGACTAAATATGTAGAAATATATGAAAAATGTAGAATAAATGGTACAAACACCATCATGAAACAAAAAGATAAATGATCTTGATCGTATAATAAATGACCAAAAATGTGCCATGTGTGTTGAATACTCATACAAAACCTCACCACATTTAGCCAATGATTTTTGTGCTATTTGAGGTGATCAATGGTCGAACACTATAGATAGTAATTCCCTACAAAGAGGGAACCTCAACATCACCAACAATGGAGATTTTTCTAAAGGTGTGAAATTGGGTATTGAGAAAGCTCAAAACCAATCTAGAATGAGAAAGAGAGTATATGAAAAAGTACAACTAATAAACAAATGATATCGAGGGAGTTCACCATTAGTGAATGGGCTTGGCTAGAATTACACCTGTACTAATAATAGATCATGGTTATCCTATCCTCTTAAAAGCTCACATAGATAGGTTATTTGGGACTTCTATAGTAGAGGCACACATTGGAGAGACGACATACACAATGGTACTACTGAGCGAGGTGAAGGTACAACTAGTCTTACATATATCACAACTCAAGCCCCTCCATGATGAACTACCATCTCAATCATTGTCCCCTCTCAACTAGGAATGGAAAATACACATTCATATTTATTGAAAAGATTGTTTCCAGACAAATTGGTTGGGATGAACAAATGTTTGCCTCAAAAGTGCTTGTCAATTGGGTTTGAGATAGAGGAGGATAAGACTTGGGAGGGATATGAAAACCTCAAGATAGAGTTTCCAACCTAGCTCAATGTCGACCATGATGTCACAAAATTATGGGGGAGGAAGTTCTTATGAGCCTAAGGGTGTGTGCGCGCACACACACACACAGATATATATATACATACATACATGCATATATATATATGTATGTATGTATGTATATGTATATATATAGAGACAGAGTTAGGTTGGAATACAGTCGAGTGTACCAGAGACCAAATTCACTCAAGTAATTTTTCATCACGCAACATCTATTTTCAAAATGTAAACCATTGATCTTCTTAGATATCTTATGGACACACTACATATAAAATTTGAGGTCATTTTGACACTTATGGCCATGCATCTAAAGGATACAAAAATTACACAACTCAAATTAGTTTTGTGCTAAGATTTTGTAAATCACAAAAGAGTGACTTAGAAGAATCCAAATGATGTAAAATTTTCATTAACATATACTTATTAGAACAATGAATACTAATGGTTTGGATTTGCCAAAGAAATGGTCTTGATATCCGAACACCACTTGAGTGTAGAGTGCAATTTGTATACTCAAGTGTATTCTAACATGACTCTCTCTCTCTCTCTATATATATATATATATATATATAGACACACACACACATACATATATACATATACATCATCTTGTGACTCCCAAGGTGGCAAGTAGCTCAATAGTAGGTTGTTGTAGAGCCTGACACACTTCCAATTCATCACTGATCAGTCATAGGTTGTGGATGGGTGTCACACACAGCTGGAAACATGTAGCTTGCCCATTTATCTACTAATAAGAATGATCCTTATACAGGTGCCAACATCTTTGGCTCGGTTCCAACTCTTATAATTCCACATACCCTTTCTCTCTACTATCTCTTCTCCCTTTTCTCAATTGACATAGGATCAATATGCGGCCCTCTCTATGTAGATTCTAAGACTGGAGTGTATGTCTTAACCCTAACATGGACTCCCATTGATGTCCTACCAGAGTCATTCATCATGGGGTCAATTACAACATGAAAACAAAGGGCAAGCCATTGCATTGAGCTCAAAGCACACTCAAGAGATAAATGGAGATGGCATGATTATATGACTAGACTAGATGACTCAGGAAGTAACTCGCATACATGTGGCCCATGTAGCCTAAATCTAGAGTCTGTAGACCCAATATCCAATGTCTCAAGTTAGTTTCGACTAGGCATATAAAAAATAACACGATACTTGTTTAATTTATAGAAAATTACTTGATTATCTAAAATTACAAATAAAGTATCCAAATATTCATCAAACCTATAGAACACGATGGACCTATAATATTAGTCATGTAATGCTGAAATATCAATGATCCTATGCGAGATGGATAATGTTCATCACACGCCTAATAACTACTCAATGATGGACAAAAAATAATTATGAGAATACATTTTTGACTTCAAAATCTAATACAAAATATATATAATGTCAAATATTTGTATTTTTAGACATGTAATCATGAAAAATGTTTCATGTAGATAACTGATAACACCCAAATTTGTGCAAAATTACTATGTATTTATCTTAGATTTTGTACCTTTATTAGCCATGATATGCCTTTAATTGTCTAAATCTTAGTCTTTTTGTAATTTGTCCTTTTTCTAATTTAATTGTTTAATTAATTTATTTTTCTACTTGCTGACAAAGAAAATAAGACAATAATTCTACATTGTTCGAAAGGCATGGAATCTCATTAATATATTCAACCGAAGTGGGAAGTGTAAATATAAAGAGCCAAGAAATTTGACTAAGTCACAAGGCAATGTATTAATTGTTGAGTTGAAACGAAAATGACATCAATATTGAATTTGTTCTTTAATATATGCCACTTTGGGCCGAAGACCGGAAAGGAATTACAATCTAGAGGTTTCTATCTCGTTTTAAGTAAATGGAACTTCCGTAATCGTATGCATACAGCGGACGGCTCCATGTTGCATTTTCAAGGTCCCAAATTTATAGTATTACAATCCTAGTCTTCCACAACTATTGCTTCGATTTGGTAGTAGTTTACCAAGTGCATGCCTCCATGCAAAACATGAAACCGTAGGCCCACCGAAAGTTTATCAAGGCAACTTGCTAAAAACAGTTAACCATCGACAAGACAAATCATCATCCGAAAATTAATTACTATCGACCATCATGCATGTCGACCTTCAGACATCAGGACACCGTGATTCACCAGCCTGCTGGTCGAGACATGCAGGCCTCAACGACATGAGAATCTCTCTCTCCTGAACGAGCCATCGACCTACGCTCCTGGCACGAGGCCATCGACCATCATGCATACCACTAGTGCTCGACAGCCAGAAACAGCCCGACAATCTGGGAGCCATCAACCTGCTCCTTTGAAAACCCATTGAGCAGCAGCCATAGATTGTGCCTTGCACAACAGCTCGACAAAGACAACTGTAAATTTATTTCCAGACTTTTCAAATCTTAAGACCAACTCTAAGACTTGTCGTCTATTTCTGTAAATACCAAAAATCCGCCACCAGACAAAGACATCTCGGATTTTGAAGACAAAGACCTGAAAGGCTGAAGCCGAGATCAAAGTCTAAGTCTAGACCATCGACCTCTAGACTTGGCAACCAACCATCTTTTCTCTTTTCTTTTCTTACCATGACCGGTTCAAGGTTTAATCTTTTTCCTTCTTATTCCATGAGTGGCTAGACGTAGAACTAGGGTTGGGAGTAGCCGTCAGGCCCTCCCAACCATGTAATCCTTCTTTCTTTCGTTTATTACATATGTTCTTACAATTTTGATTTTGTACTCTTATTTTAATGTGTTGGATGTTGATTAGTTACCTTCTTGTGACGATTGATATAGATTTATTCGAGAGAATGGTTTCAATAAGATCTATAGTATAGATTAGTAACGAGACACGAGAGTGAGGAGTTACTATAACAAAAGTCATATGGCTATACTTATTTCTTTGGTTATCATCTCGAGAGAGAGATATCTTTGGATAGAAGTCTACATGGATCTCGAGAGAAGTAAGGAATGGATGCTTTTATGACTATTTACAAAATATGTCAGGAACATAAATAAATTAGATGAGAATGTTTTACATGGTTGTGGTTGGTTTGATTGGTGAAACTCAATCCAAAATTTCTCTTTTATCATTTCAAAATTATTTTCATTTCATCTTATTGATTTTTCATAACATAGATCTACTGCTTAATTAGATTAATTTATTTTTTAACTAAAACACCAACTTCACCACTTTGATTTGACTAAACTAAGCAAATATCTTTTGCTCTTATTCTGTTGTTCTCATTGCCCCTGTGTTCCATCCCGCACTACTACAAAGACTCTGTATTGAGTTACATATGTCTCTAGTCAATTTAAATTTAAAGTCAGTTATCTTTAACTGGACAATCATGTTTACACTTTTGACCTACGAAAAAGAGAGATCAATAACTAGAGATAATACTTCCAAAGAACATGAAATAATAATATTATATCTCAATAAATGATGGAACTTCTAGAACATCTTTGTAACAATACAAAGAGCCTACTTTGTAACTCTAAGATCAGTATGATGCATCAAAATCATAACATTTTTTTTCATCCCTTAAGATTGTATGAAAGATCTAGTTTAATAATTGTACCTGATATTAGAGTTAATGGATATATAATATCATGAAACCTTATGCATATGTGATTTTTACTAACCTGGAATATATATCGTTAACGTAAACCCATCATGATGAGACAAGTAATAATGAGGATGGCTAAGGAACTAAGCTTAGAACTATAATGGATATAACAAGGGTTAATTATGAGAATCGAGTGCATGTAGAAAATCTTATCTTAATCATGAATTGATCAAAGTTATAGTTCACTCACGAATGTGATGATTAGGTTATCTCAATTCAAGCTTCCTTTTACGTGTCCTACTATATGATATACATATATTATATGTGTGTAGATGTATTAATATATGATATTAAACAAAATATGTATTGTTTTGTGTTACCTTGCTTGATTTTTGTATATATAGTTTTTAACATGTGCAACATAATATATATATTTCATTGTATATAAGCATGAAAACTATGTAGTAGTATAGAGCTAGAAAGTGACCCAACTCTTGGGGTAGTAGATCACATTATTCGTATTATTTAATTCAATTACAGTTGATCGTAATTTTAATTTTGTTCTCAAAATCCTCTGGTGGTCGCTACATGGATAATGTAATGGAACATGTGCTTAAAATATGTGTTTTCTTTTGTTAACAAAAATTTTGTTCACAAATGCTAATGTTATATATATTAATGGAAAATCATAGATTGATTGTCGTTTTTTTATGTTTTGTGTGTTCTTTACTCAACATTATTATTATGATATGTTCCATTTTCAATGAGTTTAGGTATGTGACTACATGATCATTAGGATTCTTAGAAGATAATGGAGAGTTGTGTGTCAAGGAGATGTATATGTAAACCTATTATCTAGAAGATCCTATTGTAGATGTAGTTTGCACATACGTAAAAGATTATCATCTAATGTGTAATATTAATTTGTAACAATTCATGTCATCATTATATGTTGAATGATGAGCTTGTGTGTGTATGGTTTGTTTATTCTCATGTGCGTGTACAATTTACATTTCATCAATAATATGTTTCCTTCTGACTTACTCTAATTTTCTTTATCTTGTACTAGCATGTGGTGTTTGAAATTAGCACTTAGGTCAAGTGGCCCAACCAAGGCCTTCTCCAAGCGCATCGATCGATCCACTTGCATTAATTGATCCAGATTATCAATGCAAGGATTATGTATACTTTCTTTTTTCCAAATCTAGATTCCAAGATGTTATGGAAATAAATTTTGGAAATAGCATTTCTAATGGTTTAAAATATATATATTTGCATTATCATAGAACATGACGTTTAATACTTAGATAGTTCAAAATAAATCCATAGTAAAACAATGAATCATCTAAAATAATAAAAAGTAATCATGGTCGAAATAAAACATGTGATTAGCCCTTACAAAACTAGAGTTTAACTAAATAATAATTGAGATATTTGTCTAGGTGGGAACATTAAGAATATACATAATGACATTAGAAACATGAATGTGGTCATCCTTGTTAAACTATATGGAGATTGCAATATAGATTTTCTCATTGTATTCATACCTACATGGCCCGGTCCATGCCTCTATCTTATAGAACATATGTTGTCCCATGATGGAAATGAAACATGGATTTGGAACCATAATATATTTAGAATATTCAATATCTAACGACCTACATAGAGATTGGGGGTTGTAAATGAAGTATATCAATGTCCTTAGAAACTCCCATGGCAAGTTCAAGTTTGCAAAAAACATAAATATTTATGTTGTTAACTGCTCATAACCCGCTTAGAATGAATAAAACAAGCTCCAAGAAAACTAGCACATGGTTGGACTTTTCTGAGATGCAAGACAATATAGGAAGATATTTCATAAACCATTTGAGGCTACCTCAAGGCTAAGAAAGTGTGTCAAGGCACTGAAGGAAGGTTTTTGGAAATTGAATCATTACTCTAGTCATGAATGCATAACTTGATACGAATTTAGGATTGAAGGAGTGTATATAGTCACGGTTGGTTCATTGGGAAATGTAAAACATGGAAATACTTAAAGAGATAGAGTTAGAGAAACCAAAGTAGCTTATCTACATCCAAGAAAGAGAAAAATAAAGAGAAGTGTTGAAGGGAGAATCCACCTTGAGTCACCATATCATTATCTACCCTTATGAATTGGAGTCAACCTACACTAAATGCACCAAGACAAATGTTAATGATGATGGATTTGAGAAGAATAGAAGAAGTACATGGACCATGACATGAAAATAGAACATATTTTTGGATCAATAGACCCTATTTTATATAGGAATGTCTCAATGCAAAGCACTTTCTATACATAGATATGCATACCCCAAATTGACCATGATCCTTCCATTTAATTTATCTAATGAGACATACCTAAGTAGGAACCTTTATTCAAAGCCCTACCCTAATAAGAGTTTCTCAAATTAGGTCTCTTCTATTATAGGAATTCATGTCATACATCATCAGACCCATAACTAAAATTGAAATAGTGCCAACTTTGCAATCAACAACATCATCCTCTTGGGTCCTAAAACATTGAAAATAAATGAGATCCTTTACTTTTTTAAAAATCCATAAAATCATGAAGGCATACCAATTCTTGTCACTTTTGACAATATGCATCTACAAAATCATCAATTTATGGTTTTGGTCTAAGATATTACACTCAAACATACTTCCATTCAGTTTACAACCCAAAACTTGGTCAAACAATGATAAATCTAACTCAAAGAACCTCAATGAATCATTCTCTAGATCAATGTCACATAAAACCTATGACCATTGTTGAGTTTAATGTGACTTGGGTCACCAATGTTTGAGACATTAAGTTGATTATTGGTCCTTACAACCATATGTGTGTATGCATTGAAACTCTTATCCCAAATAGGCTTTTCTCAAGACATATCTTTTATAGTAGAGTGTTCATGTTCCATTGCTTGGTTCCTAGACTACAACCTTAAATTGTACCATTTACCTTGAACTACAAGACCTATCCTAGATAGGAATACCTCAAACAAAATCTTTGCATAACAACCTCTATGTCACATCATCTCTTTGCCCCCAAGACAAAGAAACTAGATAATATTCAAAAAGAATTTAGTGAACTTTTTTAGATCCTACAATATGATGTAAACTCTCTTGATAACTTTTTTTATAACGAGACATTCTCTTTTATCATTATTAGTGCATGTTTCTCATAAGGTCACTTCTTAAGTTTTTGTTGACAAAAACTTTATGCTTTTTAAATTCCATGTTCTTGTGCACCTATAATCAAGTGTAATTCAAATTCTATGTTCTTGTGCACCTCTTATCAAGCATATGTGATTCTGGTGGTTCACTTGAGTATTTTCTGATATCATGATTCTTGATTACCCATATCATATCTATTTTGTCTTTATCAACTTTCTTTCATTAGTATCACACTTAAAATCATTTGTCATGGGGTTTTCTTGAATCATGTGTTTATTTTGAAGTCTCACTCTTTTTATTGACAATTACACTTCATATTCTTTGTAGTGAGGAGGTTAGTTGTCTTGTTATTGAAACTTATTCCCCAAATTGGTACTTTCATGTACATGTCCTCTCCATTCCTCCCTATTAATATCTTTTGACTATATCTGACTTGTATCACCTAGGTGTATTCCATGTTTCATCCCAAACTATTACTTCCACATACAAGTCCTCTCCCTTCCTCTCTATTCATAGCCTTTGACTATAGTTGAGCCATATCACCAATGTTTATTCCATGTTTCTCTCACTTATTCTCTTTCTTATGACCACCTTGAAATCATTAGTGGGTGGAGCATGTCCTTTTTGATCAAGCCTTCCTTCTAAAATCAGGTCAACTTTACAGATGATGCTCTTATCTTGATAGTATATATTAAGTCATTCGTATACTTTTACCTATATATCACAAAACCTTCACTACTGTAGATGGTTCTTGTGTCATCTTATTTTCTTCTCCCAAAATTCATCAATTTAAGAGAGAATTCCTTTCCTTACCATTATACCACATACCACTCCAAATTTTATTCTATCCATTTCCACTTCACCTTAGTTGGAACATATTCAATGTTAGATTTATTGTTTTATCCTTCCAAACTTGATATAAACTCACTATGTTCCTTATTATTGATAAATATGAGGTATCATTTAATTTATTGGAAATGTAGATCAGTTGCACATTATAATTATTAACTAAACCTTTGGTATGTTATTCATTGTAATTGTAACCCTCATTCTATTCATATGTTGTCATTTCTTAAAAGACTCCTCTTGTATCCTAATAGTCTCCCTTGAAAGGTGTGTAGTTCATCCATATTCATCTCCTTGAAGACTCCAGTCTTCTTCCCCATATGTCTACTTCCATATGTCATAGTTATTCCCTTCATCCTTTAATGAACTTGTCAACCGGTATGAGAGAATCTCAAATTTCTACACTTCTTAGTTATAATTTAACATCTTAGATCCATAAAACCCCCTCATTTCACAAATATCTATCATCTTATAATTGGATTTATACCATAAACTCTCATGAGAAAATGTATTTCCTTTAAAAGTCCACACTAAAGTTACCTATAAAAAGTCATCTCCTATGAAACTCTAGCCGTATACTGAAGAGTATTTGATCATTCCTCTCCCATTGATGAATCTGAGATCTAGTCCTAGGTATCCACTGTGCAGTCACAACTAGTTGTCCTAAGGTTTCCTTGTATCTTGGTTCTCTCATGGAGGACAAGATCATGTGGGGATGTTGAATGAAGGTTAAAGAGGAAGATGAAGATATAATAAGTTCTTCTATGGAAGGGATCAAGCTAGTCAAAGACCATCTCAAAATGGTATTAGTGGGATAACTTGCCATAGAGTGCAATTTAATTTTCGTCACCCTTACAAGGATGATAACAATGGTTTAGAGTCTATAGAAAAAGTGGGCTCAGATCAAAGCCAACCTTTTTGTGATTTAGTTTACTTACTAGAAGGATCGTGATTAGGTTATAGAGGGGGTGTCATGGCTGTTTGAAGGAAACCTTCATGGAAATAATGCTTGACGAGCAACCATCTAAAATAGTCTTAAACACAACTCCTATGTGGATCCAACTCTATGACCTGCCGATGGAGTACAGAAGTACAGAGGCCGTTAAATTTGTGGAGAAATGTGTAAGAGAAGTTATTGGAGTCCAAGATGGGATTTATGCATGGGATATATATTTCTGAGAAAAAATCATACTAGACTTTACAATACATGTGAAACTAAGCCTTTGAATCCAAGATAGATAAGGAAAAGTTATTAAAGGTGTATTGAAACACAACAAATTTCAAATCTATGCTATTTGTGCATCTTCATTGGCCACATTGATCGTGACTTCCTAGACAAGATGAGGAAGATGACTAACATGAGAGAAGGTGGGGGCATGGATCTGAGGCTCTCCAGCAAAAAAAATTGGAAGTTAGTAAAGGAAGAAACTGGAAGGAAGGGGTTCATGTAAGAAGAAAAGAAATGTCAAGTTGAGGCCTTAGTTCATGGGAGGTAGCCCTAGAAATTCAACTGGTGTGAAAAGATCTAGTTTTTGGAAGGGGAAAGCAAAGAGATGCAGACATGGATAAAAGAGAAGAAGATGGGGTGTGGGATACTAGAATGATGACAACATAGAATTAGAGTGGCTGATACAACACAACAGTGACATGTATCCAACAAAGTGGGGATTTTGGAGGATGAATGAAGGAGAGGGAGAGGGAAACTAAGCACATGGTGGATGCTACTTCTACACAGATGGTCAACACAATAGGGGAAGGGAAGGATGAGGGGAAGCAAGAAGCAATGCTGGTGAATGGAATCTTAGTAGATGGCATAACTATACAAGATGCAAGGGAGGGGTAGTGAAGAACCCATATCTACCCCATACAATTATTACGATCACAAATAACTAGGAATTTGTAGATACTTGGCAAACCAATCCACCATACCAACAACCTGAGTTCAACCTAAGGTGTTGTGGAGTCTAGAAGCACATAGGTGGCAGGGGGCATAGGAAAGGGATTCATAAGTTTACTTCAGAAAAGGATGCTAGACAACAACACTGCAATGACCATTGACATGACGACTGGAGGAGGAGGCGGTAAAGAGGGGATCTAAGGCTTTCATGGGAACAAATGGTGGGAATGGATTCACAATGAACATGCATGATGGACTTTGACATAGACAGCACAAGAACTGGGGAATAATTCACATATAATTTTTAAGTCAAGATAGTCGACAAAGAAGTAGACTCAGGAGTTAACCCACTTGATGAACTACAATGAAAATCCTATCTTGCAACTATTAGGTATAGAATACTCTAACACAATTTACACTCTCTAGTAGTGGCGCTGGAGGGAGGGTCCCATGGTGGTGTTTTTGATGGAGACAATGGAGGATATAAGGGCAGTGGAAGATGTCAGAAGGATGTGTGATTTCATTAATGGGATTGGTCTAAGAAGAATGTGTCATGCAGGGGCATTGCTTTATGGTGCAGGGACCTAAATATTCAAATTGCATCCTATTCGCATCATGTAGACTGCATTGTTAGAGATGATAAGACAAGATAGCTAGAGAGCTATTGGGATATATGGATGGGCTCATCAGGGAGATAAAGTTAAAATGTGGAATCTTATTAGAGAGTTGTATTAGAAATTTGATCTACCTATGGTTTGGTTTGGTGATTTCAATGAAATTCTATCAAATATAGAGAATGAAGGACGCCCTAGATCAAAAAGGGATATGGACAACTTCAATATGTGGTGGATGATTTCCAGCTATGTGATTTAGGGTTTAGAGGTAGGAAGATGACATGGTACTGTGGGAGGACTCCAAGCAAAAGGATTAGGGAGAGTCGTGACATGTTCTTTGCAGATGAAGCATGGATCCAAATTCATAAGAAACTAGAGGTTTCCCACTCTCCTTACATTGACTCAGACCAGGTGGTGATTTGACTTACCATAGGGGGAAGGGATGGGTTTACTTACTCAAAATATAATCAACAATCTGAAACTTGGTTCATGAAGGATGCATAATCAAGAAGTGATACAAATGGCCTGGGGTGAGCAACAAGGGGAGGAGGTAACTGACAAAATCAAGCAGCGAAGTGGAAATCTTGTAGGATGGGCAAAGAAGAAGTTGACGCAATTTTACTATGCGCTAAAACGCAAGTGAACGCGTCGAGTAGTACAGGCCTTTGTGAGGCCCGAGTCGAACACAGGGATACTCGGAATCGTTGGAGACTCCTACTAACTATTTGCGATCAGCTAAGCCGAATAACAAATTGAGGGTTGTTGTTAAAATTAAAAGAAAATAAAAACAAAAACAAAACAAACGATCAATTAAATGTTAATTTAATCAGTTCAAAAGGGTATCTTTAGGAGTGCGGTTTCACCGCGGGTTTTCATTGTATTAAATTCTATATAGCTACTCAATTTTATCTCTCTTTCCGGGTAGTGGCCTGAAAACAGAATTGCCCACTGTCGTGGTGCAATTCACTACCTAGGTCTAGGTTGGTTCCACCGTCGTAGTAACCTATACCCTAAACTCAGTGCATTATGAACGATCTCTCAGTATCCACCATTAATTTTACACCACCTTGGTCAAGAGATTTATCGATTAATGTAGATTTCGTCTCTTTTCAGCCGTTAATTCTTCTTTAAAAGTGATTAAGGACATTAGGTTATTATTATGGTGATCAAGCATAACAATATATGGAGAAAACGAAACTATACCACAGATTTAAGAGATAAAATATGAATTACTATTATAAAATTGTCATACAATGAATCCCCGGGCTACTCCCGGTCCTAAAGACAAAGGGGATTAGCCCCGCATGGTCATCTCAATGAAAGACAGAGGAGTAGAGAAGAAAAACATGGGAAACATGGAGAAAACTCGTGTAACCCCTGATACAAAGGTGTTCCTGGAGATCCTCCTCGAGAAACGTGCGTTTTGCAGTCTTCGGGCAGTAAAATCTCCCGTCGGAGGTGCCCAGATCGCTCGGTTGACGACCTTCGTCTCTCGTCTCCTATCTCTCTCTCTCCTTCTTGGATGTTGTGCAACACAATGTCCTCTCCCCCTCGGGCCATCCGTGCTCTTCTTAGGTCATAGGACCACTTTACGGCTCCGAAAAAGCTCAACCGTCGGATTAAAACGCTCCGTTTTAGTGCTGAAAATCGCCAGATCCCGACGCTGTCGATAGTATCGACCCCTAGGTCGATGGTATCGACCATGGGACAGGTTATTCCTTCCAAGATTGCGTTTTGGGGTTGCTTTTTGATGAAATGTCGACACTATCGACCTGGGGGTCGATAGTATCGACTCCGGACAATGCAAAAGTGCCTGAAAAAGTGCCGAAACATGTGTATAAGTCCGGAGATTATATAAAATCATATAAATATGATAAAAGAAGTATAATTTGATGCAAAAAGAGTTTAAGGGCCAACTATAGTGAATTATGCAAATATAATCAAGAAAATGACAAATACATGCATAAAATAGATATAAAATAAGCCTATAAAAGTGACTCAAAACCCATGCATCAAATTCCCCTAAGCTTAAACCTTGCTCGTCCTCGAGCAACAAAACTTTGGATCTGGTTGAGATAAGTCAGCAACAGGACAATAAATACATGAAATGAATCTACATCATCCCCACTTTCTTTCCACAAACCAGCCCTCATTGACCACTGAACACTAACTGCCATCCAGGCGACCAAAGACCTATGTAAAAGATGTCTGTCCCCCAATCAATGAAACACTATCAATTAAAGCAGTTAATATGATAAACTCATTTGGTCCATACTTGATGCATCTTGTGATCTCCTATCTACGTTGCTCATTTCCTAACTACCATCTAAATGGAAGCAGATTTCCTGATACTAATGAATGAGGAGAATATCATGGGTGGCCTACCGATAAGAGCAACGGGTGGATGGGATAGGTGGTTGTGGAAGAGATGGAAGCACATAATAGTCAATCATGCAATACAAAAATTAATGACCTATCATGATGCAAAATGCAAGTGAAAATGTCCTAATGTTACATTTTTGGTGGAATGATGCATGCACTATCATTCCGTCTCAAGGTGAGATGGAATATCTAAGAAAACTACACCATGTGCTTATTCTTCTTAATATGAAAGTGAGAACATGTTCCTTTCTCCCTCTCATTCCTACTTACTTCTCAATTCTTTTTTTTTCTTCTCTTTTTTTCAATTCTTTTTAAAGCCCTTATTTTCATAGATGACAATGAATTATATGCCGGGCTCACTTCTTGTTACATACTTGTGCATCTGAAGCATTCTATTTGGTGGGTATGGAACAAGTTCATCACCTTTATTGTTTTCAGAGTAACATAAGATACATGGTGTAAAATATGCTCAAAAGATGTAAATGCAACTACATAATGACAGTTATGCAACTACTATGACATGCACCTAAGGATAATGTGCATGTATAACTACTCTATCTTTTTTTTTCATTCTCATGCAAAAAATGTGAAAATAGTTGTAATGCAAGACCTATCTACATGGTATGCAATCAAAGAGTGAAAGACAGTAATGTGCTCCCATTTCTTATGGTGGAGTGTGAATGAAATTGCGGTGGATCAGATTACAAGACTAATTGACAGAACCTTTTGAAAATATCATATGTCCCTCTCTAAAGACCTGTGTACAGGGTAACTGAAGGATTTCTCTCTTAAACTTTAGTCTAAGGTCACGTTAGCGCTTGGTCGGTTTGGGCTCAAACATCCTTGTCAATCACTTTTCCTTGGACAATAAAGATGGTCATTCATGTCCCCGTGTCCTGAAGCTGACTCACCCAAGCACTTCCTTAGTTATGCAACTCAATTACTCACAAGAATAAGCTCAAAAAGTTTTCAATATACTCATATTTTCATGTGCACACAACCCAAGAGTAAAACTTACAATTGAAACCATGCATTTATTGCTCCACAGATTACACTAGATAGACGTGGATCCTACAAAAGCGGTAAACCTAAAAATAAAAACAACTAATATCTCAAAAGTAAAATCAACATGAATAAGTAAGTAAAAACTAAGATAGAGGGTTGTTCCAACACCCCCCCTAAGCTTGAATATGACTATGGCCTCATAGTCAACATTCTCACTTAAGAGGTGGAACAACGGTACCATTCGCTTTGAAGTGTGGTGAAGAAGGATGGTCAGATGCTCAAGTAGACCAAGTGATGCTTGCTATCTCCCTCCTTTTTGTGGCCCATTTTTGTGTCTTAGTGGTTCTAATACGTGACTTGCTTCATCCATCTTTCCTCTGCAAAAAACGGTTCGAAAAAATCTCGTTTCGATACCTTTTACGGCTTGTTTTATGTAGCTGTCCTACAGGTGTCGATACCATCGACCAAGGTCGATGGTATCGACCCAGACTCAGCGATTTTGTTGAATCGACGCATCTAAAAGACTGAGAACTCAAAAGTGTCGATACTATCGACCCTAGGGTCGATGGTATCGACTTTACTGGCACCGATTTTTCTGTAAATCTTCAGGAATCTCGATACTATCGACCCTAGGGTCGATGGTATCGACTTTTCTTCAACGTTTACTTCTCCAAACTCGATACTATCAACATGGGTGTCGATAGTATCGACCTTAACATTCTGCACACTTCAAAACACGAGTTAGGGTACCATTTTTACAAAAATTATCAAAACCTAAGCAAAAACTAAGTACATAAACATAAAAGAACATAACCAAACATAAAATTGAACCTAAAGTTGGGTTGCCTCCCAACAAGCGCCCTTGTTTAATGTCCTAGGCTTGACATAAAGATACCTTTAACTTGGGTTGTCAAGATATGTCTCCAATGAGTCATGTTGGCAATTTGAATTGAACTCGATCATGTCTAATCCCCAAGTTCAATGTACCTCTCCCAATGGCAATGATGACATCAGCCGTAGCTTGGAACGGCCTTCCCAATAGCATCTCGCAACTTTGGAGCTGGGGCATGTCCATGACAACAAAATCTACCGGGAAGATGAACCTGTCTACCTTGATGAGTACATCCTCGCACACTCCATATGGCCTTACAATGGACCCATCCGCCAACTCAATCGTTGCCGCCGATTTCTTTATCTCCTTCAACCCAAGCTTTTGAAATGTGGACAGAGGCATAAGATTAATGCTGGCGCCCGAATCACACTGTGCTTGTGGAAAATGTTGGTCACCTATTGAACATGGGATATAAAAACTCCCCGGGTCTTTCTTCTTCTCTGGTAAGCTCCCAAGAATGATTGAGCTCACCATTTCATTCATCCTGCATACATCAGTATCTTTGATCCGCCTCTTTTTGTTGATTATATCTTTAATGAACCTCCCATAGGCGGGAACCTTCTCAATCATTTCCACCAGCGGAATGTTGATATGCAGCTTGCGGAATATTTCCAAGAATTTCCTATAGTGCCGGTGCTCCTTCTTCGGCTTCGGATTGTCCCGACTTGACACATCTGCCGCATTGACACACTTGTGAGGAGGCACATATGAGCTTTTCGGGGCCAGCTCCCCTAAACTTGCTTCAATTACTCCCTCTGGCGTGGGCTTTATCAGAACATCATCAACATTAATCATGTGATGTGACTCCTCCCCTGCAATAGATGCATCAGCACCTTGACGGACAGTCTTACTTTGCTCTTCTCGCCTAAGCGTAGGCGCAACTATCATGTGCTCATGGCAGGATTTTCTGAAGAGAGTGTTTCCACCCGGCAGTCCATAATAAGTACGAGGATACGGTATCACCGGTGTTGCTTCCGTATCAAACTTTATTTTGCTTTGATCTTCTGCTTCTAACACCTGAGATTCCTCCTCATTGCTTACCACAGACATGTACTTCACTTGATGGTGTGCTTGGGCCACATTTGCACTCTCGGCCGGTTTCTGCTGGTTGGCGTGCTTGATGGCTGCCACTTCACTTGAAATCTGAGCCACGATGGTTTCTAATGCCTGCATCTGTGCTCCATGGCTTTGTAGTGTCTACCCAAATTTGGTTAGAATATCACCTTGAGATTGCAATTGTTTACCAAACATAGCCATCATCTCCTGATTCTGCTGCACCATTTGACTCAGTAATTCGGTGTTCTTATCTTCAGCTCTAGGCTGTGGCTTCACCTTCGGATCCTGCAGAAAATTGTTAGGATCCTTCCAGGAGAACTTTTTGTCCTTCCTCCATGCATAGTCATTGTTTCTGTAGCCCTGTTGTTGCATGTACTTTACTTGGGCTTCCTCATCCTCAGATGAATCTTCCTTAGCTAGCAGCTTCTTGGCTAGCAGATCTAACTTGTCGTTCAGCTCCTTAATTACTTTGGATTCACCTGCAACTCTGACCTGCTCCACAGTGCCTCTTTCACCCCATGACTGTTTCCTAGCCATGTTCTTTAATATCTCCCAACATCTGGTGTCCGTATTATTTAGAAAGAATCCTGACCCAGCTGAATCAAGGTTGCTCCTATCGTGCTCAGAGAGAGCAAAATAGAAGATCTTTACCTGTGTCTCCTTATCCAGCCCATGATGTGGGCACCTCCTCAGCATGACCTGAAATCTCTCCCAGGTCTCAGAATATGTCTCACCAGCCTGTTGGGTAAAGTTGTGAATCTTTCGGATCATGTCGTTAGTCTTCTCAGGAGGGAAGAACCTCTCAAAGAAAACCTCCACCATATGGTTCCAGGACTCCACAAACTCATCATCCAAATTATGTAACCATTCTCGCGCGGCTCCCGCCAATGAACTCGGGAAAAGCTTGAGATACAGTGCCTCCTGTAGAAACCTATCAATTTTGACCATGTCGCAGTTCCCAACAAACTGGCTGATGTGCGCGACGGGATCCTCATTCTTCAGCCCATGAAAAGCATTCGATTTCACCAGATTTATCAGCGCTGGATCAATCTTATATGTCGGTATGTTAATTGCCTGCTTCTTTATAGGCCCCTTGGAAGCTGATGCGGAAGAAGCCTTGATCTTCTCCCATATGGTCTGTGCGTCGGTCATCTCTTCCTGTTCAAATTCAGAATCTATCTCTTCTTGGTGCTCTTGCTCGTAATACTCCTCATCCTCAGGTCCCGGAAGTGGAATCTCGGGTGTGCGATTGTCGTAGTCCGTACTACGTGTCTGCACCATACACAGTACCTGAAATAAGAAAATTCGAGTTCAGTATTAAGCTTAGATGAGTATAAACAATTAAAGCACAATGTAAAAATATTTGAAATTGAATGAAAAATAAAAAAAATTGTGGCCTAGAGTGGCCGCTCGTAGCACTCGAAGTGCCAACAATTCATCGTATCCCCGACAACGATGCCAAAAACTTGACGCAATTTTACTATGCGCTAAAACGCAAGTGAACGCGTCGAGTAGTACAGGCCTTTGTGAGGCCCGAGTCGAACACAGGGATACTCGGAATCGTTGGAGACTCCTACTAACTATTTGCGATAAGCTAAGCCGAATAACAAATTGAGGGTTGTTGTTAAAATTAAAAGAAAATAAAAACAAAAACGAAACAAACGATCGATTAAATGTTAATTTAATCAATTCAAAAGGGTATCTTTAGGAGTGCGGTTTCACCGCGGGTTTTCATTGTATTAAATTCTATATAGCTACTCAATTTTATCTCTCTTTCCGGGTAGTGTCCTGAAAACAGAATTGCCCACTGTCGTGGTGCAATTCACTACCTAGGTCTAGATCGGTTCCACCGTCGTAGTAACCTATACCCTAAACTCAGTGCTTTATGAACGATCTCTCAGTATCCACTATTAATTTTACACCACCTTGGTCAAGGGATTTATCGATTAATGTAGATTTCGTCTCTTTTCAGCCGTTAATTCTTCTTTAAAAGTGATTAAGGGCATTAGGTTATTATTATGGTGATCAAGCATAACAATATATGGAGAAAACGAAACTATACCACAGATTTAAGAGATAAAATATGAATTACTATTATAAAATTGTCATACAATGAATCCCCGGGCTACTCCCGGTCCTAAAGACAAAGGGGATTAGCCCCGCATGGTCATCTCAATGAAAGACAGAGGAGTAGAGAAGAAAAACATGGGAAACATGGAGAAAACTCGTGTAACCCCTGATACAAAGGTGTTCCTGGAGATCCTCCTCGAGAAACGTGCGTTTTGCAGTCTTCCGGCAGCAAAATCGCCCGTCGGAGGTGCCCGAATCGCTCGATTGACAGCCTTCGTCTCTCGTCTCCTATCTCTATCTCTCCTTCTTGGATGTTGTGAAACACAATGTCCTCTCCCCCTCGGGCCGTCCGTGCTCTTCTTAGGTCATAGGACCACTTTACAGCTCTGGAAAAGCTCAACCGTCGGATTAAAACGCTCCGTTTTAGTGCTGAAAATCGCCAGATCCCGACGCTGTCGATAGTATCGACCCCAAGGTCGATGGTATCGACCATGGGACAGGTTATTCCTTCAAAGATCGCGTTTTGGGGTTGCTTTTTGATGAAATGTCGATACTATCGACCTGGGGGTCGATAGTATCGACTCCGGACAATGCAAAAGTGCCTGAAAAAGTGCCGAAACATGTGTATAAGTCCGGCGATTATATAAAATCATATAAATATGATAAAAGAAGTATAATTTGATGCAAAAAGAGTTTAAGGGCCAACTATAGTGAATTATGCAAATATAATCAAGAAAATGACAAATACATGCATAAAATAGATATAAAATAAGCCTATAAAAGTGACTCAAAACCCATGCATCAAACTCCCCTAAGCTTAAACCTTGCTCGTCCTCGAGCAACAAAACTTTGGATCTGGTTGAGAGAAGTCAGCAACAGGATATAAATACATGAAATGAATCTACATCATCCCCACTTTCTTTCCACAAACCAGCCCTCATTGACCACTGAACACTAACTGCCATCCAGGCGACCAAAGACCTATGTAAAAGATGTCTGTCCCCCAATCAATGAAACACTATCAATTAAAGCAGTTAATATGATAAACTCATTTGGTCCATACTTGATGCATCTTGTGATCTCCTATCTACGTTGCTCATTTCCTAACTACCATCTAAATGGAAGCAGATTTCCTGATACTAATGAATGAGGAGAATATCATGGGTGGCCTACCGATAAGAGCAACGGGTGGATGGGATAGGTGGTTGTGGAAGAGATGGAAGCACATAATAGTCAATCATGCAATACAAAAATTAATGACCTATCATGATGCAAAATGCAAGTGAAAATGTCCTAATGTTACATTTTTGGTGGAATGATGCATGCACTATCATTCCGTCTCAAGGTGAGATGGAATATCTAAGAAAACTACACCATGTGCTTATTCTTCTTAATATGAAAGTGAGAACATGTTCCTTTCTCCCTCTCATTCCTACTTACTTCTCAATTCTTTTTTTTTCTTTTTTTCTTCTCTTTTTTCAATTTTTTTTCAATTTTTTTTCAAAATACCCTGATCATTCTTGTGGAGGCGGAGGCGGGTACTGTGGGGGGTAGCTGGAACAGCTCTATCTTTTCTTTTGTTGTTTTTAGTTTTTGCTTTGCTATTTTTTCTTGCATTTTTAGTTTTTGTTTAGGATCCACATCTATCTAGTGTAACTGTGGATGTCGTAAAAGTTGTCATCTCGCTGTGTATTTATGGGAAGTTTAAGGGAATTTTAAAATTTTTGTGTCTTTTGGATAGCTTGACTTGGTTGTCCTTGGGGAACTTATCCTATGAAAATGATTGATCATGTCAACTTTAAAACAATATGTCACACCTATACTCCCATTGACTCATGAAAAGTGGATAGTAACGGTTGTTTGAGCCTAACCTAATCAAATGGTAATGAGACCTTAATTGGATGTAAGAGAGAGAACCCTCTAAACCACTACACAGGTCAGTGAGGAGGGACACATAATATCTTTCTAAGGTTCAGTCATTTAATCTTGTGATCATTCCACGTCATTTTTCCATAATCCACCTAAGAACTGGAAGTAAAGTACAGTTTTAATTCCTTCTTGTGTGCATAGCATTTAGATAGGAATTGCATTGATATTTTCCATACTTTTGCATAAAAAGAGAAAAATATAGGGATTCATGCACATTACCTTTAGGTGCATGCCATGTAGTTGCACTCATGAATTTCATGATTATCATGCATAAAGTACACCATGTATCTCAATTTTTCCTCAAAAGTGATCTAAACTGTTCCATACCTTCGAAATTTTACAAAGATTTCCAATCATGAAGAAAACAACCCAATACAGGTATCTCTAAGCAATTATGGATATGTGGGTTAAAAAGAAAGAAAAAAAGGAAATTTTTTTTTCTGAAAATCTGAAAAAATTAAAAAGAAAGAAAAAAAAAGAAAGAGAATTTAGAAGGAAATGGAATAAGAGGGAGAAAGGAACATGATATCACTCGCATTACAGGAAAATTGAGTACATGATGTGGCTTAATTAGATTTCCATCTCATTATGAGGTGGAAGGTTAGTACATGCATCATTCCACCCAATTTAGGCATTAGGGAATTTTTAATGTGCATTTGCATCACGTAGGACATTTTGTTTTATGCATATTGAAACTGTGCAATACTTCCAAGTTCTTCCATGAACCACCCATTCCATCCACCGGTTGCTCGGATTGGTAGGACACCGTGAATTCCTCCTCACTAATGATTATCAGGAGAACTGCTTCCATGTAGATGGTAGTTAGGGCGAGCAATGTAGATCACAAGATGCACCAATGCTGAATCGGCGAATTTTATTATGTTAACTGCCTTATGTGATAGTGTTAATCGGTTTGAAGGATAATTTCTCTTATTGATGATTATTGTCGCCTTTAGGGTAATTACTGTTATGTGGTTAGAGAAGGCCGGTTTGAGAATGTTCAGTGGGAGTCACATGGGATGTGGGTTGGTGTGTTGATTTTCAGTTGACATCTGCAATTCTATTCTAAGGACTAGTTGCTCGAGGGCGAGCAATGTTTAAGCTTAGGGGAGTTTGATGCGATGATTTTGAGTCGCATTTATAGACCTTTTTCATATGTGTTTTGTGCTCTAATTACTCATTTTTATGGATAATATTGCATAATTCACTCATTTCGATCTTTGCCATCATTCTATGTCAAATCCCCTTTGTTTTACCAGTTTGAGCATTATTTACCATATTATCATAATTTGTGTGGATTTATTTGGTCTTGTTTTGGAATTTCAGGAAAAACAAGTATCTGCTTCCGTCGATACCATCGACGGAAGTCGATACCATCGACCAAGCCACAAGTTGCCAGCCGAGAAGAGCAGCGCAGAGTCGATACCATCGACACACAAGTCGATGGCATCGAGATCCCTTCAGGTAGCTGGCGAGGAATCCGTCGATACCATCGACCCAAGTCGATGCCATCGACGCATGGAGGCTACAACGTCGCTAAACGACAACAACCGACGCTAAAGAGAGTTGATACCATCGACCCAAGTCGATGGTATCGAGATGATCACAAGCACTCAGACGAAAAGAAAAAGAAAGCTGCTGCTAATACGCTGGGTCGATACCATCGACCCGCGTCGATGGTATCGACGCCGGCAGATATACGTTGGATTCGTTTTGATCTCAATCGGACGACCCGAGGGGGAGAGGACATTGTGTTGTACAACATCCAAGAAGGAGAGAGAGAGATAGGAGACGAGAGACGAAGGCCGTCAATCGAGCGATCCGGGCACCTCCGACGGGCGATTTTGCTGCCGGAAGACTGCAAAATGCACGTTTCTCGAGGAGGATCTCCAGGAACACCTTTGTATCAGGGGTTACACGAGTTTTCTCCATGTTTCCCATGTTTTTCTTCTCTACTCCTCTGTCTTTCATTGAGATGACCATGCGGGGCTAATCCCCTTTGTCTTTAGGACCGGGAGTAGCCCGGGAATTTATTGTATGATAGTTTTATAATAGTAATTCATATTTTATCTCTTAAATCCGTGGTATAGTTTCGTTTTCTCCATATATTGTTATGCTTGATCACCATAATAATAACCTAATGCCCTTAATCACTTTGAAAGAAGAATTAACGGCTGAAAAGAGATGAAATCTACATTAATCGATAAATCCCTTGACCAAGGTGGTGTAAAATTAATGGTGGATACTGAGAGATCATTCGTAATGCACTTAGTTTAGGGGATAGGTTACTACGACGGTGGAACCGACCTAAACCTAAGTAGTGAATTGCACCACGACAGTGGGCACTTTTGTTTTCAGGCCACTACCCGGATAGAGAGAGAAGATTGAGGCATTATATGAAATCTAATACAATGAAAACCCGCGGTGAAACCGCAATCCTAAAGATATCCTTTTGAATTGATTAAATTAACCTTTAATCGATTGTTTGCTTTGTTTTATTTATATTTTCTTTTAATTTTATTCAACAACCTCAATTTGTTATTCGGCTTAGCTGATCACAAATAGTTTGTAGGAGTCCCCAACATTTCCGAGTATCCCTATGTTCGACTCGGGCCTCACAAGGCCTGTACTACTCGACGCGTATACTTGCGTTTTTAGCGCGTAGTACAATACACGTCAAGTTTTTTAAAGTGACTCAAAACCCATGCATCAGAAGTTTAGAGGTATCAGAAGATAGATAAAAATCATTGAGAAGGACATTGTAGAGGCACAAGAAAGGAAACCATGCATTAGATGACATGTTGCAGGAATGTAAAGGTATTCAACTAACTTACTAGCTCTAAAAGAAAGTGGGAAGTTGATGGTATGCTTGGTCTAGGGCAAAAGAGATGAGGGATGAGGACAAGAATGCCAAATATTTTCACCATAAGGCAAATCAAAGAAAAAGAAATAATGCTGGGGATAGTGGATAAGGATGGATATTGGAAGACGGGAGAGTAGGAAATCATTGACACTATTGTTGGTTACTTTGAAGACATTTTCAAGATGGATGGAGTGGAGATTGATGAGGGAGAAGATTGGGGGTTGGACAACAATCCCACACTGAGAGAGGTATCTAAGACAGAGATATAACCCACAGAGAATGTGATTTGGGAGGCTTTAAGCAAGATGCATCCTACCAAAGCGGTTAGCCCTGATGGTTTGAAAGCTATTTTCTTCTAAAAATTATGGTATGTTGTCAAAGGTGATGTGTTTAGTTTTATCCAAGGATGGTGGAATGGGAGGAAGAATATCAAAGAAGTGAACAAGACTACAATAGTTTTCATCCCAAAGGGCAGACATCCAAGGAAAATCACAGAGTTTAGACCCATCATTTTGTGTGATGTCCTCTATAAAATCATGTCAGAAGTGATGGTGAATAGGCTCAACCCAGTACTGAATAAATTCATCTCTGGAAATCAAAGTGTCTTTGTGTCAGGTAGACTAATTATTGACAATTCTCTTGTAGCCTATGAAATGGTCCATGTCATGCAGTTAATGAAGAAGGGTAAAAAAATCATAATGGCTATGAAATTGGATATGAGAAAGGCTTACCATAATATAGAATGAAATTTTCTAGACTATGATGAGAAGGATGTGATTTGGAGAAAAGATTTATAAAATGATTGGTGATTGTGTGTATAGTGTATCTTAGTCGGTCCATCCGAATAGAAGAAACAAAAAAAAAGTGTTGCCAACCAAAGGCCTATGCCAAGGTGACCCTATATGGGAGGGAGATTCCTTCGACCACGGGTGTTAGGTTAGAGCGGATGGAGTATGATTTGATTTGCGATAGCATGCCTTTTCTCTGGCAGGGTGAATGCCATAGTGGGGAGATTCTACGTCCATCCCATACCCCCTCTCTCCTACCCTTCCAATCCTACATTGCCCCTCCCCCTATGGGGTTTACACTTGCATGATGTAACCCCCTCCATTAGAAACCAAGAACTGGCCTATTGGATTTAAGTCAGTGTTCTTGGGTGTGGTTGCATCCCCAACTTTCCCCAATGAGAATCCCACCGACTAGAGAAGGGAATCATCACAATCCAAACTAACCTTCTATTAACCAAGTGTGAGGTGAGAGTGGTGAGAGGGGATCAATTTTTACATTTATTATTGTGTAGGGAGATCAGTTTTTATGGGAGGAGAGTTGATACTCAGGGGCAGTCGGACAAGGTAGGCTCTCCCCCACCCTCGATTGTACCCTACATGAACTCAGGAACCTTGGAATAATACTTCAGCCCTCAGCCGAATGAAGCAGGTCCTTGGTCCGTTGGGTTCTTCTGTGATCCCAAATAACCCAAATTTTGTAGCATCTCTTGCTGGAGTAGCACTTCCCTGGTGTTTTATCCACCCAGGATGATTTCATTTTTGAAATTTCTTGCTCAAGAACTGGCAACGATCAATCACCCATGATCACATAGCCTTGAGGTGAGGAGAATAGTGGTTGAGAAGAGACAAGAGGAGACAACCCAATATGAGTAACCCAATTCAATTGTAGTAGATGTTGCCCAGATGTTGGAACCAGAAAATCTATGGTCAGTACAGGAGATTGGGACTCATGAGGATACTCCAAATGTCCAATACCAAGAGGGTGATTGGCAAATAGGGAAAGTAAAGTCTTGAAAACAAATAACAATCTACAAGAAGAGGGTGATACTATTGATTGAGTAGTGGGGGGGAACAAATGGTTTTTTGAACTCTCAAGAGATATGTGCTTTAGGTGTTTAGGAAAAGGCCACTAGAAACGTCACAATCAGGACAAGTGTGTGCTAATATTGCCAAAGCACTGATCATACAATGAATAGATGCTCGTATGATAAAGTTGGCTTCTAGAAATCCCTGGGTGGGGTTAATTTACCATCTTTGAACAATCGAGGGGCCCAACCGTCTCCATCCTAGGTGACCCATAAGGACACGAAAATGTCCTAGAAAGTTTCTTTGTCTATGAACCATATCTTGTGTGTGGAAGCAGAAATGGATCTTGAAATTGCTATTAGTGGAATGGAAATTTGATACCTCATGGTTGATGGTGTGGAGAGACTAGAGTAGATTTGGATGACATCAATGATCATTTGAAGGATGAATCTAAAAGAAGCTTTCATTTTCTTTGTATCCAATGAGGAAGTAACCTCTTTCACCTCCACAACATCTCTGGGAATGGACAAAAGTTTGCTCAAGATACAGGAGGCTACCTAGACTCTAATCCACTAAAAAAAGAGATATTTCTAGTGCTAGTTAGAAGGCATGGCTTATGAGTGTTGAGATGAGGAAACCATTAAGGAGATCATGTAGGGAATGGGTGGCTTTGTAGGGGCATCTACCTGGAACTGATATAAAAATGATCTGGTTGGTGTATTAGTGGCATTAAATGCATTCTAGGATGATATCTCGAGATTGATTAAAGTGTCGTTGGGTCTCGTAGGTTTTTGTGAATGTATCTTTGGTGGTAGACAATATTCAAAACAATGGGGATTTGGTGATTAATGATGAGGTATTGAGTAGGAAACTGCCAATGGATGGATACACTGAGGGATATTAATAAGTTGCCCGACCCAGAGTCCAACAATACAAAGGATAGACAAAATTGTAATGATAAAACAACAAGTACCAACAGTCGAAGTTGCTCAAAGAGAAAAATCCGAGGAGGTGTATGAGAACAGACAACTTCAATAAGAGAAAAGAAAGAAATGTATGGTTGTTGACCACGATGAAGAGAGAAGGAGACTCCTGTCGAGGAGATTGGATGATTTTATCATGCATCTGAGATACTCCTAAAGTTATCAACGTTGATACCCAAGCAGGAGAAGGGATCACAACATACACAAACAATCCTATAAGGACAATGATTATCACCATTAGTGTGACAACAATAGGACCAATGAAAGCATGTGATCTCTTTTTAGACAATGAGATGTGGGCTTTCAGATGGTAAGATGACATTGCTAAGCCGAAGCATCGAGATTTCTACAAAAATAGGGGTAAAGATGATAGATGTGGTTGAAGATAGTGATCCTTTTAAGGATGAAGTGAGGATGGGATGCTTATTGTTTCCTTATGCATAACATGATTTTCCAAAACACCAAGGAGGTTGCAAGTAATAACACAAGAAAGGCTTTGAGAAGACTTAGTCCAAAGTATAAACCAATGTTGGTGATGATTTTTGAGCCATTTCCATGAGCTAATAGAATATAAGAGTTTGTGGATTTAGTCATATTGGAATGTTGCTACTCAAATAAAAAGGAGGGGGCAAGATATGGATGCTTGTGGATAGGAACCTCAATGCTTCTTTGTTGGAATCAAACAATACGTGTCGTTGTTACAAGGAAAGATGGGCAGGGAGAGGATGTGTTTGTATCAATGATCTATGACTAGTGTGAGATAACTGAGAGAACAAATGTATGGCTTAGTTTGAAGTATCCATAGGATGTAATTGGCAAAAGAAATGGATTATAGTGGGGGACTTTAATGTCTTGAGAACTGAGGATGAAGCGTGAGGACCAAACAAACCTGATCCTATAGCATGGGGGTTATTGAGGAGGGGTGGAAACATGAAGCATGGGCTGAACCGTCAACATTCTTTCTCCTTAAGATAAAAAATCTGAGACATAGTTTGAAGAATTGGAGTAAGAAGATCTTTGGAAGATTACCCTAGAAGATCTGGGATCTATAAGAAGTTGTGTTCCACTTGTAGTTGGACTAGATAAACAATTATATGAGATGTGAGGATGGGCCTTACATGATCTGGAAATAGAATTGGAAGAATGGAGAAATTATGAGAAGATTTGTGGAAGGAAAAATCAAAGGTGAATTGGCTGAGCGAATGGGGAACAAAACCAAAAGATCTATAAATTTGTGTTCAAAGGAAGGACTAAACATAAAAAGGTGTAGAAGATCCTTGATGCATCAGGAGGGTATGTGGAGGATGTCAGGATGATGGGGTTAAAGTTGCAAAACATTTCTAATATTTTTTCACCTCTTGTAATAGAGACATGATATAGGATGATAATATTTTCTTTCAGGAGATTGCTGAAGTGATTCAAGTGAAGACAACCTTCTGATTATTGTACCTCTCTTAATGGATGAGATACATTACATTGAGATAGAAATATAAATTCATGATGCCTAGACCTGATGGATTCATAGTCTCCTTCTTCATATCCTCATGGGAGGTGATCTCATTTGACTTCTGGTGTTATCAAAAGCTTTCTTCAGGGGTGACCAAATGCACATGATTTTGTTTTGCAACAATTTAATTCTTATCCCAAAGGTTGATGATCCTTGCAAGATGGATGCAAATTTTAAACCTATATTAGTGGAGAATGTCACTGCCAGAATTCTAGCTAGTTTGATTAATGGTTGGTTTTCAATGATCATGCCGAAAATGATTTTTTTAGAGAAGAGTGCATTTATCAAATGGTGTGATATCCAAAGTCAGATAAGACTGGATAGAGAGTTGATGCTTGACATAGAATACAACAAAGAGGAGGTGAATCTAATTGTTAAAGTGGATATAATAACAATGTATGATATGGTTTGTCGGGCATTTTTGAAAGAAACCATGATAATATTTGGCTTCATGGAGCACACCATCAAACTTATGTTTGCTTTTTTCAATAAGGCCTGGATTACTATGAGTATAAACGAATTTTAGGAGGGATATTCTGGTGAAAAGGGGATTGAAACAAGATAATCCCCTATCTCCCTCCCTCTTCATCATTTTTGAAGAATGTTGGTGGAGAAGGATAAAGAAAGTAGTAGATATGGAGTTGTTTGACATGTAAAAACTAGGGGCCATGGGCTGCCCCCCATTTTTATATTTGCAAATGATCTAATCCTTTTTACAAAAACTATCCTGAATTCCATGGAGAGTCTTGGGTTTCAGCTTGAAGACTATGAATGGGCTATTAACAAAAGTGTGAATAGGATGAAATCATCCTTCATTGTTGGGGATAAGATGAAGAACAACATAATACCCATCACCTATGTGCTCAAGATTGATCATGTTGGTGATGACATCATATACTTGGAAGCTCCTTTGGCAAAAAAGTTTTTGAAATGTCATCAGTTTGAGACTCTAATGGAGAAGATATATAAGAAAATGGAGGATGGAAGTCTAATCTTTTATGTTTTCCTATTCACATTGTGTTGATAAAACATACACTAGTTTCTGTGCCAATGTATATCCGGGCTGCAACTCCTGCTCTAATGTAGGACACTGAGAAGATACAAAGAATGTTGGTTTGATTCTTATAGAAGGCTATAGATGGAGGAAAGATAAAGGAATGGGTACCCTCTAAGTTGGGTTTTTGACCCTTTTAGGAGGACGGTTTTGATATACCATATTTGAAGATTATCAACATGGCATTTGTGATAAAAGTGTGTCGGCAGTTCCATAACGGAGAATCTTTGTGGGTGAGTTTTGGAAGACAAAGTATAAAAGATAGATAATCTAAGATGATATCATACATCCTTTGTATGTGGGGTTGTCATCTTCCCATCCCTATTATGGTGGAAGATGGGTTCCACTTTCCCTAAGATCATGAATTGCTTGAGATGGAGAGTGAAAAAGGGGTATGTATCATGCTAGTATTATACGTTTTGTGATCAATCCTTGTATAGATATGCAAGGAGACACTAAGGTGTGGATAAACATATTGTATTCAGAGACTTATGGATGGATAATGAGAACTGGGAATGGACAACAATTACGTGCTTGGTGAATGAAGAAGGAACATATATGATCATAAACAACCCTACAATCTTTGAAGAGGAAGATGATGTACGTGTCTGGGGTCACATGTTGATGGGGAAGTGTGACAAAGTGAGTTTTTATAATATGTTCTCTCTCTTCAAATTTTAGTTCTCAAATTGTTGACCAAAATGACCTCAAATACCTCACTCACTAATTTGAATAGAAAATAGTCACAAAAAATCAATTAATTCAAACCCTAGTTTTGTTAATGGTGAATTATATATATTCATGTAGTTAGTTAATAACCATGTTTAGCTTTCGAATTTGGACCCCAAAATTATATCATAGTCACGTATTGACATCATTAAGGTACCCCTAAAATTTTGTTGCAATTAGACCACCCAATTAGGAGATATATGCATTTGAAATTATGTGTATTTTCGCTTTGTTCTCAAACTTAGGACCTAAGTTTTGGATTAAATGACCAGGCCGTGACACATAAATGTGTCACACGGCTTCTATAGCTGGTCCGCATGTTTCTGACCATAGGATCCCACCCCCTTTGGATCACACGGGGATCCAAGGGTTGAGAACCTATCTTCTACCTCCCACAAAGGGCGGGGAGGAGAGAGCGAGCTTGAGCTCTCGCCAGATGCCACCTCACTCATTTTCTCAAAATTTCATCAGAATGGATACTTTCAGCTCACCAAAATGAGGTCGACTACCCTTATCTTGACCCCCCTCTCCCTCAGATTAGGGAGAACAACCTCCCTATTCCTCATGCTTCTCACTCTGGCGGCATCCGAAAGGCTTTGAAACCCCAACCAACCCTAAAACTACCCAAAGGCCTATAAAAAGACCCCCTCAACGTCGCCGCCGCCCTCCTTTACCTTAACCCTCTGCCTTCTGACCTTCATCATCACCCGAGATCCCAAATCGCCCTTTGGATCACCGCGGCGCCGCCGCACTACCCGGTTGGGCATTCCTCCTTCTCGCCTCCTCCCTCCAAATTTCCGTTCCCCCTGACATCGCAGGGTCGTGGAGACCTCCGACGGCTCCTTTCTGCCTGAGATTGGAGCCTTCTACTCCCTTTCCTACTCGGCACCGGTGAGCTTCTCCACCATGTTTTCACGATCTGAATCCTGCTCGCGTGAGGAAACGCTGACCAGGGACCTAGGGTGCCAGGTGGACCACTGGTCAATCACCACATCAGCTAGGGTCGCGGGTCAACAAAGACTGAAGGAGGAGCCACTCGCACGGTTAGGCCAATCAACAATCGCCACGTCAGCAACCTGGGATCGAACTTGCAAAACCTTGGATCAACATGGGCCGTCGATCCAGTAGGATCCGGCCGTTGATCAAGGTAAAATCCTCTTCTTCTTTTTCTTTTATTCAAGAAAACGATTAATCTTAGAAAAATCCTAAGAAATGCTAGGAACATCGGAAAATATCGAACCTATATATCATTTTGATCAGAAAAATATTCTATATCTAGATAAAATATGATCAGACCTAGATCCATTTCCTATTTCAAAAGTAGTTGCCTAGAGCCTAAATGACCTCCTTAATTATAATTAATTATTAATAATGGCTTTTCTTGATGATGTATGACTTTCTAAAATGTATTTAACCCTAGATGAAACCCTATTTTCTAAATAACTAGAAATACTAGTCTAAGTTGATAAACGATGAAATGATTAGTAGAAACCCTAAATCTAGTCTTCTCTCTCTACATTTAATTAAAGGTACATCTTTATAACAAATCTAATATTATTAGATGATGATTAGTAATCATGAATGGTCCTGAACCCTAAAACAAACCCTGATATTATGAAATCATTAATATCCTAAGGGTTGCTTTCCTTTTTATCTGATCATCCTAGAAACCCTATATTATGAGGATCTTCTAATTGATTAATTAAATACCTTCTTCTAATCAAACCATATTATTATGGATCATATCTGATAATATCTCAAAAGCTAATTAAAATATGGATAATCCCTGATCCGAATTAGATAACATGAAAGGAATAATAACTAAGAACATATCTTAGTCTTGGTCACATGGATCAGTAGTGATGTTGTACCCTTGCTTTCCTTCCAGGGTGACTTATTTCTTGATTAATTCTAAATCCTTGGATATTTGATCTAAACAAGCAGGTACATTGTCTTATAAGTATAAGACTAGATTTCTGGTTGCCTATGATATGTAATATCTTAAATGCTCATATTTGGATGTGATTGCTTGGTTGGACTAGTATGAGTTATACTTCGCCAAATCTAATAGAACATAAATGATTATGATGGGTTGTAGCTACTAGAGCACACAGCCTGGTGTGGATGTATGTTGCTTAACATGGATGTATGATTCCTTGGCCCATGTTAGATGTATGATGATATTATATTGCCCATACTAGATGTAAGTCAAGTGCAAATATGTGTAGCACAACTGCATCAAAATGAATGTAATAAAAAGGGTGTTTACTTGATTTTTTCCTTAAGAAATGGTTTTATCTCTCTTTCCTTCTTTTTCAAATATTTTCCTTTATGCAACCTTATTAGTGTAACTTTTACCATGTACCAACTTTGTTGATGTTTTTGTTTCTTGTATTTTCTAGGTGCAAGGAACAATTGACAAACAAAGTGAAATGTATGCTCAAAGTACCTGAAGGCACAAATAATAAGCATGGAGGATATATTAGATAGATCTATTCCTCTTATCTCATTCTTGCTAGATTTTAGTTTATTTTTTTTCTTGTTGATGTTGAGGATGAGTGAGATCCTATGTAATAAAGTTATCTTTCTCTAGAACAATATTTTCTCTCCTTATGTAATGACTTTATTTTATCCTTATGAATGAATGTTTGTGTGGCTTTATGAGATGATGTGGACTTGAATCTTGGCTCAATCTATGATTTTAGTTGATTACCTTAATCTCTTATATTTTCCCTTTTGACATCCATAGATATGAGTGCATGCATATCTGTGAATGTCACTATGGAAAGTATATAGAAATTGGGGTCGTCACAGTTGGTATCAGAGCCAATGTTCACACATCAAGTCACATGAACTTCATTCACCCTATTTTGAGTCTAGGGTAGTCCTTGAGTTAGGGATGTGAAGGGTGGAGGTGTCTAGGATAGCATCTTCCATGGGCTCATCTCTTCTATAGGAAAATTTTTCCCTCTCATCTATGTTTTAAAATAAATTTTCCCACTTACCTCTGTTATAAGGTTAGGAAGAAGTCTCTCTATTTATAAAGTCCTAAGGATCGAATGATAAGGATTTAGGGTATCCTCCACTCATCATGACATTAAGGCCATTAATAATTAGTAAAGGAGAATAATGAAAGTAGAAAAAAAATTATGAATGACAATAATCATGATAAATGAAAAGAAAAATCTAATATGCTCCATTAATTTTAGGATGCCTCCAAAAACTCGCAACTCAAAGGCCTCAGAGGAATCGTCCTCTAAGAAGAGAAAAGATCCTGAAACCTCCGAAGTACATGATCCCAATGCCGCAACCAAGGAAAGGTGGGAGGAACAAAAGAAAATCCTTCTAGACTTTATGGAGACCCTCACTACAAAAGGAACCCCTAAACCTAGCTCCTCCAGGAAGAAGGAAGTGATGGTGATAGACTTCATTAAGTTCAACCCTGATTCCTTTTGGGGGGAAGATCAACCTGAGGTCATGGACAAGGCTGAGGCCTAGATCCTTTCCGTAGAGAATGCCTTCCGTACCCTAGAAGTACTCGAGGAAAAGAAGGTCAAATTCGCCACTCATCTGCTTAAGGGAGGGGCAAAGATCTGGTGGGAGAACTATGGTGGGAACCGGGGAGAGGAAGTAGACAACTTGGGGTGGGAAGCCTTCAAGACCCTATTCACTGACCGTTTCATGCCCATAGATGAGAGGAAGAGGAAAGAGGAAGAGGAAAGAGAATATGTACATGGAGCTTAGGTAGGGAAGTCTCTCAGTGGCTTATTATACCCGGAAGTTTAGGCTTATGGAATGCTATGCCCCTATCCGGACTGAGGACCGCCTCACTGAGCATTATGTAGACTGCCTTGCTACCCATATGAAAATCCTAGTTATAGCCTCCCGTCCCAGAAGTATAGATGAAGCCCTAGACATGGCCCTTAAGCAGGAAAAGGAGAAGGGATTGCAGAAGCCTTCTAGTATGGGATATTTAGGGTTGACCACCACTGAGGAAGAGAAGTTCAAGAAGTTCCACCCCAGCCATAATAAAGGATCAGGAAAAGGAGGAGGTTTAGGGAAGAAAGGTCAGAAGAATAGCAAGCTGATGGATTACCGCAACAAATGCAAGACTTGTGGATGAGGACATGATGGGACTTGTCGCTACACCAAGCCAGTCTGCTACAACTGCAAGAAGGAGGGACATTTCCTTGCTAAGTGCCCCAATGCATCTATCCTTGGCAAACCTCCAGCAGGTGCTCCACCCCCTCAAGGACACCGTAATGCTAGAGTGTTCGCAGTAACAGCAGAAGAGGCTAGGGCAAATCCAAACTAGTTTGTCGAAGATAACCTTAAATGTTTTCCATATATCTAATATCTTGTTCAATGCCTTCAATCATTTAAAATATAATTATCCTATATAGGCATTGTTTTCTTGAATGGACATCCTATTAAAGCATTGTTTGCTTCGAGATCCACAAATACATTCATTTCTCAAAATCTAGCCTCAATGTTGCACTTACATATAAGGGACTTGGGTTATATTCTGGATGTGTCAACTCCTAGTGGCAAAATATTCACTACATTGTAGAAAACTGATGTCCTCCCTCTAAAATTCGAAAATCATGAAATGCCCTTTGAATTCATTCTCTTAACCATGGAAGACTTTGATATTATTCTTGGCATGGATCGGCTATACACATATCATACTCACATTGACTATAGAAATAAGATGGTAGTTCTCTCTCAGCCTCATTCCTCTCCGGTGGTGATCCCTCATGGAAGTGGATTTTGTAATAATGTAACAATTTCCTCTCTTAAAGCTAAAAAGCTCATATCTAAAGGATGTAAAGTCTTCCTCGCATTTGTCTCAGAGACCAGTCCTGACAACAGGTCTGTAGAAAGACTGGAGGTGGTACGTGATTTCCTACACGTATTTCCAGAGGAGCTTCCTGGGCTGCCTCCAAACAGAGACATTGAGTTCTCCATAGACCTTCTTCCTGGAACCACTCTGATTTCTAGGGCACCGTATAGGATGGCACCTGCTGAGCTTATGGAGTTAAAGAAACAATTACAAGAACTTCTTGATAAGGGTTTTATCTACCCTAGCATTTCCCCTTGGGGTGCACCTGTCTTTTTTGTTAAAAAGAAAGATGGTTCAATGTGAATGTGTATTGACTATCACATGTTGAACCAAGCTACCATTAAAAAGCAAGTATCCTCTCCCTCGTATTGATGACCTCTTTGATCAACTTCATACTGCTAAAGTCTTCTAAAAAATTGATCTTCGTTCTGGCTACCATCAACTTAAGGTCAAGGATTCAGATATATCTAAGACTACTTTTCGAACTCGTTACGGGCACTATGAATTTCTGGTGATGCCGTTCGGGTTGACCAACGCACCTAGCGTATTCATGAACTTAATGAATAAAGTCTTCCAACCTTATCTTGATGAGTTTGTGGTAGTCTAAATTGATGATATTCAAATCTATTATGATTCTATGGAAGAACATTGAGAGCATTTGAAGTCTGTCCTTGAGATTCTTTGACCCCAGAAATTCTATGGCAAGCTTTCTAAATGTGAATTCTGGATTGACGAAGTCATGTTTCTTGGTCATGCCATCTCTGGGGGTAATATATGTGTCTATATCGCCAAAGAGTCTGCTGTACTTGATTGTCAACCTCCCTGGAATCCTTCTGAAATCTAGAGTTTCTTGGGTCTGGCTTGATATTATCGCTGTTTCATCCCAAACATTTCCAAAGTCGCACTTCCTCTGACTAAGCTTACTCGGAAGGATGAGCACTTCATCTGGTCAGCTCCTTGTGAGTCCAGTTTCCAGTAGTTAAAGCAGAAGTTGATGTCGACTCCTGTTCTTGTTCTACCCTCTAGCAACGAAGGGTTTGTGATATTCACTGATGCTTTGAGGAATGGGTTAGGATGTGTTCTACAACAGAATGGGAAAGTAGTGTCCTTCTCTTCCAGACAGCTGAAACCCAATGAGATAAATTATCCTACGCATGATTTGGAATTAGCTGCAATCATTCATGCACTCAAAATTTGGAGACACTACCTGTACGGGGCAACATTCGACATCTTCACTGACCACAAAAGTCTGAAGTACATCCTGACTCAGAAGGACTTGAATCTGCATCAACGTCGATGGATTGAATATCTAAAGGACTACGATTTCACTATTGCCTATCATCTGGGTAAGGCAAATGTAGTCGTTGATGCCCTTAGTAGAAAAAGGGTAGCATGTGCATCTCTTTCTATTCCTGAATGGAAGAATATGGAGGATCTAGTGGGCTAGAAGCCACAGTTTCTGTCTGATCATGTTCATGTTAATATCATCTCCATCACGTCGAATTTGCATTTCAAACTTCTTAAGGCACAAAAAGCTAGTATTGATCTTGCAGAGC
This sequence comes from Alisma plantago-aquatica, assembly GCA_963693085.1. Taxonomy (NCBI): domain Eukaryota; kingdom Viridiplantae; phylum Streptophyta; class Magnoliopsida; order Alismatales; family Alismataceae; genus Alisma; species Alisma plantago-aquatica. Next base: position 770,303,100 of record OY856410.1, read on the forward strand.
TCACCTCTCTCTTATCGAATCCTCAAACACATCTATCTGTGGGTCTTGATGGTGGTCTTCGATACAAGAATCGTATGTGGGTTCCTGAGCAGTCAGTTGTAAAGACAACAATTCTTAGTGAGGCACATGGGTCCAAGTACACAGTTCATCCCGGCACGACGAAGATGTACAAAGACCTACAGTGTCAATTCTGGTGGAGGGGCATGAAGTGTGATATTGCCGGCACGACGAAGATGTACAAAGACCTACAGTGTCAGTTCTGGTGGAGGGGCATGAAGCGTGATATTGCTGACTTTGTGTCCAGGTGTCTGACATGCAAAAGGATCAAGGCAGAGCATCAGTGACCAGGCGACTTACTACAACCCCTTGAGATTCCAGAATGGAAATGGGAACACATCACCATGGACTTCGTGGTGGGATTACCTAGGACCATGAAAGGATATGATGCTGCATGGGTCATAGTGGATCGTCTCACCAAGTCAGCTCATTTTCTCCCTGTGAAGGCTACTGCAAAAGTTTCTGAGTTGGCCGACCTCTATATACAGGAGATAGTACATATGCATGGAGTTCTAACATCCATTGTCTCAGACCGGGACCCAAAGTTCACTTCAAAGCTGTAGAAATAGGTTCAAGAAGAATTGGGCACCAAGTTGAACTTCAGTACAACTTATCATCCACAGATAGATGGGCAGTCAGAACGAACAGTGCAGATTCTGGAGGATCTTCTACGAGCTTGTGTGCTTGACTGGGAAGGCTCGTGGGACCATTACATGCCTTTAGCTGAGTTTGCCTATAATAATAGCTATCAGGCAAGTATTGGGATGCCACCATATGAGGCTCTCTATGGTCGACCGTGCAGATCTCTATTACATTGGGATGATGTCAGAGAACACACCTTAATGAAATCTGAGGAGATGCAGCTGTATGCAGATAAAGTTGCACTGATTAAGCAAAGAATGAAGCGAGCATAGGATAGGCAGAAATCATATGTAGATGCTCACCGATAGGAACATCAATAAAGGAAGGTGATCATATCTTTCTGAAGATCCGACCTATTCGAGCTTTGGCCAAGAATAAGGGAAAACTCAATCCTCGTTATGTGGGACCCTTCGATATCCTTGAAAGGGTTGGAGAATGTTCCTATCATCTTGATTTGCCACCTCAATATAGTGACATGCATAATGTCTTTCACATATCTAATTTGAAGCCTTATGTCAAAGACCCCAGTCACATTCTGAATCATGAGCCTCTTGAGCTGAAAGATGATCTGTCTTATGTTGAGTCACCAGTCAAAATCCTCGATTTAAAGACAAAGGAGCTTCAAAATAATCGGCGTATATATATGGTGAAAGTTCTCTGGAGCCACCATGATCAAACCGATGCTACATGGGAGCTCAAGTTCGAAGTCGAGCGGAAATATCCACATCTCTTTCAGGCTGCTTGAATTTTGAGGGCAAAATTCTTAAAAGGAGGGGAGAATGTGACAAAGTGAGTTTTTATAATATGTTCTCTCTCTTAAAAGTTTAGTTCTCAAATTGTTGACTAAAATGACCTCAAATACCTCACTCACTAATTTGAATAGAAAAGATTCACAAAAATTCAATTAATTCAAACCCTAGTTTTGTTAATGGTGAATTATATATAATAATGTAGTCAGTCAATAACCATGTTTAACTTTCGAATTTGGACCCAAAATTATACCATAGTCACGTATTGACATTATTAAGCTACCCATAAAATTTTGTTGCAATTAGACCACCCAATTAGGAGATATAAGCATTTGAAATTATGTGTATTTTTGCTTTGTTCTCAAACTTAGGACCTAAGTTTTGGATTAAATGACAAGGCCGTGACACATAAATGTTTCATGCGGCTTCTATAGCTGGTCTGCGTGTTTCTAACCATAGGATCCCACCCCCTTTGGATCGCACGGGGATCCAAGGTTCGAGAACCTGTCTTCTACCTCCCGCAAAGGGCGGGGAGGAGAGAGCTAGCCTGAGCTCCAGCCAGATGCCACCTCACTCATTTTCTCAAACTTTCATCCAAATGGATACTTTCGGCTCGCCAAAACGAGGTCAACTACCCTTATCTTGAACCCCCTCTCCCTCGGATCAGGGATAATGGCCTCCCTATTCCTCACGCTTCTCACTCCGACGGCGGTCGAAAGGCTTTGAAACCCCAACCTACCCTAAAACTACCCAAAGGACTATAAAAAGACCCCCTCGACGTCGCCGCCACCCTCCTTTACCTTAACCCTTTGCCTTCCGACCTTCATCATCACCTGAGATCCTAAATCACCCTTTGGATCACCGCAACGCCACCGCATTGCCCGGTTGGGCATTCCTCCTTCTCGCCTCCTCCCTCCAAATTTCCGTTCCCCCTGACATCGCAGGGTCATGGAGACCTCAAGCGTCTCCTTTCTGCCTGGGATTGGAGCCTTCTGCTCCCTTTCCTACTCGGCACCGGTGAGCTTCTCTACCGCATTTTCATGATATGAAGCCTGCTCGCGTTAGGAAATGCTGACCAGGCCGGGACCCAGGGCGCCAGGTGGACCACTGGCCAATCACCACATCAGCCAGGGTCACGGGTCAACAAAGACTGAAGGAGGAACCACTCGCACGGTTAGGCCAATCAGCAATCTCCATGTCAGCAACCCGGGATCGAACTCGCAAAACCTTGGATCAACCTGGGCCGTCGATCCAGTAGGATCCGACCGTTGATCAAGGTAAAATCCTCTTCTTCTTTTTCTTTTATTCAAGAAAATGATTAATCTTAGAAAAATCCTAAGAAATTCTAGGAACATCAAAAAATATCGAACCTATATATCATTTTGATCAGAAAAATATTCTCTATCCAAATAAAATATGATCAAGATCTAGATATATTTCCTATTTCAAAATTAGTTGCCTAGAGCCTAAATGACCTCCTTAATTATAATTAATTATTAATAATGGCTTTTCTTGATGATGTATGACTTTCTAAAATGTATTTAACCCTAGATGAAACCATATTTTCTAAATAACTCGAAATACTAGTCTAAGTTGATAAGTGATGAAATGATTAGTAGAAACCCTAAATCTATTCTTCTCTCTCTACATGTAATTAAAGGTACATCTTTATAACAAATCTAATATTATTAGATGATGATTAGTAATCATGAATGGCCCTGAACCCTGAAACGAACCCTGATATTATGAAATCATTAATATCCTAAGGGTTTCTTTCCTTTTTATCTGATCATCCTAGAAAACTTAGATTAGGAGGATCTTCTAATTGATTACTTAAATACCTTCTTCTAATCAAACCATATTATTGTGGATCATATCTGATAATATCTCAAAAGCCAATTAAAATATGGATAATCCTGATTCGAATTAGATAACATGAAAGGAATAATAAATAAGAACATATCTTAGTCTTGGTCACATGGACCAGTAGTGATGTTGTACCCTTACTTTCCTTGCAGGGTGACTTATTTCTTGATTAATTCTAAATCCTTGGATATCTAATCTAAACAAGCAGGTACGTGGTCTTATAAGTATAAGACTAGATTTCTAGTTTCCTATGATATGTAATATCTTGAATGCTCGTATTTGGATATGATTGCTTGGTTGGAATAGTATGAGTTATACTTTGCCAAATCTAATAGAACATAAATGATTATGATGGGTTGTAGCTACTAGAGCACACAACCTGGTATGGATGTATGTTGCCTAACATGGATGTATGATTCCTTGGCCCATGTTAGATGTATGATGATATTATATTACCCACACTAGATGTAAGTCAAGTGAAAATATGTGTATTTCAACCGCATCAAAATGAATTTAATAAAAAGGGTGTTTACTTGATTTTCACCTTAAGAAATGGTTTTATCTCTCTTTCCTTCTTTTTCAAATATTTTCCTTTATGCAACCTTATTAGTGTAACTTTTACCACGTACCAACTTTGTTGATGTTTTTGTTTCTCGTATTTTCTAAGTGCAAGGAACAATTGACAAACAAAGTGAAATGTATGTTCAAAGTACCTGAAGGCACAAATAATAAGCATGGAGGATATATTAGATAGATCTATTCCTCTTATCTCATTCTTGCTAGATGTTAGTTTATTTTTTTTTCTTGTTGCTGTTGAGGATGAGTGAGATCCTATGTAATAAAGTTATCTTTCTCTAGAACAGTATTTTCTATCCTTATGTAATGACTTTATTTTATCCTTATGAATAAATGTTTGTGTGGCTTTATGAGATGATGTGGACTTTGATCTTGGCTCAATCTCTGATTTTAGTTGATTACCATAATCTCTTATATTTTCCCTTTTGACATCTATAGATATGAGTGCACACATATCTATGAATGTCACTATGAAAAGTATATAGAAATTGGGGTCGTCACAGGAAGGTTCTACTTGAAGTCATCCAAAAAGACATTATTGAGAGAGAATGACAACCATGACCAAAAAAGATGGATATGGTGATCTGATTGTCCCTAGAGAAAATGTAATGCTTTGGAATGCAAAAACTCTACCAACTAATGATAGCATAGACAGTTGCATGATTCCAATGGTTTCTAAGAGTGAATCTCGTATCAAGCCTAAATAGAAGGATCTAGACCATCTTTATTGTAACCAACAATCTAGGCATAGTGCTAAAGAAGAAAATTGTGGAGCTACTAGAGATGGAGAGACTAGATCTGATACACAAAAGCTTGAAACATGTCATGTATTTTTTTGGGTAAGGCGGGGAATGATTCATACCAAAAATGGTGTTGTGGGATCATTTATATGGTTATCCCCTAGACCATATATAGGATGATATGTAGAGCTCATTATGATGAAGGGAGGTTGACGGTATGCTAGCCTAAGAGAAATGAAGGAAATCATTAGATGAGAAAGTGGTTATCTATCATTTAAGGTAAAGCTTGAAAATGAATGAGGGCAACAAAAGTGGATTTGGTGGTGCAAAGACCCAAATGAATATTGAGACGTCTTGATATATTCAGATGGATGCCTTTGGATATTCATAATGTGAAAGCCAACCTGGTCATTGGCATGGATAATAGGCAGGGATCGAAACAATTAGGACGGATGGCTTGTCTAGTTTGTAATCATCAAAGTCAATTGGTGACTGCAATCATATCATTTATATATTTCCATATGAGTTATGACCTAGGTTTAAAGACTATGGTTATAGAATTGAAGATGATACGTGAATTGGAGATCAGAATGGGCTACATGAAACTGGAAAACTCAATTTTGTTTGATATGATACAGAGATCTGGAAGAGCATCGTGGAAGGTGGCATCTCTACATGAAATGATTCTGATGACAATGCATTAGAAAATGATGATTGGCATACACATTCCTAAAGAAGGCAATGGAAACACAAATACACCTTGAACATAGTGGAGCTTTTTAGGGGGAGGTCTGGGTATCACACAAACCCAAAACACTTCCATTATAGGTACACAAGGTGATGTTAATGGAAAGGAAAAAGATCATGTATGCTATCAAGATATGGAAAGAGTTTTAGGAAGGTTATAGGATAGGGGTTTTATACATACAACTGACCTTTTCTTTTTTGGTGAATTATTTAGACGATATGATGTATGGAGGGTTCTTGCGGCCATGTTCTCAGGGGACCTCAATGTAGTTGTGTGGCATAGTTGGCCCACTTGAGGAGTGTAGGATGAATGAGGTAGACTCCTGGCTTACATAAAAAGGTGACCCTATACCCCCTACCTTTTCCTTTTCTATGATGATGCTTTTTCTATGTCTATTAATATAGCAACCACTACAGGACATATCCATGGTGCAAGAGTGAGTTGGGATGGGTAACCCACCTTTTATTTGCAGATGACAATATCCTCTATGCTAGAGCATCTCTGGAAGAATGCTCATGCCTAGCTAGTATTATCAACAAGTATGAGAGAGCATCAAGGGAAAAAGTGAATGTATCTAAGTCATAGGTGTCCTTCAATAGGAATGTAAAGGAGTAGAAAAGAAGAGAAATATGCATCTATCTATAAATGAGGGAGGTGGATAGACACGAAAAATATCTAAGATTTCCTAAATGATGAGCAAGTTAAAGAAATCAATGTTCTCACATGTGGAGGAGAGGATTTAGAGGATGTTACAAGGGTGGAAGGAAAAACTATTTTCAGGCCCAAGAAAGGAAGTTCTCATCAAGGAGGTGGCACATGTGATCCCTACATATATGGTGGGCGTGTTTAAAATTCCATATGGGCTAATTGATGAGATCCACAATGGCATAGCTAGATTTTGTTGGGGATCCAAGGGTATTGAGTGGAAAAACATTGGAAGGCATTTGAAAATATTTGTTTACCAAAGCATGCAGGTGGAGTGGGCTTCAGAGATCACAAGGTTTTTCAACCAAGCACTCTTGGAAAAACAGCATTGGAACCTTATTACCAACCCTAATTAATAGGAAGGAAGAGTACACGAGGTAGAATATTTCCAACGGATGTCCTTCAATGAGGCAAGAAGATGGTACACCCCAAGCTACATGTGAAGTAGTATATTGCGGGAAAAATCTTTACTTTTGGAAGGATTGTAGTGGTGGATAGTAGATGGGGTAGATGTTTTATTTTGGTAGGATAGGTGGATACCATATTAAAAAAGGAGGAATTCAACATGAATATATACTTGGTAGTGAGGAACTTTCAAGGGTTGGAAATTTTATTGATCAATCATTTGATACGTGGAAGATGGGAATTACTTCAGCAATTTGTAAGTCGAAGGTAGTTGGAAAATTTTTGTCTGTTCCTCTATCCTCACTATGGAAAAGGATTGGCAGTCCTAGACCCCAAACAAGCATGGTACTTTTTCATATCATTCTGCATTCTAGCTCAGGCATCCGGGGCACACACCTCTCTAGAACCCAAATCAACAAGAGGAGGTTGGGAAAGGGTGAAATAAGAAATGGGACCCAAAGTTAAAGTAGTTCTTATGGAGACACCCCAAAATGGTTGACCACAAGACACATGTTAATGGAGAGAGACATCTTATAATAGAATACATGCCCACTCTACAATGAGGTGCTATAGACAATACCACATGGCCTTGTGTAATGCAATGAAGGTATATAAGTATTGGAGACATTGGGAGAAGCTAATGATTTTCAACATGCACCTTGTGATGAGTTCTATAACTTTTCTAATTGGGTAATGGATAAGATTATGGGTCCTCAAGCTGAAAGAATCATGTTATGTTATTGGGAAAATTGAACAAAGATACATGAATTATTTTCATCCCCAATTTGCACAAACTACATGGACTCCTCCCAGGTTTCTTTCACCTCATGGATGATTTCAAAAGTCATAATGGAACCATTACTACTAGCTCACAACGCGGTCCACTCCATGGCACTAAAAGATGGTAAAAGCCACCGAAGAACACCTTGAAGATCCACATGGATGCGACACAGAGTAGTACAAGACCCATGAGCCTGGGCCTTGTGGAGTGGGATAGCAGAGGTCAGATCTCTTTCACTACATGAAAACCCACCTACTGCTCAGTGAACCCCACAATGGAGGAGGTTGGAGTACTACATTGGGTGTTGATCGATGCTGCTACAGACAATTTCCAGAGAGTGATTGTGGAGTCAAAATCCTTATAGTCCATTAGCTATTTCACTAAGGAGATAGAATATTGGGTCATGCTGGGAATGATCACTCATGACCTACATGAGTTGGGGAGAAAAGTTTTGAGTATATCATTTTTACACATAGAAACAAGCTATCTCACCTAATTGCAAGTGATGCTTGTCAGGTGTTCCAAACCCATATTTTTACAGTCTGTTCTCTATTTCAGTTCTTGAATAGGAAGGAAGGGATGCTCTTAATGAATAAAATACTCTCTCCTTAAAAAAAATCAAGCATAACTCTAGGGTTCTTGTTATTATTACACACCATAAAGTCATCATGTAATAAATGACTTCTCTTTAATTTTGTGTTAATTTAATAATCAATTTTAATTTCTAGAACAATATCCTTTGAAATTCATTCCTCAAGTTTCAAGGACTCTTTTCGTATTGATTACATTCATATTACATGTCATTTTGTACTTTCTTTCCCTTTAATTACCAGATTTCTAGGTATTCGTGAGTCATCTTAAGCATTTTGTTTCATAATTCTATGGTCCATTTAATCAACTGTAAGATTAATTTTGCTAATATTTTTTAGAATTAGGCCATTTTTCATGTCTCTCATCACTTCCATTCATTTTGTTTATCATAGTCTCGTATCTGTTTATGCATACAAATTGTTTCTAACTGACTTCTTGATCAAAGCAGCTAAAACAATGATAGTGAGAGAGTTCCAGACTAATTATCCCTAAATAATTAGATACCTAACTAAGGGGCTCGAAGACCAAGTTCAAGTAGTATGTATCATACTCATGTTATGTTCATTACTTGAGTTATTATATTTATCCCAGTTATTGTCTCTATAGACCCATGCAACATAAAATGTGATACCATGTTGTGTGACCATCCTTCAGATAAAATCATTACATGGTCATTAGCATATACCTTTAAACACAACAAATTGAATAACATAGAGTTGTAAACTCAAGTAAAATTTTATTTCCCTAATAAAAATGCTTTTGGAAACTATAATTGAAAGAGACAAAGTTTACCATATAGATATAATTCAATGTCTCTCCAGCCAGACTAGGAACAAATCATGTAGTCAATCCTAAAGCTAAGACCACAAGTCATATATAAAAAAAGCTTAATAACTTAAAAACCTATGCATAACATCATGAAAGAATCTAAGGTTAACAAGGCTTCACATTAAACCATAAGATATAATAGTAAAAGAGATGAATAATCTTTGTTGATCATAACAAGTAGGTTACAAGGAGATCCATATTCAAGGAGGTACAACATTGTCCACAATCAATCACCTTCATAAGTTTTGTAAGCTATATATAAATTGTACACCATAGTGTAGCAAATACCCAACAACCACTCATGATACTGAGAGTTAGGGACACCCTAGACTAATTAATGTTCTTCTTTGTTAATTGTTTATCATCTTGGAATTTTACTACTTCTATTAGACCTAAAGTTACATGAAAAAGTTATGTGAGACTCATAAAGATTCCCAACAAGAGGAGAAACCCTACTAAGATAGATAAACATGTGCATACAACATTTATATGAATAAAGTAATTAGGAAATATACTAATGCTCTAAAAATAAGGCATCTTATAAAATCATTTACAGACATTTTTTTCTATAGTAAAAGAGAAGTAATGTTATTGATTATCTCAAGTAAATAATAATACAATCACCTATTGTGCTTAGAAGACCACGTATAGCTGACTAAGAAGAAATCATGGTTTGGAATAACCATTCTATCCTAATTGTTGTATTGTATTTTATAGTATAGACTTGGTTAGCTTGTTGTGTACTGTCTATATTAGGTTTTAATTATGGATTTATTGATCCCACCATAAAGAATCATGAGAGTATTTGTTCTCACTAACATTCCACCATGCCTCAGTCGGTACATGCAATGACCAGATCTCAACTTAGCCATTTAATTTGGATTTTCTTGGATGATTACATACTTGACTTGATTGAACCTTAGTTTATATTGATTAATGATGATAGTTTGTTATGATGTTTTGAAATTCATTCTATACTTTAAATCGTGCATTGATTTGAATAATTAGGGTTTGTAAGTTAAAACCCTAATGGTTGAAATCTAGGGTTGTGAAAGTACATGAATACATAATTTGATATATATAATGGCACAATAAATTCTTTTTAGTATTTTATAGGAAACACTGATCTATTTGAAACTTAGATATTGTTTGTATGAGTAAATATACATATAATGTAGACTTTTAGAAATTTTATATGTAATTTGAATCTTTTGGTTGTTCGAATTGTAATTCAACCAACCATGTTGCAGACTGTAGTATAGCTACAATGTTTGATTTTAAGTTATTTATTGGTAACTCTAAATGATCTGAGAATTGAATTGGATCTTTGGAATGACATTTCAGATAACATAATATTTTTTTATATTTTTTGAAGAAGGTTTGATTGATTACAAATAGATTTATTAGTTAAGTTTTATCACAGAAGTTTCTATTGAAATAAAAGAAAAAGTAAATGTGGGACTTATTTGCAAACATCTAAAGCACCTTTATTGATCTATATGAATAAACTAACACAAAAGTATATACCATATTTAGTGATCCATTCCAAAGAAGTGGAATCCTAAAGAAAGATGGAGAATTAGGATTTGAGTGAGGAAGAAGGTGGAGTTGTTGATCTAGGGTTTTCTTTTCCAAGAAGTGTTGACAACAAATCAGTTTACTTTCTTTAGATAGGTTTTCATGATGAATCTTATTTTGCATGCCCAAATTCCATTCCCCATATGATTTGGATCAAAATGATATCAAATCACCATCTTTTATCTTTCTTTCTCCTATTCCCCTTTTCTAGAGTTCTTGAATTGAAATGACCAAGAAGGAGTAGGTTGGATTTCTAGAAATTCATAGTATGTGCAACTTTTAGAGGTTCTTGGCACTGAGGTGAGTGTTTATCTCTCTCATAAGATCTATAATCATGTTGAAATTTAATTCTACCAAGCTAAAATAATCAACATCATTGCTTACTTTCTTATGTGATTGGGTGATCAATTGGGAAGATTCTTGGGAAATGATTTCTATTGATATATTATTTTACATTGAGTTGTATTTCTATGACTGTAATTAATTTAATATTTGTGAAAAAACTTATGGATAGAGAGCTATTGTTTTTACACATATATTTCCTAATATCGATCTAAGAATCTTATGGTTGGTAATTGAGTTGACAAGTATAGAATCATGTATGAACTTAATAAGAAAGAGTTCTCAATTGTTTTTTTAGAAGTTTACTAGAATTATATATGGCATGAAAAAAGGATCAATATGATCATTTTAAATGGAGATATTCCATGTCGAGGGTTAGTGATATCAAATTTATGGTTGAATTGTGTTGAGTGTAAACTAGAGGTTCCACGTGTGTGAATGGCCTCAACGGAATCATGTACACCATGATGAAGTTAGTGAGTAATAATGTTTTTATGATGTATTGAGTTCATATGACTTCTTGAAAACCCTATAGATCCAATTAGAATGAGACTGAGTGATAAAGCTAAAACTTGTATATAAGCTTGTAAATGTTATGAAATTGCTCAATTGTAGGTATTATTACTTCAATTGAAGCTGATATGACTTATTTGATGATTTAAGCCTAATTCATCTAATGTAGTATAATTTAATGAATACTGAGTAAACCCCACATGAATGCAAGGATTTTATAAAACTCACATAATAATAAATTGGGAAGATGACTAAAGGTTAAAGAGTAACAAGAAGTAGCCTGAATCTGTGGTACTCCCAAAATTGAGAGTTTTATAAGGAATAGAAGGGTGGTTCATATGACTTAATATGATGATTTAATCCTAATACATCTCATGTAGTATAATTTAATGAATAATGAGTAAACCCTACATGACTGCAAGGCTTTAATAAAACTCACATAATAATGAATTGGGAAGATGACTAAAGGTTAAAGAGTAACAAGAAGTAACCTGAATCTGTGGTACTCCCAAAATTGAGAGTTTTATAAGGAATAGAAGGGCGATTGATATTTACCAAAATTCTATTTGAAGTCAAAGAACATTTTTTAAATCTATAAAAGGAGTTTTCATTCATCCTAAATCCTCCTCAGACAAACCACAAAAAGATGGACATCTCTATAACCCTATACCCCTATACATCAATTTCATCTTAAAAATTTAGTATAGCCACTCCCATATTTGTCTATCAAAAAATGATATTTGTCCAGGAAAAGCTAAAGTATGGAATTCCCTTTCCTTCAAGAAATAGAAGATCTCTCAACCGTTGAGGGAGACCCATTGGTCTTTAATAACAAACACCTCCTATCTTGCTTCCTCCATATCCCAAGCGATCTAGTAGTAGAATTAGCTTTTGGCAGAATGCAACAACCCGAAATTGATCTCTCTTCTATCTGTATATTGATCTCCCTGAAATACTGGTCAATCCTCTAATGGTGTGGTGTGTCCTCCCACACCTATGCCACTAAGGATGGGTTATCCATATCCATGGAAGCCAAAGAACATGGTAGATGTATCTATATACAAGAAAAGAAATTGACAAGGGTGAACTATACTGTGATGATAAGTAAGGATTGGAATATTTAAAAATGAGTATGAGGACGTCTTTCATCTATTAACTTTAGATATATGTGATTTTGACTTAAGATGAATGAAATACACTAAAATTGGACTATGAAGGATTTTAATGAGGGAAATTTTAACTACGTAAAGAATGTTTAGTGCCAAGAATAGTACTGAACATGATATCATAGAAGTTATGACTAATGATTATGAAATGGGGAAAAATGAAGAAATTTTATTGTTGGATCTTAGAACCTAGTTGTAACCTTAATATGGTGAGTTATGTGATAATAATGAATGATAGTTTTAGATAAAATATTAAGGAATGTACATAAGTATAGTCTAATTCAATTACAAGATGAAGTTCAAAGATGCAATTTTATTCAAAAGATTACACGTTTGGCTTGTAGTTGTCTATAGAACACTTGTACTCAGACAATGGTCTAATCGAATGAATTTCAAATGAGATTAGATATGTGTCATATAAAAACCTTAACTAAAAAATGGTAAAAAGTAAAGAGTATTATTAAGTGTGTTATGCACGTTTATGCTTTGGGATTTACTCAAATCTATAGAAATTTCATGGAATAAGTATATGTTGTATGATAAACAAGTTCTAAGTGTGATGAATAACACAAGATATTTATATTCTTGTATTGTTGCTAGTTCTAATGTGTCTGTGACTATTTGATGAAAAGTGTGATATGGATGAACATGTAAGAAATGTGATGGGATTGAGTTAATATGCAATGAGCATACCTGAGAAACACTTTTTATGGTAAATGTTGTATAATGAGATTATGTCTCAAGATGATATCCCACCGATGATGAATGATATTAAATGATGTGAAATGGAAAGGAACATACATGTTGCAAGTTACACATTTGTTATGATTCTTGTTTCAATCATTGTCTTCCTTTTTAACCCTAAATTGCTTTATGTGATTCTGGTTGCATGATAATTACACATATGATAAATGATAATTACACATATGATAATTACAGAATAATAAGTGAAATGATGACACATATAGTTAGTTACCCTGAACACTGTGAGTTTCCCCTGAGGTCCATACTGATAAGTTGAAAAATATCTCCTTGTAGTAATCTTAGAACCATAAGAAGGATTTCCTGAGTGTGGGTTGGACCTTAAAGGTTAGAGCACTAGGATTTAAGAGTGAGTCACAGAACGCAATTCTAGCCCTAAATCCTCTATTGTGAAAGTCTATGTCTGTGAGGAATAGACTGATAAAATGGAAATTGTAAAACATGTGATATGATGATATGCGATATTCTTTTATGTTGGTTCGTATCTCATGTACCCGACGTGAGACTCTTTAAGCAACCCTACGATGGACCAAAGTCTATTGTTGATGCCTTAGAGTGGCATGCTAAACACTAAGATAGTGATGTTGAGTCATTGACATGAAAATCATGTGTGGCGACTTCTACTTGGTGAGCTATGAGCCAAGTAAATTCAGGGCAAATGGATAAAAGATGTCAAGCCCTATAGAACATGACTTGAATGTTTATTACATGCCTTTTATTGGAAGTTGATAAATATACTGTTGAATATGTTTCTTGTTGTGGACATTATCCATTCTTTTATAAAGGTAATCCATTGCCTTATTTATATATGTCTAGTATAAAATCCAATCTTAAACATTGTTAATTGGTTTTATGCTAGGATTTAATATCCACTTCAATATGATTTGATTTACTTGTCTTTTGAATATTCATGTTTGATAGACATGTCTTATGTGTACATCAGCTTCAGGACTGCAAGATATGTTCCTACTTCGACTGGTGTGGTGTCACAAAGATGATGTTATTGTTACGTCTTGATTCTAAATGTTTATATCTTGCCTTATTACCTCTATAAAACATTGAGACTTGACTAAATGAATGCCGTATGATTAGTGAGATTATTGTCATGAATTAGAGTTCCTATATGCTTTAATTATCTATTAGACTTAATAATATATTTAAGTTTCTTTTAAGTTCAATATACTTAATTATGTTAATGCATATACTCAACTTGAGTGGGAGGTATCCACTCACTAGGGCTCTATACAAGTCTCATGTGGTTATTTTAAATGTTTTTAGGTATAGTGCTATCTAGAAGAACAGTTGTGACAATGAAGATATAAATAGAATATTATAGACTAGAATGTCCTTGTACTCTCTCTTTCCCGAGAGCTATCAAAGGGTGGATGGGTTGGGTTTTGGTTGGATCGTTGCGGGTTTGGGTCTCGCGGGTCGGGCCAAAAAGATGCAATTCTGGATGGGTCAAAGAAAGACAAATCCAAACATGACCCAACGGGTAGCGGGTCACCCGTAGGTGCCCATATAATATGTATCCAATAAACAATTATTTTATTAGTTACTATTGTAACGGAAAAAGAAGACCATTCTCTAGTGTTTTACATGAAATATAGCACAAGTAAATTTTCTATTATACATTGTCACTATCAAATAAAACAAATATGTTATATTTTTACAATCATTCAATCACATACATATGTTTAGGTAAAATTTTCTAATGTGCAATTTAAATCCTCTAATATATGATAATGATCAATAAATTAGCGTTAGTAACTTCTAATATGACTCTAGACAAGTTTGATAGAAGAATTAGATAAGTAGATTTGGATTTATTATCCTCAACATCTCTCTCACATATCAAATCTGGTTGGGCAATTTCAAGTTTGGATGATAAATTCTTAATAATTAATGGTTAGTAGTAGATCATATTATTTATTCTAAGCACTAGTGTATCAAAATATTTATTTTTATATAAGTAACTCAGTTAAGAAGGTCACCCACGGGTACCCACAGGCCACCCATGAAACCTGTGAAATAAATGACTGGGTATGGGTTTGGGTAATTTCTAGAGGGAAACAAATTTTATCACCCAAACCTGACTTAAATAGGTTGACCCATGGGATCTTGTGAATTTTGACCTAGTTTGAGAGCTCTAGGTAGAATATTGAGTTTCTTCTTTCATGTACATGTAACTGATGTAAACTGAGTAAAATATGAACAACAAGATTTTAATTCTTGTTTACTAGAGTTGAGTATGAATTGTGATAATTGAATGTGTTGTCCTTGATGTGCCATTGGTTTATGAGGTATTATGAATAAAAGGAAAATTTTACTTGTGGATTTCATATACTTTATTAGTCATTTTTTTGAGAATGAGGTGTTTTAGTTCTTATTCTAGGTTTAGGTTTAGGGTTTCTCTCTAATCGTTGGTATTTATGTTAATCAAACGAACGAGTTTGAATTTACATGTATAAAATGTTGGAGCTCAAAAACCGTATTGCCTACATAAACATTAGGTTCACCATGTGTACAAATGTCATGTCAACTATAGTATCATGTAGGAAGTGATTACTTTTAAAGATATCACATTCATATGAAATAAATTACATTGGCTAAACTACAATAAAAACAATAGATACAACCTCAACCACATTAACATTGTTGGAGATTGCAGGGCACCAAGAGTGAACATACCTTATATGAGTTCTCAATTAACCCTTGTATATTAAAAAAATATACAATATTGAGTACCTTATCATGATAAAGTAAAGCATGTGCCCTTTTAAGATTATATGGATGGTCAACAAGTACGTGTCTCTAGATAAAGAGCAAGTGATCTTGGTCAACTACATAGTGCCACCCTACTTGGGGGATGGTGGATGTTGGCTGTTGTTGAACCCTACCCATATCCATTTGACTGCTTCACCCTAGTTCTTTAGAGATGACATCAATTTTTAGCACTTTGATAACCAACATAATATTTGAGGACCATTAATGGTTGATCCAAATTGAAGAATTGGTTACTCAATTATGGATTCTTTTAATCCAAAAGTATGGTAGAAGGTGTAATACAAGATAATGCATTTGACTAAGGTTATTTGCACCCATGGATAATCGATCTCACATATTAATGAATATGAGAGTACTTTTAAAGTTAAGTATTTAATCATTGGTATATATGTGAGTCGAGCGGTGTTAGGAGGGATATTTAAGTAAGATATAGTATATTAAAGTTAGTTCAATTAATTTTCTAATGTTGGAAGTAATTTAAGATGCATCGAAGTTCAATATACATATTTTTTGGATGTGAATGCCTTTTCTTCCACCGGAGGGATTCATTCATCTGGCCCTTACTAGAAAAAATGGTTCATCAACAAAACAAAAAGGAGTCAAACATCTCCTCTATACCCACATATACCCTTCCCTCAACTCTGTACAGCCACAAGGCTTTCCTGATGTCCATGCCTTTAAGAATAACTAATTGTATGTTGATCAAACATTAGAGTTTTATCAAA
The DNA here is from genome assembly GCA_963693085.1 of Alisma plantago-aquatica. NCBI lineage: Eukaryota > Viridiplantae > Streptophyta > Magnoliopsida > Alismatales > Alismataceae > Alisma > Alisma plantago-aquatica. The sequence goes on from OY856410.1 coordinate 770,319,661, forward strand.
AAGTATTAAGTATAAGGTATGTTAAATGAAAAAAACCAATGGTTAGAATTTGACAAAGAAATGATGTTCCTATAGAAAATTATTTATGTTTAAATATTGCAAATAAATGTTGAATTTTATGCATTGAGCACTATGGATGCTAAGATATATTACAATTTGTGAATTTGATATGTCACGTACTCATCATGAGATCTATGGGTAGCTACATTTACATTATTTGTCACACTTCCATAATGATCTTTGATGCATATTTCATGACTGAGAAGTCATCTTCAAGCTCCAAAACAAACATAAGCTTTTGCGACACTGGTTGAGCTCCTACTAGAAGTTGTTTGTGGAATCAATACATTTTTTGACACAAGAACCTAGATTTGAAATCATAGGATCTTTCCAATGACCCTTAAAGACTATGTTGTAGTGGGAGTTCAAGGGATATCTTTCCCATCCTTTTTTGGTCGACTCCCTACCCCATGGAGGTGGTTGGCTAGATTATGTGAGAATGAATGAGAGAAACGGGAGGGAAGATGAGTGTTAGATATCCTCTCTAAGACCCCACAAAGTCAAAGGGAGGCTTGAGGGATGGTGCAAACCAATTCACATGTCACTGACCTCTCCCATTCTGGACAAGTAGAGCCTAAGATAGTATAGTAGATCAAGTCCTTTCACTATGATTTAGTGGGATTTTCAAGTTAGAGGGGTCACAACGGGACTCTTAGTATACTTTGAAGAAAGGAGAGGATGGGGTTGGAGTTTACCATGTTTAATGTCAAGATAAGATGATGTCACTAACCATGACCTCAAGCTTGTGACCCACCCACCCCTTCACCTTGGATGAATGCCATTGAGGATATGGCTATGTCTTTTGAATATGAAGCAATACAAATTTGGTTCCAAGTTGAAAATGAGATTTCTAGCAACAGTTGATCAAACATCGAATCTTAAGACTTCTTTGAATCTCAAAGTGCTTACAAGCATCCTCTTTTGGCACTACCTCTATATCTGCCACTACTTCTATATCTGCCACAAGTAGAACTTCCCCTCCATCTCTATTCAAAGTCAGTGCCAAGGGAGAAGTCATGAGACATGTTGACAAGGGAGAAACATCTCATGAGCACCCTGAGTTGGGTCAGTCACCCACCCCGCACAAAGACCCACTTCAGGATGGGCCTAATAGACAACCACATGCACTAAGGATGAAGGCATGGATGAATCTCAACCACAAGATGTCTGATCATCAATGGTTAATATAATTCACATGAGGTAAACCAATGCCCTAATTTTAAAATATAAACTATCTTTGAGAATGTGTTTTAGATAGCTCTAGTGCCCAAACAATTTTGTTAAAGCAGCCATAAACTTAGAAAAATACCCTCATTCTTATAGTACCTCTTAATCAGACTTTGAGGCCATCCATATTAATGACATCTGGATTACACTAGAAAGCTTATTTTTAGGGTTCATACATTCTATATAATTAGCAAACGATGATGTTTCAATCTGAGAAAAATACTATTGAGCCTAATATCATGTAGAAACTAAATATAAAATATGATCATGTTATTATTTTAAAGTTTTAAGTATTTCCTTGTTAATGCATAATTATATGGTTCACCTCTCATATTAATTCTAGAAAATAGAATGAGCATCAGGAAATTATGGAAATTGAACTGGAGTTTTATTATGGCATGTAGAATAGAATAAAAATATTATAGACAAGTTTAGGTCAGCTTGAGCCTAAGTTTGGGTAAACCCTAATTTGGACCTAAATAACCAAGACTAATGTACTTTTTATTAATGATGATTAATTGTTGTTTACAAGGTTATGACCATAGATCTATATGTTCAAGGATATAAATATGGATCTCTAAACTCAAGGACATAGGTTTTATCTAAGTATATGACTAGTTTGACTGTGTGAAACTTAGCTATGAAGTATTTATTGTTCTTAGTTGAGAATAGTGCTTGGATGTACGATGAATATAGTATTGATCTTCTCCATGTATTTAAGAACAACAAAGAAAAGGATGGTTTGTATCTACTAAATGTTTATATTATCTCTCTAAATATAAGGTCAAGACATACCCATAGCCCCAGGGGCGGGGAGGGCCCAAAATAGAAGTAAGAAATTAAGTGTTGACACCACTTAGTAGTAGTATGTTCTCATAAAAAGAATAATATAAAAGAATGGTTTCCTTAGTTTTTGGATTATGAAATGTTTTATTTTACTCTTTCTTTTTCTTTCAAATTATTCAAATATGCAAGCATATATGTATGTATCTTTCTACCCATGTACACAACACCTCATGCGTTGATCTATTTTTCACATATGTTTTAGGTTCAGAGCTAGCACAAGATAAGAGATGGGAAGTGAGTAGTTCTACAAGTTGTTCCTATTATGTAAGAATTTAGTTAGCATAAATGCTCAGACTATAAAATTCTCTATTCAATGGATAAATGTAAGTTGTAATAATTCTCTTTATAATTAATAAACATGTTGAATGTTGAGAAATATTATGGTGTATGCCTATAGTTGAATCGTCATGTATGGTTATGCTACCACATCCTCTCGGCCCCAAGGGGTTTTTGGAAGGTGCAATCTAGAGATTTTACACTTGATATTAGAGCATGGACAATATCTACACGTGAGAATTTTTCACCATGAATCATAAAACTAATTTCACCTTTCACTTGAAAGCCTAGAAAATTAGTAAGTTATTGTGTAGGGACTAGGTTTAACTTACCCTCTAGGTTAGAAAACCTAGACATCCACAAACTAGATTTAGATTGGTGCCTGTAACAATAGCAGTCTTGAGGGGTCAATCATCCCTTATGATGTGGCAGTATGGGATGTTACACTATTTGGTGATGATGGGGAATACATGAAAAGAAATGCTAAACATACAGTGCACATGTATTTTGGATATCTGCACTAGTCTACACCTTTTTCTCATCATTTTTACTAGGTGACATGGACTAGAGTCTCTAGTGATGTGTGAGACACATAGTTTTGTTTATTTGATTTTGTTTCCAATTGGCTCAAAAATCGACAGTTTTCTCTGACGCTTATTATACCAGAGAAACTATATAATGTTTTATTATGTATATAAGTAAATATGAAGATATGTATGTCCCTACACAGAAGAGAGTTGGTGGTAGTCATGTAGTCTAAGTGAAAGGGGAGTGACATATGTCTAAAAGAGAGAGTAGTTGTAGAGTAGATGTCTAGAGCCTTATCAAGATATGTGTTTGATAGATAGACAATAGAATGATAAATGATATAAGCATGGATACACTCATATAAGTTTGATCTCTGATGATATAAGTTTCTTTATAAAGATCTAATTGGTATATGAGGTTTGCATCCAAATTTAAAAAATATGAGCTATGTATTAATGATAAAAGTATGTAGGCTTTTCTTACATAAGGTAATATAGTCTAAACCTCAAGATTGGATATGCCTAAGCCTCAAGATCCTTTACAAATGTGAACTATAGTCTTAGGACAATATACATGGTTAATTTTAGAGAGAGTGAGACCCACAGGAAGAAGGTTAGAGGACCTAACCTCCAATAAATGAGAAATGAGATATAAGTAAAATGATGAGTCCTGAACTAGATTACTCCTGAGTAAATGAGTCAAGACCTTGTGCATGATTCATGTATATGATCTAAATACTAGGTGTGAGATTTAGTGAACATGATGTTATGGGTACAAAACACATGGTGAAAAGGTCAATTCCTTGACTTAGTTAGGTCCTAGATTGAGTTCCTTAAGCGTGTCATGCTCATCAGTTATGAAAACATTGTAGGGAAATATGGAATCAAGTAGGCAGCGGAAACAAAAATTTTACTCACATATTTCCCAAAAACCAGCGGATCACATCAATAACTATTCAATGTGAAGGATGCTTTCATGAAGGTATACCTGGTCTACCTAGAGCAAGTCCAACGATAATCCTCGTCAGTGCAGATGTGCACCCTATCTTAGACAGAGTCTGTGTAGCTCCTAGTTGCATTGTGATTCATCTGACTGCTCCTCCCAGGACAACAAACTTAGACAACTATTGTAATGGCTACGAGTTGATGTTGCCCTCCTAACATCATCCAAAGGACTCCTGCCTCTAGAGTGGTCCACACAGACCAAATAGAACTCTTGTCATCCTACTATCAAGATAGGAAGGAGTTGTCCCTCCCATTGGCATACTAGTCGCCAACCTACTCTCCCACAACAATGATCCTCAGTTGTTTCTCTCTCGTATCTATCCCTCCCTAGTCAGGTAGGACTTGCTTGGGATCTCTTGGTTACCACAACCAGAGAGGACAATGCTTGTCAAAGCAACAGATTCTCAATTGTTTGTGTTGTGTTATGGGAAGCCCCCAGTACCCCTCTATTTATAGGTAGGGTTTGGGCTAGGGTTCCCAGTCTGTACGAGAGTGGAAGGGACTAGATCTTGAAATTTTGCAACAATTCTGGAAATCTCAACATGTGACAGCCTAGACGGTTGTTTGGCACATCTCAGATGACCTTATGGCATGCCAGACGGTCATTTGGCACATCCCAAACGGCCATTTGGCTATTACCCAATTGTACACAAAATTGGCAACTCAATTTCCTTCAATGTTGGACATTGATTTCCTTTCATAACAAGTAATGTACAAGCAAACCAAACAGGGAAATGTCTAGAACCTTCCCTCAACCAAACTGGACCATATCACCCATGTGATACAGTAGTCTCAGTCACCCAGACAGTCGTCTCATGACCCGAGTCGAGTCACCCAGACGGTTTCTTAGCCAATTTCAACTCAAATCAACCCTGACTCTCCAGATGCCCATCTCAACACTTGAGATGTCCATTTGACACTCTCTAGATGACTGTCTCAGTACTTGAGATGGATATTTGGAAGTGTTGTCATGATGATTTTTGTGTGAATCAATTACCTAAACATTTTAGCATTTAATTCAATCTCATTCAAGATTTAACTCCTATTCTGGATGAGTTCCTATGTGTGTAACCCCTATAGGTCCCATATTACGTTGGTAGTGAATGTCCATAATACCTTCGGACATCACAAGAAATGAGTGGTGCCTAGTCACACATCATTGCTATCCAAGTAAATGTAAAGTTGGAGAACAACTTCAACATACAATATGTGTATGGTGTTACCGTGTTTGTATAGTTCCTTTGTCTCTGTATCCAGATTGAACTAGAGGCATGGAGCAGTCACCCTTATTATTATTCAATCTTGTTCCTCAAACCAGAGCAGACTGTCTAAGATATATGTAAGCTCAATATCACATATTCACTCACATGTACAAGCATGTTTTTCTTAGTTTCACTAATCAAGAGGCCTAGGATATCATACTCCTTTAGGAGGGACAAATCTCATATCTATCACTCACATTCAATCCCCATGTGTTACAGTCACCCAATCATCACCTTTATAACAACCCATGTTTCAGGTATGTGTTTGATGGTGTCAAAGCATACTGAACAACATGTGATGAGTGGAGTGATTTTAGGTATAAGAGCCACAATCACCACCATCACTGTGAGAATTGACTATGACTTCCATTATGATGGTTTCCATGTGTCAGTCTCACGGTGGGTCTGCCCGATACACTATTCCCTAACATGTATCTATGTGCTTGGTTTGATATCGCCATATCATGACTAATGAGATTCTGTCATCAACCAATTCACACTCAGATCTTATGTGTTATTGTTGTCTATCTACCTTCTACAACAACAACCGGTCAGGGACATAATGAGAATGTATATACTCTTAACACCTATATGCTCTCATTCTTCCAAGTCACATACTTGAAGACATACATCATTGAGTAATATCATTCTCTAGACATTTATTATGTTATTTCATTATCTCATAGCTGAATAAACGGAATAAATTGGAAGCTTGCCTTTTATTAATAATCAAATCATTCACATTTATACCATTACAATCATCACATGATTGGCTCTTTGGGCATATACACCAACATTTCTTATATGAAACTATGGTTCTGAGAGTAAAATGACTTGTTCATAAGATATTTATAAATGTTATTCCTTCTAATCCCATTTTTTAATATATAATACTAGAAACATCATTTGATCTATATAGATGATTAATATATGAGGATTCACTCATATAAGATTGACATATTCTATATACCATTCTTATATCATACATATAATATCCAAGTTTGAAATCATGATAAGCTTGACTTATTATATTCTCTTTTTCATATCATACATGAAAGGTATAAGTTTGAAATCATGAGCTTGATATTGATCACAACTTTGGATCATGTATTACATGACCACAAAATATAGTGCATAACCTCGATCCTTCTAAATATAAGCTTCTAGTTTAGTGATAAGCCCCACACAATATGGTAAGACCCTACAAATATGAATAAAACCCCCCTCTAATGTTGAAATACTAGTATGATGTTGATCATAAACCACATTAATGATGTTAAGTCTGATAATTCCAATAAATAATGGCATTAAAATGTTGACATCATCATGTATAATTTAATAGGGTGAAATACAAAAATTTGATACCTTCTAAACTTCATTCTATGAAAAATACCCTTATCCTGAAGAAACAATGAGGATGTAAATCCTAGAATATAAGAATATCATGTTAAGTGATGCTTTCATTCCCTAAAAGAATGACGATTCAATCTTTATATGGTGAGGTGGGTACACCCTAGACACTTAAAACCCTAAGATGGGAGATTAGGATGCATCTAAAAGTATGAAAACTTAGGAAACTAGAAAATGTGACCTATATAAAGTTGAACCTATTTATATCACCTTAACTATGACATTAGTTGAATTTTAAAAACAAAATTCCATATAAGATGGGATGAATTTGATGACCTCAATTTTTAGGACTTTGATAATCAACATAACACTTGGGGACCATGATTGTTAATGGATGATCCAAATTGACGTATTGGTTATTCAATTATGGATTCTTTTGATCCATAAGTATGCTTGAAGGAATAATACAATCTATTTCATTTGACTAAGGTTAGTTGCACTCGTCGATAATCAATCCCACATATTAATGAATATGACAATACTTCTGAAATTAAGTATTGAATCATTGGTATATATATGAGTCAGATGGTATAAGGAGGGAGCTTAAAGTACGAATTCATAAATTAAAGTTATTTCAATTAATTTTCTCATGTTGTAAGTCATTTAATATGCATTGGAGATCAATATACATATACATGAGCCTTTGTGAAAAACTAATTGTTTTTTGGTCAAATATGGGAGTTTTTTTTAATCAAAAATCATTACAATGAGGTATTTTGAATGATGATAAACATATCATTAAAGTTTGACAAAGAAATGATGCTCCTATAGAAAGTTATTTAGGCTTAAATATTGCATATAAATGTTGAATTTTATGCATTGAGCACTATGGGTGCTGAGATATATTCAGATTGTGACATTTTATGTCTCACACAACCATTACAACATTGAGGGGAAGCTACATTTAGAATTATGTTTCATGCTTCCATAATAACCCAAGATGCAGATATGATGAATGAAAAGTCATCTTCAAGCTAGAAATTTGGGGGAATATGTGTTGCACTGGTTGAGCTCCTACTAGAAGATGTTTGTGAGATCAATACATTTTTGAAACAAAGACCTATATCAAAAATTGCAGGAGCTTTCTAATGACCCCTAAAGCCCACGTTGCGATTGGAGGTCGAGGTAGACTGTTCCCATTCTTTTGCATCAATCTCCCCTAAGCTAGATGATGGGAGAGTGAAGGAGGGAAAAAGGAGTGAAGATGAGTGTTTGAAATCATCACAAAGACCCCATGAAGTCAAAGGGAGTTTCAAGGGATGGCACAAACAAATTCCCTCATTGCAAAACCTCTACCAACATGGACAAGTAGAGCCCGACATAGGATAGTAGCTCAGGTCCTTCACTATGATTTAATGGGTGATCCCAATTAGAGGGGTCACATAGGAACCTCTTAGTAGACTTCAAAGAAAGGATGGGAGTTGAAGTTTTCCATGTTTATCTTTGAGCTCTAGTGAGGTCACTGACCATGACCTCAATATAGTGATCAGTCACCCCTTCACCTTGGAGGAACGATGTTGAGGATATTTTGTGTCTTCTGGATCTGAAAATGCCTCCAAGTCTTTTGGCACTTCCTCTACATCCACCACTCACCAAAATTCCCTTTTGTGTCTATTTGAAGCTAGGGCAAAAGGAGCATCCATGAGACGTGTTGACTAGGAAGCAACAACTCACAAGTACCTTCAGTTGGGTCAGCCACCCACCTCGTACAAACACCCTCTTTAGGTTGATTCCTATTGACAACCACACTCCCTAAGCAGACTTGTAAACGGATCAAATACAAAGATGATAATTCTTATCCGATATCTAAATTTGAAAAATAGAGTTTGATCTGATATCCGATCCGATATCTGACATATATTATATATTAACATATGAATCTGATATGAATGGATAGTATCTGAATTCAGATTAATATCTGGTCTAAACCTAAAATCATACATTGACTATTAATAAAAGTATTATATACATAAAATATTGATATTAAATTATATATATGTTAAAGTGTCTACATTTCCATATATATATATTATACTTAATAATATATGTATGTATTTGTTAAATTAAATTTTTTTCAGAGAAGATATATCAATTTGATATCCGATCTGAAATTCCTAACCCAAAATTCGATATTTGAAATCCGATCTGAATTTTGCAGATGTCAATTTTTTTTTTGAAATTTTGGATTCGAATCCAGATCAGATGTGTGGATTTTGGATATCCATTTACAATTCTATCCCTAAAGATGAAGGAGTGGCTTCGTATGAGCCACAAGCTACCTAATCATCAATTATCACTGTAATTCACATCATGGAAAACAAAGCCCTAGTTTTAGAATATAGCACTATTGTGATGGAGTGTTTTGGAGCCTTTAAACATCTATGGCATAAGTGAGTTTATGTCATTGAGTTATATTGAGATTTCCAAGTATTATGGTATAGTTTGAGCATTGATTGATGGTGATATCATGATTACCATCCGTAAGATTATGTTGTTTTAAGACATTTCATTGACTGATCATATGGTTGAGTTTTAGTACCAAATTTTAATAAGTTGTACCTTGAGGTATGATAAAGCCATGGTTAATTTGACATGGAGATTGGATGTTCACAAACTGATATATCTAGGTTCGAACATGATGAAATAATATATATATTTGCATATAATAGAACAAGGTTTTAATTACTCTTAGCTCAAAGTTTGATATCATCCTTGGTCATGCACACCATTGGCTTGTGAGCCAGGGATTGACTCTGTGAGTGGACTAATCCTAGCCGCATCTTTAGATAGGAAGGTCGAGAGTTTCATCTTCTTTATAGCGGTTATAGTGAACAACGATCCAAAACTTCTACTGATCCCCACGTTGTGGTCGTGGGTTGAGGAATGAAACTAAATGGGAAGTTTCTCTCATTCAATAGACACATTTCTTTTGACCCTTCATAGACCCCTCAGAGACATGACCATTCCTAGTTCCCCTATATCACAACAACATTCAGATGAAGGAGTAAGAAGGGGCAACAACAACCATGAGGGATGAGCTCCTCATCTTGTGAGGATGAGCCACAATACCAACGAAGGTGAGAGGCTGATAGTGAGTGTGGAAGACCTGATCAAGAGGAGTGAGGACCTCACCTAGGTCATGGAGGAGGCTTTCCCTTTCTCTTCGGCATGACAAAAAATTGCAACAATCACTTGAAAGGGGTAGTACTCTAGAGACACAAGGTGAGATCTGTAGAACCGAAGATGGTTGCATATTGGCGTCAGATCTGAAGGAGACAACGACATTAGTTTAGGAGAATGAAATCCACATCAATTTTCTTGCCGAAGAGGAGCCAACAACAGTGGTGCTACAGTGGAGAATCCAATTCTTACGCAGAGCCCAGAGCGGGAGGAGAAAGAGGAGCCTTTGGCGAGGGTTCCTCATTGTGGTCCAGTAAATTGGCCAGGGGTACTAGCGTGGACCGAGGAGGAGGATAATGGAGCCTATCCCTCATTGGAGATCTTCTCCATGGTGACGGCATTGGGCGAAAGCAAGCCCATGCTTGTGGGTGCAGCCTGGGATCACGAGGAATCACGAGAAAGGAGAGGGAGCGGGCGGACCGCAACCTAATCCCAGACCGGATACTCTAGCCGAGAAAGAAGTTGAACCGACTCTAATACAGCTGAACCAAGATAACCATCCGCTAAACTGAAACCAAGAAGATCCAGGAGCCGTGGCTTTCAGTGCCACGTGGCAGTCCCAGATTGGTCATAAATGGTAAATTGCCTCTAAAATCTACATATCTTCAATAATTCGTAATAATTAGCTCGTTTATCAGAAAAATACAAACAAGGTACCAAAATTCTCAAAAAAATGAGTAGAACAAGATGGAACCATAAAATCATTGTTTTGATGCACTAATAATGTCCTGGAATATTATGTAAGATGTGAAATGCTCTTATCACGTGTAATAAATATCAAATAGTGACCTAAAATTATGAGAATGCATCAGTAACTCTAAAATATGATATATAATCCATATGATGTCAAATATGGGATGTTTCAACCTGAAATCATGTAATTTGTTTTATATGGCTAATTAGGGTTAATAACCCTCATTAGTTTGTATAATTACAAATGCACTCAAGAAATCCTAGGAATTACAGAGTAAGCTCATATAAGCAACTGGAAGGTAATATGTAAATCTGATACTAGTTTTATACACAAAATCTATGTTATATAAATATGACCCTTAATATATGTTTTGTAACCCTAGTTTGACTAATGCATGTAACCTAGGGTTAATATGTGCACAAATACTATGGAAGATAATGTTTAGAGGATGAACACTAATCTGTAACATAATCTGAATATAACATCAGTAAGATAATTCTAAGACAAGAATGCAAGTAATGATGGAAATGCCCTGATCAACTAAGCAAACCCTAATGAATCACAACTAGGTTTGAAATGATAAGAACCTGATGGTGATATGTGATCTTGTATTAATCAGGGTTTGACCAAGGATATAGATGACATCAGGAATATGGGTTAGAATGTCTCTTGATCAAGGTACGCCATTACCTCTTACTTGGCTTATTATACAATATGCTTGTGTTATATGTGTAGTAAAATACTTGGCGTATGATATTGGATGAAATGATTGTTCTTGCATGATATGTTGCTTGATTTTCCATACTTATGGGTATGAACACATGAAACATAATAAATCTATTCTATTATATGAAAGCACTAAACTCTTTGGTAGTATAATGCTTGTAAGTGACTTAACCCTTTGGTAGTCAGTCACATTGTACATATGATTTAACTCTTTGGCAGGATATCATAAAGGCCTTAATCTTGAGCTCCTTGAGAGTCAAGAGAATGTATCAAAACCTTCAATGGTCAATGCATGGATATATAATGGAAAATGAGCTTAAAATATGTGTTCTCTTTTGTTAATGAACATCTTTGTGCAAGTATATGCTTTTTCTTATATTTCTTTATAACTGCCAAGTTCTATTTTTATCTTTTTGCCAACCTTAGTAACGAGAGGTATATAAAAGACACATAGGCGTACTCAGTACAATATTCTTGAATATTGTGCTGACGTGTACCACATGTAATCTTTTATTTAGGTTGTGGACAAATGACCTTGAAGAACTAGATAGTTGTGAGTTGTGTGGCGAGCTAATGTATAGGTGGACCTGTTGTCTTAAGATCTTGTTGTTTAGTGGTAGTACATGTATATGTATAAGTTTACCTTTCAATGTGTAATATCAAATGTTGAAACAATTCATGTTGTAATTATATGTTGAATGGTGAACATGAGTTGTATGATTTTATTATTGTTCGTGTGCATGTGCTACTGTTGTTTTGTTCTGACTTCCTATGATCTTCTTCTTCTTAGCCTAGTGCGTGGTGTTTAAATTGGGATTCTCACTAAGGTGAGGGTTTCAATTTGGATGTCACACATTAGATTAAGTTTTAGAAAATCCGGGGACGTCACAGGTGGTATCAGAGCATGAACAATAGCAAAGCCTGACATTTGCTCATTATGCAACTCAAACTAAAGAATCTTGAACTTAAAATAATTCTTTAGGGTTAGATTAGTCATCTTTTAGAGACTAGATCTAACCTAGCCTCTAGGTTAGCACCTAGATGTCTGAGAACTAGGTCTAGACTGGTGCTTGTTGTATAGCAGGTCCATAGGTGTCGTTCTTTCCTTATAGTGCAACGGTATGAGACGTTGCATTACATGGAAATGAGGTACATTATGGGAAGAGAAACCTTTTACATACGACACATCTATATTTTAGGTAGCTACACCAGTCTACACTCTGTTCTCACCCTTTTCACTGGTTTCATGGCACTGTACTCTCTACTGTGTGTGGAGCACTCATTTTCTAGATTTGGTTTTGGATTCCAATCGGACCGAACCTTGATAGTTTTCTCTGGCGCATGTTTTATTGGAGAAAAACTATATAATATTTTATTATATATGTAAGTATTACAAAAATGTGTCCCCACACATGTAAGAGTAGGAGGTGGTCATGCAACCTAAGTGAAAGTGATCAGTCTAGAAGAGAGAGTAGTTATAGATTAGATGTCTAGAGACTTGTTGGAATATATGATAGATGGAATATATCAAATAAGATTAGATGATGATCTAAGTTGTATAGAGATGATATAAGATAGTTTATGATGATATATGTTTGTCTTTGAGGACTTAAGTTCAGTTTGAGGATGCAAGATGAGTTTAGATAATGCAAGTAACTAGGCTTTTATGAGATAAGATATGTTAAGTTAGGATGAGGTTGTGAGTCAGCATGAGCCTCAAGCTCTTTTACAAAGGAGGACCTCTAGTGTTGGGACCAGTTATAGGGTTAACTCTGGAGAGAGTGAGACCCAGAGGGAGAAGGTCAAAGAACCTAAACTCGAAGATATGAGAATAATGAGAAATATGTGATATGATATGTCCTAAACTAGACTACTCATGAGTGATTGAGTTGAGTCACTTTATGCATGATTCCTATAGTCTTGTTGAACCCTAGATGTCTCGGGAGGACCAAACCCTAGAGACAAAGAGAGGCTAGTTATATGTGCATATGTGAACATGAATATGAGAACCTACTATCTGGGTGAGGGAGAGAGTCCCAAGACCTTGGAGGAGATAACTATGTTAGTATTGTAAATCCTCGTGCTCGGCTTGATGGTTTCCCATGTAGGACTCTAGTGGTGTATATATAAAGAGAGTTTTGGGTAACCATGACTCATGGGTAGCGACCTATAAAGAGAATGTCATAGCATGTTTTGGTTTGTGTTTATGTGGCTAGAGCTTGTAAGTCTATCACTAGTGACAATGAGGTAATCTGAGAACCCTAGGCTAAGAGAGGAATGATAAATTATATGCATATGAGATACTCATAGAGTTGATTTAGCTCAGAGAGTCTGAGCATGGAACTACCCTCATGATATGGGTCAGGAGAACCTCAGTTGGACTAGATGAAGTTTTGATATATGTTTGACAAGCCACTTGTATAAGTTTTTTAGCACAACCATGATATAATATGTGTAAGGATGTGATCTAATCTTGACTTGTGATATATAGATGTGACATGATGGAGAACCTAGTATGGTTTGATAACTCTTTATGTATTAATGGTTAACCATATACTTGAATAACTATGAAACTATAAGTTTAGTGAATCAAGTAATGAAGTCACTAATAAAGTCACAACCAAATAAGAAAATAGTATGAAATCATGCTGATGATCTACATTGAATGTAGTGTTAATGTTAGTGCTTAATGAAGATGTTGAATATAGTTTGCAAAAAACACCATAAAATGATGATAATGATTGTTTGGTTAAGATGGATAAAGTGTGTTAATTATAATTAACTCCTTCAAAAAATGTATAAGTTGATGTTAGAATGCTAATGCTTGGGTAAAATGAGGATGTAAATCCTTAAATGTGAAAATGTCATGCGTAATCTATTGTTTAAATCTTATGTTTGGGTGAATCAGTATAAAATTCTACACGGGGAATGTGACACAACCTAAGCATCTAGATCACATTATATGTTAAGGGCTTCACCCTGGATGTTTTTTAAACCTCCTAGGATTGATATAAAAATAATTTTGGAGCATTTATTTGTGAAGATGTTGCACCTAAAGTGCCCCCTACATGTAGATGAAGGCCTTTTGGTTTTCCTTGGAGTATGTGAATGGCTTAATTTTTAGGAAAAATTTCTTTTAAGATGTATATGATGGACTAAATTTTGGCTTAATTTTGAGGATGAAATTTCTTTTAGGGTGTGTAGGATGTGATGGAGTGATGTTTTAGATCCTTTATACATCTATGACATAAGTGAGTTTATGTCATTGAGTTATATTGAGATTTCCAAGTATTTTGGTAAAGTTTGAGTGTTGATTGATGGTGATATCATGATTACCATCCGTAAGATTATGTTGTTTTGAGACATTTAATTGACTGATCAGACGGATGAGTTTTAGTACCAAATTTTAATAAGTTGTACCTTGAGGTTTGATAAAGCCATGGTTAATTTTACATGGATATTGGAGGTTCCCAAAATGAGATATCTAGGTTTGAACATGATGAAATAATATATATATATATATATATATATATATATATATATATATATATATGGGTATAATAGAATAAGGTTTTAATTACTCATAACTTTATGTTTGATATTAGCCTTGGTCATGCGCACCACTGGCTTGTAAGCCAGGGATTGACTCTGTGAGTGGACTAATCCTAACCGCATCTTTAGATTGGAAGGTCGAGAGTTTCATCTTCTTTGCATAGGTTATAGTGAACAACGATGCAAAACTTCTACTACTCCCCATGTGGTCGTGGGTTGAGGAAGGAAACTAAACAAGAAGTTTGTCTCATCCAGTAGACACATTTCTTTCAACCCTTCATAGACCCTTTAGAGACATGATCGTTCCCAGTTCCCATGTATCCTTACAACAACATTTGGATGAAGGAGTAAGAAGGGGCAACAATAGTCATGAGGGACGAGCTCCTCATCTTGTGAGGATGAGCCACAATACCAACGAAGGTGAGAGCTCGATAGTGAGTATGGAAGACCTGACAAAGAGGAGTGTGGATCTCACCTAGATCGTGGAGGAGGCTTTCCCTTTCTCTTCATCATGACAAAAACTTGCAATGGTGGCTTGAAAGGGGTAGGACTCCAAAGACACAAGGTGAGATCTGTGGAGCCGAAGATGGTTGCATACTGGCATCAGATCTGAAGGAGACAATGACATCTGTTTAGGAGAATAAAATCCACATCAATTTTCTTGCCGAAGAGGAGCCAACGACGGTGACACTGCAGTAGAGAACCCAGTTCTCGTGCAAGAGCCCAGAGCGGGAGGAGAAAGAGGAGCCTTTGACAAGGGTTCCTCAGCATGACCCAGTAAATCGGCCAGGGGCATAGCACAGACCGAGGAGGATAGCAGAGTGTATCCCTCACTGGAGCTCTTCTCCACGGCGGTGGCATTGGGAGGAAGCTAGCCCACACTCGTGGGCGTAGCCTGGGATCACAAGGAATTGTGAGAAAGGAGAGGGAGTGGGCGGACTGCCAGCCTAATCCCAGACCAAATAAACTAGCCAAGAAAAGTTGAATTGGGTCCAATACAACTGAACTAAGAGAACCAACTGCTAAACTAAAACCAAGCAGAGCCGAGAGCCGCGACTTTCAGTGCCATGTGGCAGTTTTGTATTGCCCACAAAAGGTAAATTTCCTCTTAAATCTACATATCTTCAATAATTCACAATAATTAGCTCATTTATCAGAAAAATACAAACAAGGTACCAAAATTCTCAAAAAACTGAGTAGAACACAAGATGGAACCATAAAATCACTATTTTGATGCAATAATGTCTGGAATATTATGTAAGTTGTTAAATGATCTTATAATGTGTAATAAATATCATATAGTGACCTAAAATTATGAGAATGCATCAGTAACTCTAAAAATTTATATATAATCCATATGATGTCAAATATGGTGATGTTTCAATGCGAAATCATGTAATTTGATTTATATGGATAATTAGGGTTAATAACCCTCATTAGTTTGTAATAATTACAAATACGCTCAAGAAATCTTGGAAATTACAGAGTAAGATGATATCAGCAATTGGAAGGTAATATGTAAATCTGATATTATTTTTATACACAAAATCCATGTTATACTAATATGACCCTTAATACATGTTTTGTAACCCTAATTTGACTAATGCATGTAACCTAGGGTTAATATGTGCACAAATACTATGGAAGCTAATGTTCAGAGGATGAACCATAATCTGTAAAATAATATGGAATATAACATCAATAACATAATTCTAAGAAAAAAATGCAAGTAATGATGGAAATGCCCTAATCAACTAAGCAAACCCTAATGAATCACAACTAGGGTTGAGATGATAAGAACCTGATGGTGATATGTGATCTTGTCTTAATCAGGGGTTGACCAAGGATATAGATGACATCATGAATATGGGTTAGAATGTCTCTTGATCAAGGTACACCATTACCTTTTACTTGGCTTATTATACAATATACTTGTGTTATATGTGTAGTAAAATACTTGGCATATGATTTTGGATGAAATGATTATTCTTTCATGATATTTTGCTTTACTTTCCATACTTATGGCTATGAACACATGAAACATAATATATCTGTTCCATTATATGAAAGAACTAAAATCTTTTGTAGTACAATGCTTGTAAGCGACTTAACTCTTTGGTAGTCGTTCACATTGTACATATGATCTAACTCTTTGGTAGGAGATCATAAAGGCCTTAATCTAGAGATCCTTGAGAGTCAAGAGAATGTATCAAAACCTTCGGTGGTCAATGCATGGGTATATAATAAAAATGAGCTTAAAATATGTGTTCTCTTTTGTGAATGAACATCTTTGTGCAAGTATATGCTTTTTCTTATATTTCTTTATAACTGCCAAGTTCTAGTTTTATCTTATTGCCAAGCTTAGTAATGAGAGGTACATAAAAAACACATAGGTGTACTCAGTACAATATTTTTGAAGATTGTGTTGACGTGTACCACATGTAATCTTTTGTTTAGGTTGTGGACATGTGACCTTGAAGTACTGGATAGTTGTGAGTTGTGTGGCGAGATGATGTATAGGTGGACCTGTTTTCTTAAGATCATGTTGTTTAGTGGTAGTACATGTATATGTATAAGTTTTCCTTTCAATGTGTAATATCAAATGTTGTAACAATTCATGTTTTCATTATATGTTGAATGGTGAACATGTGTTGTATGGTTTTATTATTGTTCATGTGCATGTGCTACTGTTGTTTCCTTCTAACTTCCTCTGATCTTCTTTTTCTTAGCCTAGTGTGCGGTGTTTAAATTAGGATTCTCACTGAGGTGAGGGTTTCAATTTGGACATCACACATTAGATTAAGTTTTAGAAAATCCGGGGACGTCACGACTATCTTAGAAAATGCATTCAAAGTAGCTCAAGTGATCAAATAATTCCCTAAAAAATAACCACAAAAATATCCTATTTCTTGATCAAAATTCTATGACATACCTATTGATTATATATATTTTAAACTAGGAATCTTCTTTTAGGGTTAATGTTTTTTCAATAATTAGAAAACAATAGAGTTTTAATCTTAGAAAAATGCTCTTGAGCCCTAATATCATGTGGAAACTAGATAGCAACTCTAATTCAATTATTGTGCTAAAATATTACGTCTTTTCTCCAAAATGCACAATTAGATGTTTTAAACCTCATATTAGTTCTAAAAAGTAGAATGAGCATAAGGAATTCACAAAATTGCAACAAAGACTAATTATGACACGTAGATTAGAAGAATAATATTATGGACAAGTTTAGGTCAGATTGAATCTACATTTGGCTAAACCCTAATTGCTGAATAGGGACTAGGTTCAACTTAATCTCTAGGTTAGAACTTAGACTTCTAAGAACTAGGTTTAAATTGGTTCCAGTAATAATACCAATTTTGTGATGTCAATAATCTCTTATAATGTTGTGGTATGGGACGTTACATTATGTGGTGATGATGAGAAACATTGGAAAAGGAACCCTAAACATATGGTGCACATGTGTATTGGGTATCTACTAGTTTGCACCCTATTCTCACCATTTTTACTAGATGACATGGCACTAGATTCTCTACTTATGCGTGAGATACTTTGTTGATTTGGTTTTGTTTCCATCTGACTCCAGATTGAACAGTTTTCTCTGACACTTTTTTTATCAAAGAAACTAAATAATGTTTTATTATATACGTATGTAAATATGAAAATGTGTCACTACCCATAGGAGAGAAGTAAGTAGTCATGCAATTTAAGTGGAAGGGAGTGACATCAATCTAGAAGTGAGAGTATTTCTATAGTAGATGTCTACGGTCTTATCAAGATATGTGTTTGATAGATGGACAATAGAATGACATATTATATAATATGTATAAGCTTTATATAAGTTAGATCTCTGATGATATAAGTTTCTTTATAAAAATCTAAGTGGTATGAGGTCTGAATCCAATTTTGAAAAATATGAGCTTGGTCTTAATGATGCAAGTATGTATGATTTTCTTGCATAAGGTGATATAAGTTATGGCAAGTTTGGATATGCCTGAGCGTAAAGATCTTATATAAAGGAGAACCTCTACTATTACATTAAGGTTTGTGGTGAACTCTAAAAAGAGTGAGAAACGTAGGGAGAAGGTCAGAGGACCTAACCTCCATATATGAGAAATATGAGATATATGCAAAATGACATGACCTACACTAGATTACTCTTGAGTAAATGAGTTGAGACCTAGTGCATGATTCATGTTTTTGAACTAAATCCTATGTGTGATATTTGGGTGAAACTATGCTATCGATAGAAAACTCATGATGAAACGTCAATTCCTTAACTTAGTTAGGCCCTAGACTGAGTGATGTAAACTTGTGATGCTCAACATTAGCTACAAGTGAGGTGATATATGGAACTCTATGTCTGAGAGTAAAATACCTTTTTAATAAGATACTCATAAATGTTGTTCCTTCCAATCCTTTTTATTAATATGCAATACTATAAACCTCACTTGAGCTATACAAATGATTTATGTATGAGGAGTCACTCATATAAGCTTGACCTATTCTATATTCCTATCCTATACCATACTTGCAATATCCAAGTTTGAAATCATGATAATTTAACTGGTATTTTGTCTTCTCCTTCATATCATAAAAAATATAAGTTTGAATCATGAGCTTGATATTGATGACAACTTTGGATCACATTTTTTGTTTTATCTTAAATACTCAAATTACCAATAAAGTACACTATGGGTTGTAACCGTCTCCCCCTCTAATAAAAAGTTCATCTCAAAATTCCTAGAAGAGGAATTGATACTTGTTGCACATTTTGGATTCTAACTCCCATGTAGCTTCTTCTACACCATGGTTCCTCCAAAGGACTTTCACTAGGGACATTTCCCTCTTTTCAAGCTTCCAAATACTTTGGTCTAGAATTTGTATAGGACCTTCAACATAGGATACATCTTCCCTTAGTTGTACTGGTTTTGGGTCTATGATCTTCTTCGTGCTTAGATGGCACTTCTTCAACACTAATACATGGAACACATTATGCAAATTTGCTATATGAGGAGGAAACTCAAGTTTACATGCTACTGATCCATTTCACGAAAATATAAAATGGGGATGCATGTATCTAGGAGTTAGTTTTCCTTGCTTCCCAAACCTCAACACACCATTCCATGGTGGGACTTTCAAGTAAACCTCATCCCCTACCTCAAATCAATGTACTCTATGCCTTTTCTCTACATAGTTTTTTATCTATTATGTGCAAATTGCAACTGTTGTCTGATCACATATAACTTTTTTATTGTCTCTTCCACCAACTCTGGACCTAGAATTTGCCTTTCTCACAATTCATACCAACAAATAGATGATCTACACTTTTTTTATATAGAATTCAAAAGTCTATCTCATTCATATCACACTCCTTGAGTGATAAAACTATAATGCATAATTACATGAAGGGCCCAAACGAAAGGACAAAAGAGCCCCCTCCCTCTATAAAACATGTCATAAACAAAAAGCACCCACAAAAGAAGCAATCACTCATATGTATAACACCCCTTTGCTATAACCAATATATACATCTCTCCATCGGTGGATAACATAAGGGATCTTCTTTCATTCCATACTCATCATCGTTCAGACTTGTGGTGGAAGTTTGTAGGGTTTGATTCAAACCTAGACCTCCCCCTACACCCTTTCACTATGTCCAAGGTGAAATAATGTGCTATTATCTTATATGGGTATTTGGATACCCATCATCATCTGCTCACAAACCATAGTCAAAACTACCTTATGTATATCCTTCACAGTCCACGTTGCCCTACCATATACCCATATCATGTCAAAAAGAACTAATCTATATAGGGCTCCATATAGCTCACTCTCGACTCCAGATCACATATCATCTTCAAGGTTATAACCATTGCCTTCAGACCTAGTTCATAGCTCGAAATGAAAGGTATGAATGAACTTAAAGCAACCACCATGCAGTTGTGGCGATTAAGGAGTAAACACGCCATCCAACCAAAAAGTTCTTGAGCCTACCTTTTATCCACACCAAAGGCCAAATTATCCTTCACGTTATGCATTTCAAGAGGTCTCCATGTGAAACGGTCTAGATGTCTCAACATGTGTCTGGGTCTTAGCACCAATGGATCCACTTTGCTCTACCATCTTAAATATTTTACCTTAACCTTAAAAGATAGATCACCACTTATATGTCTGAGGGTTTCCATTACCTCTTTCCAGACCCTTAAACCATTAACATCATGTTGTCATAGAAAGCTTTGCATCTCATCCTCCAAATGGTCCAAGGAATAACTAACTATAGGCAAAATTCAACAACACCAATTATGGAAAGAGTCACCCCTACTCTTTCCCAAAAGAAATCCAGCACTTGTTTTAGGGTACTGTTAGGTCTAGTCTCTCTAATTCTAGAAAATCCAATGCTTTATTCCAAAGCATAATGCCTATGTCACTAGCAACAAATAGAGGATTAGAAAAATAGAACTCCTCTCCCGATGGCTTCTGGCGTCGACCGACGGCGCAATAGAGAGGCTAATGGTAGTAGTGGTTCTCAGCTTGATGAAGGGAGCCTCCTCCTGAGATCTTAATCTTAGCTCTGTCTTGACTCTAGTTTCTAAATATCCAAATCATTTTGATAATACTAAGTCAGACCCATATAACATTTATTCAATAAATAATTATTTTACTAGTTGCTACTGTAACAGAAAAAGAAGACCATTCTCTAGTGTTTTTACATGAAATATAACACAAGAACAACTATCTATTATACATTGTCACTATCAAATAAAAATATGTTATATTTTTACAATCATTCAATCGCATACATATTTTTGGGTAAAATTTTTCTAATGTGCAACTAAAATCCCCTAATATATAATAATGATCAATAAATTATCATTGGTAACTAGTAATATGACTCTAGATAAGTTTGATAGAAGAATTAGATAAGTAGAGTTGGATTTGTTATCCTCAATATCTATCTCACATATCAAATATTGTTGGGTAATTTCAAGTTTCAATTAGAACTCCTTAATAATTAATGGATAGTTGTAGATAATATTATTTATTCTAAGTACTAGTGTATCAAAATATTTATTTTTATATAAGTAATTCAATTAATCGGGTCACCCACAGGTACCTGTGGGCCACCCATGAAACCCGTGAAATAAATAGTTGGTAGGGGTTTGGGTAATTTCTAGAGAGTGGCAAATATCACCCAAACCCAACTTAAATGGGTCGACCTGTGGGTTCTCGTGAATTTTGACCCAGTTTGACAGCTCTAGGTAGAATATTGAGTTTGTTCTTTCATGTACATGTAAGTGATGTAAATTGAGCTTAATATGAACAATAAGATTTTAATTCTTTTTTAATTGAGTTGATTATGAATTGTGATAAGTGAACGTGTTGTCCTTGATGTGTCATTGGTTTATGAGGTATTATAAATAAAAGGAAAAATTTACCTGTGGATTTCGTATACTTTATTAGTCTTTTTTTTAGAATGAGGTGTTTTATTTCTTATTCTAGGTTTAGGTTTAGGGTTTCTCTCTAATGGCTGGTATTTATGTTAATCAAATGACAGAGTTTGAATTTACATGTATAAAATGTAGGAGCTCAAAAACCTTATTGCCTACATAAACATTAGGTTCACCGTAGGTATAGATGTCATATCATCTATAATATCACGTAGGACGTGATCACTTTTAAAGATATCACATTCATATGAAATCAATTACATTGGCTAAACTACAATAAAAACAATAGATACAACCTCAACCACATTAACATTGCTGGAGATTGCACAACATCAAGAGTGAACATACCTTATATGAATTCTCAATTAACCCTTGTATATATAAAAAATTCGATATTGACCTTATCATTATAAAGTTAAACATGTACCCTTTTGAGATTATATGACATGTTAACAAGTACGTGTCTCTAGAGACTGAGCAAGTGATCTTGGTCATCTGCAAAGTGCCACCCTACTTGGGGGATGGTGGATGTTGGATGTTTCCGAACCCTACCCAAATCCATCTGACTACTTCACCCAGTTCTTTAGTGATGACATCAATCTTTAGCACTTTGATAACCAACGTAATATTTGGGGACCATTAATGGTTGATCCAAATTGATGAATTGGTTACTTAATTATGCATTCTTTTGATCTACAAGTATGGTAGAAGGCATAATACAAGATAATGCATTCGATTAAGGTTATTTGCATCCATGGATAATTGATCTGTCATATTAATGAATATGAGAGTACTTTTGAAGTTAAGTATTTAATCATTGGTATATATGTGAGTCAGGGGGTTTAAGGAGGGATCTTTAAGTAAAAATTAGTAAATTAAAGTTAGTTTAATTAATTTTCTCATGTTGGAAGTAATTTCAGATGCATCAAAGTTCAATATACATATTTTTTAGATGTGAATGCCTTTTCTTCCACCGGAGGGATTCATTCATCCGGCCCTTACTAGAAAAAATGGTTCATCAACAAAAAAAAGGAGTCGAACATCTCCTCTATACCCATGTATACCCTTCCCTCAACTCTGTACAGCCACAAGGCTTGCCCGAGGTCAACGCCTTTAAGAATAACTAATTGTATGTTGGTCAAACATTGGAGTTTTGTCAAAAAGTATTACGTATAAGGTATGTCAAATGATAAAAAACCAATGGTTATAATTTGAAAGAAATGATGTTCCTATAAAAAATATTTATGTTTAAATATTGCAAATAAATGTTGAATTTTATGCATTGACACTATGGTGCTGAGATATATTACAAGTTGTGAATTTGATGTGTCACATACTCATCAGAACATCCAGGGGTAGCTTCATTTACATTATATGTCACCCTTCCATAATGACCTTGATGCATATTTCATGACTGGGAAGTCATCTTCAAGCTCCAAAACTTAGAGAAGCTTTTGTGACGCTGGTTGAGCTCCTACTAGAAGTTGTTTGCAATATCAATACATTTTTTTGACACAAGAACCTAGATTTGAAATCACAGGAGCTTTCCAATGACCCTTAAAGCCTATGTTGTAGTGGGAGGTCAAAGGAGATCTTTCCTATCCTTTTGTAGTCATCTCCCCTACCCTATCGAGGTGGTTGGCTAGATGATGTGAGAATGAATGAGAGAAAGGGGAGGGAAGATGAGTATTAGATATTCTCTCTAAGACCCCACAAAGTCAGAGGGAGGCTTGAGGGATGGTGCAAACCAATTCACATGTCATTGACCTCTCCCATTCTGGACAAGTAGAGCCTAAGATAGTATAGTAGATCAAGTCCTTTCACTATGATTTAGTGGGATTTTCAAGTTAGAGGGGTCACAACGGGACTCTTAGTATACTTTGAAGAAAGGAGAGGATGGGGTTGGAGTTTACCATGTTTAATGTCAAGATAAGATGATGTCACTAACCATGACCTCAAGCTTGTGACCCACCCACCCCTTCACCTTGGAGGAATGCCATTGAGTATATGGCTATGTCTTTTGAATATAAAGCAATAAAAATTTGGTTCCAAGTTGAAAATGAGATTTCTAGCAATAATGGATCAAACAGTGAATCTTAGGACTTCTTTGAATCTCAAAGTGCTTCCAAGCTTCCTCTTTCGACACTACCTCTATATCTGCCATGAGTTGAACTTGCCCTCCATCTCTATTCGAAGTTAGTGACAATGGAGAAGCCACGAGACATTTTGACAAGGGAGAAACATCTCGTGAGTACCCTGAGTTGGGTCAGTCACCTGATGGCTTTTGGCATCGACCGATGGCACAACAGAGAGGCTAATGGTAGCAATGGTTATCATCTTGATGTATCCCCCTTCCTGATATCTTGATCTTAGCTCCATTTTGATTCTACTTTCTCAATATCCAAATCATTTTGATAATATTAAGTCATGGACGGAGTTGATGAAGCCAAGGATTTATGACACTTATTTGGAGAAGGTTGACATCCAGATCCAAGATCGGAAGCTCATCTATCCAGGGGAGGAAGTGGAGAAGAATGTTGAGAGATGAAAGTGATGCATCACATGGTATATTGTAGGCTTTAAACCACACTTACCTACTCTAGAGAATTACCAGTCTCAGATTTGGATCTTGAAAGGTACAATATAAGTCATGAACCATGGGAATGGATTCTTTCTTATCAAATTCTCAGATGAGTTAGATTTGAAGTTCATCTTGGATAATGGTATCTACTTTGTTAGAGGCAAACCTAAGGTCTTAATGAAATTGAAGTCGGGAGACTCTCTGAAAAGGTTTAGGTTGATGAACATACCTATTTGGTTCAGAGTTCATAATCTACCTCTAGAATTGTGGGGCATGAAAATGTTTGCTATGATTGGTTCATTCTTAGGGAATCCCCTTCGTGCTGATAGATCCACTTTTGAATTGAGGAATCTTGAATTTGCTAGACTATAGATTCTTATGCTGACTTCCTCTGAGTTTTTGACTGAGCTAGAGGTTTCCAGTGACAAGGGTGTTACTCACATTATTAGTTTTGAATACAAATGGAGGCCAAAGACATATGTTGTATGTAATTTATTTGGTCACTTTGACTGTAGAGAGAGTGTCAATGACCCTAACCCTATTGTGAAGAAGGTTTGGGTTAAGAAAATTGCTCGCATAGTTCCCTCGATTGTCTTTGAGGTTACTGATACATTATCTGATAAATCAACTCATCTGTTTAGACCTTTACCTCTGAAGGTGTGGGAGTGAGCTAGGATGAGGAAGAATTTCATGTCCCTAATGATATTTTTGAATATAATGGTTCAACTAATTCTGAAGGGGATGGTTCTAGTTCACAAGGAATGACTGAGGGTATTAT
Source organism: Alisma plantago-aquatica (assembly GCA_963693085.1). Lineage (NCBI taxonomy): Eukaryota > Viridiplantae > Streptophyta > Magnoliopsida > Alismatales > Alismataceae > Alisma > Alisma plantago-aquatica. Next base: position 770,345,245 of record OY856410.1, read on the forward strand.
GGACTTGTCCACTCCTCCTATTGTTATTACTCAGGACGTTGATGATGATGGATTGAAGTTGTTCATAAAGGTAATAAGAGGAAGAAACCTATAGGAAAAGGTAGGAAGAATTCAAAAGAGTCAGACAGCATAACTCAGGTTTCCATATCTAAGTTTGATAACCTGAAGATTGTGAATGATGAATCTTCTAGTAGGGTTGAGTCTCAAACCAATGAAGTATTGATTCCAACTGGTTTCAATGGTTAGTTTCAATCTCAATATCCTCTCCTTGAATGTAAGGGGACTTAACCTTAAGTCCTCTATAGTCTGAGACAAAATAAGGGATTTCAACCCCCACATTGTTCTTTTAAATGAGACTAAAGTGAGTGAGAAGAAGATGTTCAAGCTTGTTAGTAGATTTTTCCCTTATTTCAACTGGGTTTCTAATCATAGTTCTCATGTGCTTGGAAGAGTGGTTATTCTCTGGAGGGAGGGTGATTGTGTTTTGAGGAAGATTCATGAATCTGATCACTTTGTTCATGTTGAAGTATCTTGAGCTAGTATAAGTTTTTATCTTACAGTTGTATATGGCCATAACCCTGATGTTGATAGGGCATGTATGTGGGATGGTATTGAACTCAGTAACTCTAGTATGTTCATTACCTGGGTTATTCTTGGCAATTTTTAATGTTTTCAGAAAGGATGATGAAAAAATGGGGAAGGATCCACCTTCTAAGAAATCCATGGAGGATTTTAATAATTGTATGCTAAACTGCAGGCTTTTTGGACTCAAGTTAAATGGTCCTTTGTTTTCTTGGGACAATCATCAATGTGGGGATAAGTTTGTTACTTCCTACATTAATAGGGTACTTTATAATGAAAAGTTTATGTCTGAGTTTTCTAATTGCAATGGTATTTTTCACTCTAATATCATTATTGACCATAAAATCTTAACTCTTGACATTGGTGAGAGGGGTAAGGTGTGCTCTCCATTTAGATTTATTAATGCGTGGGCAGGAAAGTATGATTTCAAAGATAGAGTTTGTCTATTGATAACACTAGGTTTCCTATTTTCATAGTATATTCAAAATTCAAAAGACTACGGTATGAGTTTTCAAAGTGGAACAAATCATCTGTGGGTAATTTTACTGATGTAGCTAAAAGGAAAGAGTTATAGCATTTGAAGCATAGGCTAAGTTAGACTATGATCCTTTTAATACTGAGCTTCAGTTTGATGTGAGTGTGAAAAGAAAAGAGGTGATTCTGGCAAGGATTCATGAAGAGTCTCTTCTTAGGTAGAAGTCTAGAGTGAGATGATTAAAGGAAGGAGATTATAATTCAAAGTATTTCTATGGTTTGATTAAAGTTAGAAGGAATATGAATCACAATAGGGCTCTTACTATTATTAATGGCTCTATTTGCACATATAGTGTTGCTATTAAAAATCATATTGTGGAGTTTTATTCTAGTATCTTCAATAATCATCACAGGGTTGATATGGATATCTTGAATTCTCTTACTTTCCCAAGGCTTGATGATGTCAATAACTTGTTACTTGATATATGCTTTTCTATGAAGGAAATTATTGATATTATAAAAAAGCTTGAACACTAATAAGTGTCCTAGACTTGATGAGTTTAATGGTATGTTTTTCAAGTCTTGTTGGAGTATTGTCTACTCTGATATTGTTGAAGCTATTCTTGGTTTATTCGTCTCTGGTAGGATGCTCAAAGAAGCCAACCTTACTTTGATTACACTCATACCTAAAGTCAAGGATTCTAATGATCTCAAGAACCTCAAGCCTATTTTTTGTAATATTTTCTACAAGATCATCTCTAAACTATTGACTAATAGGTTGCAAGGTGTTCTACCATCTATTTTCAGTAGTAACCAGTGTGTCTATGTTAAAGGAAGATCGATTAAAGATGTTGTTCTTCTCGCCAATGAGATCATTCATGATTTCAACAAGAAAGGGGGAAAGCCTAAATTATGTCTCAAAATTGATATCTCAAAGGCTTATGACTATGTGTCGTGGGAGGCTATTTTTCATATTCTTCACCTTATGAACTTCCCCCACTGCTGGATTTTCTAGTTCAAAGAGATTTTTAACATGATGTGCTATGAAATTCTAATTAATGGCAAGACTGTTGAGGGTTTCAAGCCTAGCAATGGAGTCTGACAGGGTGATCCCCTTGCTCCTTATATATTTGTTTTAGTGATGTAGGTGGTATCTCTTATGGTTGATAGGGAAGTTACTCAGGTCAAGCTCAAACCACTGAGAGCTTCATCCAACTTTGTTATGTCACACTTGATTTTTACTGACAACCTTATGTTCTTTTCTAAAGCAAATGAACAAAGTGTGTTTGTATTAAGAGGGTGATGGATAATTTTTTGCAATGATTGTTCTAAAGGTTAATACTGAGAAGAGTGTTGCTTCTATAGCCAGGGAGTTAGTAGAGAAAGAATGGGTGCTATTTTTGGTATAAATGAAGGGACTCTTCCGCGTAAATACCTTGGTATTCCTCTAGTCATTGGTAAACTCACAAAGTCTCATTGTATCCCTTTACTGGATAGAATTAAAGGAAGGTTGGATGGTTGGAAAGCTAGTCATTTGTCCATGGAGGGTAGAGTTGAACTTGTTCAATCTATTCTTACAGACATGTTCCAATATTAGACCTCTACTTTTCCTCTGCCCTATTCTATTTATGATGATATTAAGCGTCCCATCGAAACTTTATTTGGGGAAAAACTAAGAGTAGGAATCCTATTCATCTAGTCAAGTGGAGTGATATCATGAAACCTAAACATGAAGGTGGTTTTGGTATTAAGAACATCAGGGATGTTATTAGGTCTTATATTTTTTTTCATGGGTGGAACATAGCTAAGAAGAAAGACGGTATATGAATCAAGTGGATCCATGAAAAGTACTTACACAAGAATTCATTTTGGTCTTTACCTATTAATGATTCCTTCTCTTGGATTTTCAAAAGAATTCTCATAGAGAGGACTTGTCTGAGAAACTTCATTGTCTTTGTCATTGGTGATGGTAGTTATATTTTCATCTAAAATGATCCTTGGGTCCACAATGCCAAATTTCTTATTGATATTTTGGGTCGGCGGAGTGTTATTCAGTTGGGTTTTCCAAGTGATGCTAAAGTGAGTTGTCTTATTAGAATTAGGAATTTGTGTCTTGAGAACTAGAGACTCCGTAACAGATTATTTGACCTTCTCAAGTCCCTTCCTCCACCCAGGATAGTAGTGATGATATCTTGTTTTATGGAAGGTTAGAAGTGCATTTCAAAATTATTTAGGAGTGCCTCAGACCGAAGTATGAGTCGATTCCTTTCTTTCAATGGCTTTGGAGTCACAGGAGTCCCTGTAGCTTTAGGATTCTGGGTTGGAAATTGGTCAACATAGACTTCTTACTTCCTTTTACATTAAGCATCTTCACATTAATATGACATCTATATGTTATCTTTGTATAAGAGAGGAAGAGGAGATGGTTCTTATTCTCTTGAACTATGCTTATACAAAGGACATTTGAAGGTTTTCCCGTGAGCATCTTAGTTTTCAAAAGCCAGAGTTAGTAAAGGATGTTTGCAGATTAAGTGACAGAGAGCTTCATTTGATTTGTCTTTGTGTTTTCCATTAAAATTGGAAGGATAAGAATGATCGAGTTCATAGGGGAGTTTCAAGGGATGCTTCTCTACTTTGAAAACTCATCCTTAACGATTTTGACCTTTTTTTTGAGCATATAATCTGGTGTTTTTGTAAAGATTGTACAATTTCTTTTCCTTTTTCTCTTCTTTTGTTAGTACTCTTAGTGGATTTTGTCCCCTAAGATGGTACATTCTTACTTGTACATTCACAAAAACTTCAAAAAAAGCAATAGATGAGCTGGGTTCACCAAAAAGAACAAATAGAGGATTAGTTTCTCTTATTCAAGCTCGGCACAACATTCACATATGTAGATCACTTAAATCATGCAACTAGATAAATTTTCATCAATAGGTAGAGCTTTCTGAAGTGCTTCCCAGAGAATGGCATTAGCTTTAGGTGGCACATCAGAACGCCAAATGCCAATCTCTTTATCCTCATGACTATGCTCTACCCTCATAATAATGATTTCAAGGATCACCCATCAATGTATGACCCCATATAGGAAGGTCATCTTCCTCTTCATTGATCACTAGTTATTACTGATCATGCAAGTCCCTTCATCATTCAACAAACAGGTGATGGTCGACCATTCCCAATTTGTATTATCCAGTCATAGATCCATGACTTCAATATGTTGATCTATATCTTGGTATCTTCTAGCATATTTATACAATAATTCCTCACACCACTTATCATACCAAAAGGATTAATTGACCCTCTTTACTTTCCAAATCATATGTTTCATGACCTGAGGGGAAGTGGCCCATATTTTCTACCAAAGTGGGGAAGCGAATGAGGACAACTCACACATACCACAGATGCTAGTCATTGTAACATCCCTGACCTGGGTTATGTGTTAACCCTAGATGTTTTGCTTAATAAAGATGATTATATGTTTTCCCTTATCTCTTGAAAAGTAATTAATGCTCAAGAGGAACTTACATTTCAATTTCGGTCCTTTTTGAATAATGTTGAAATAATGTTTTACTTGTTTTGGACTAAAATGCAAATTACCCAAGTTGAGGGGTTAAATTGCAAATGGTTCATGGCAAAATGTTCCTCATATTTTGAAGCATCATAGGAATGAGTATGATGCAGTGGAATGGCTTCCACAAGCTTGAGCACCAAGATAGAGCTTGCTAAGCAATCTTTGTGCATTAAAACCTAGTGTTGGTGCAATGTGCAATTTACCCAAAACCTAGGGTTCAATATGCAAAATACCACTTCTAGAGGGTCCCTAATTATTCTTGGCATCATGTAGAGGCAAGAAAATTAGAGGGGCACCTCATTTGAATCACTTTGGAGGAGATAGAATCTTGATATTAAAATAATCAAGATTTAAGCATAATTGGAACTTTATTTCGATTTAATGCAAAAATAAATATATTAATTGAAGAGCCATTCAAACAAAATGAGATGGTTGATATTGCACAAGGATGGACGAGCATGTGCCTTGCAAATGCACGAAAATATCCTAAGTGAGTGGAGAGCCCACTCACATTAAGTTAATAAAAAGTAATATCCACTAAAATGGGATATTAGTATAAAATGATTTAAGGTGCTTAATTTGTTTTCCTTTAAATTGAGGATATTGAGGAATAATTAAAGGCAAGGGAAGGTGCCTTCGTGCACAAGGAAGTGAGGGGAGTGTGTGGCATGATTTGGGGAGATAAAGGATATCTTTTCTATTTTCTCTCTCCTTGGAATTTCTTTATAAATACCTCCTTTTCCACTCAACCAAAGATCTTTTTTCGGATTGTCTTTCTTCCGTGCCTTGGAAGAGCTCAAGGGGACTAAGGAGCAATAGGAGGACGAACTCCAACCTGTAGGTAAGCTCCTTGATCACTTTCAACCATGATTTCATGGTGGAAATCGAAAATCAATGATGGATTTCTTCTTTTCTTCCATCAATCTTCCATTCTAGTCGATCCTTTTCACTCAAAAGCTTGAGGAATGAACCTCATGGAGTGAGAAAGCTTCTTTTACTATTAGGTACGTGAAGTTGGAGCTTTGAACCTTCATTGAAGGCGGGTTTTATAACTTGAACCCTTAATGCTATTATTGCATTCAATTTCTCAATTCATGTTGATTATTCGTCCTTCTTAAAATTCACATTATTAAATCAATGGAACCACCATGAAAATTACAGAAAAATATGAAGGATCATAGCTTTATGATGATGACATCATCCTAAGAACATATCACAAAAATATCCTAGGCAAACAGTTTCAAAAGTTTGAGACCAATCAGTTTCAATGGAATTGGTCAAACAGTTTCAACAAACCGTTTGAAACCAAACTATTTCAAACCGTTTGGAGTGGTTGACCATTTTCAATGGTTGACCATTTGAGAAAATATGCTGATGTATTTGGATATTGATCCAATAGTTTCAATTAGTTTGATTTTAATGGTTTCAATTGTGAATGATCCCTCAAATGCAAACCCTAGTCGGGTTGAGTATTGAATTCCTTAAGTAATTGAATTAATTTTTGGGTTGACTCACCCAAACGGTATCAAGACCATTTGGAGGTCACCCAAATGGTCTCAAGACCATTTGGAGGTCAACCAAGACCGTTTGGAAGTCTATGGTTGAGTATGATTGGATGGTTGAAGATCCAGTGATTTCAAATTGAAATACAATCAATAGTTCAATTGATGATTGATTCAATGATGCAAACCCTAATTGAATTTCACAAATTTCAATGATGGTTTGAGTCAAACGATCTCAAGACCATTTGGAAGTTAACCAAATGATCTCAAGACCATTTGAGGTCCGGTCATGTTATGGTTTGATGATAATTCATTGATTTCAATTGAATTACTTCCACAATGTCAACCATAGATGGTTCCTCGATTTCAAAACCCTAATGGATGGTTTCTTGATTATAAACCCTAGTTCAAATGGGAATCAAAACCCTAATTGAAGGTCCAATTAAGGGATGATTCAATGGTTCAATTAAAGAATAAATCAGTGGTTCAATTGTTAGGCGGTTCATTAATTGAAACCCTGAATTGATTAAGTGATGGAAGACCTTTTTGGTCCATTCAGTTTTGAGAGAGTTTGGAGCAAACGGTCTTAAGCCGTTTGAGTCCAAACGGTCTCAAGACCATTTGGGATCAAACGGTCTCAACACCGTTTGGTATCAAACAGTCTCAACACCGTTTGAGGCCAAACGGTCTCAAACCGTTTGGAGACCCAAGTGGTTTCAAGTGTAAATTGTCCATACGGTTTCATTATTGTTTTGCTTAAACGGTTTCAAACCATTTTAGGTCTGAGTGACCAAGACCATTTGGGGTCTAAGTGACCAAGATTATTTGAGGATCAAATTGGTCAAACCATTTGGACATCTAATCTGATTAAAGGTCGGTTAGCTACTTGATTGTTAATGATGTAGACCAAAGGTGATTATAATGGTTAACCCTAACTGTGTGTACTTAAATGAAGAGCTGACCTAGATCAATATTGGAGTACTTAACATCCTAGAGAGGATGAGAGAGAGAAAGAGAGAGAGGAATGCTTACATAATTAAGCCCTCATTCTCTCATTATGAATAAAATATGTAATTAGGGTTTGATCCATAATAATGAGACCATGAGACCCTAATTGAAAAGATTATTGAGCCCTGGCCATAATTTAGGGCAAAGTTGAGTGAAACCCTAATCTAGGGTGATGAGGTAACCCTAATTTAGTGTAATAATGTAAGAAACCTTAATTTAATGGGAATTGTACATCCTAACCCTAATTTGAGTATTGGGGTATGAGAAACCCTACTTGGATGTGAATGGTAAACCATAATCCCTAAAATAGGGTAAATGTATATGAAACCCTAATACAGGGTAATGCTATGTGAAGCCCTAACACAGGGTGATGTGATGTGAAACCCTAATTTCAGGTAATGCTATGTGAAACCCTGATATAGAAGGATGTTATGTGAAACTCTAATGTAGAGTAATGTTATGTGAAACCCAAATATGGGGAGATGTTATGTGAATCTTAATTTATAAAGATGAAAAACCCTATTCCTAATAATGGAGTAGAAACTAATATATTGATAAGTGAAACACCTAAAGAGGTTGATAATAGATATCTTTATATCAATAGTTCCTAACTCAAATATGAGTCCATATCTTTGGCAATGGTTGTATTTTCTAAATAAGTGATTTATGACCAATACATTACATGATAAATGTGATGAACTGGTGCATAAAGTATTAGGATGGGAAATACCCTAATACAAGCTAAGTTGATGAACTCAAGTAAGATAAAGGTGATGAGGGAAGTGATTCATCAAGATATGATAGATATCACATCCATCACCTCAATATTGATACACCTTGATGTATTTTAAATCCAATATACTTGGATGAGTAACACATGAAGTGTGTCATGTCAATTGTTACATTGAGATGTAATGCAGTTTGATAAGTGTAGGATAACATGCCTTATGAAAAGGTTAATCCAAATCAATAAAGTATGATGTAATCATATTCCGGTGAAGTTGAGAGAGGAACTTATACTTGTGTGGATAATTCATTCAATGATAAGTAATGAGAATAAATAAGCATGATTAAATGCTTATGTTATCAATGTTGGCTCCTAGTTGTGTGAAGCAATGAAATAGGGCTTGATCATTAATAATATGATCTTGAAAACCTAAATGGTTATTTATGGAAACCCTAATGGAGGGTGATGATATGTAAGAGAAATCCTAACCCTAAAAAGGGAATAGTGGTATTACTTTGCGTTGTAGGGTGATGTTATGTAAGTATTATAACTGGTATCATAAAGTACTAACCATGTAGGTATCATGAGAAGATGAACATAGCCAGGTATGAGCTATGATGTTTCTTTTATTAAAGTTGTTAATGAGCCATAATATGCCTTGTTGCCTACTAAGAGGTAACAAGAGGTGAAATGAGATTTGTGAACTATGTAAGAATGCTTGTGTGGCAAGAATCATGATTACCGTGGTCAGATGTCCTAAAGGTATAAGGTTACTTGATAAGTGGTAACAAGTATTCTATGACAAACCGAGGGTTTGAATACCCATATTCTATAATCATGATGATGAACTTGTTAAGAAATGAAAATGTACCTAATGAGATGAGAGATTAAGATCTCAATACTTTATTAAAAGAGTATGGCTACATGCCATGACTCCACAAAATAATACCAGGCATTAGCTGTGTGATCTAAGCCTGAAGAGAGTATATGCTATGGCTATAACTCTATAGTGAAGAAGTCTATATATCCTGGCAAGCTAATTGTAGTTTGACACATGATGTTTCTTCCATATAATCTCATACTGACCGAGAAGGTTGATGTTACTCTGCTTAGCATATCCTAGAAGGATAAATGTTATACATGTACTTTAATTCCTCATAGAATAAGAATCATGCTGCTTTATCAAGTCATAGCTGAAATGCTTTGAATAAGATTACTGCTCTAATCTATTTAGACATTGATCTATCTTCTATTGAATATATAATTCCTCTGCACAGTTTTATTTATTTAAAATGCAATAATAATGCTTTGGCAGAGAGTTATATCTCTCTGGGGCAATTTACAATTGTCTCACCCCCATGGGATCTACATTTTTAGGTGGACGTGGATGAGGAGGTAGGAATCCTTCAGTAGGTGAAGGACAACAACATCAATAGTAGAAGAGAACGACAGTGATTTCTCAGGTGGAAACACTGGCTGTCACATCTTGTATATATGTATAGAAAGTCCTATGTGTCGTATCTGTACTCTCAGGTCCTCGGAGTCAGTAGTTGGTTTTAATGAATCGATCTGAGATTTTGTCTTGATGACTCAATGTTCTTATGCTGTCTGAATATAGTTTAATGGAACCGTTGATGTTGTAATCTTTGAGATGAGATAATCTAAGACATGTACCTTTAAACCAGAATGTAAATGTATTACTTTGGTTCCATGTAAGAGAGTTTTCCTTTGTTGGATCTCTTGGTAAAAATGTTTTAATTTTTAGTGATTTTCGGTGATCCGCTGCTAATGAACGCTTCCGCTTAAGTAGATCTTGTTTTGTGATTTGTATACCACAATTTAGTGGTATCATAGCTCTAGGTTCGCGGAGTCTACAGAGACATAGGATTAAGGTTGTTGAGTCTGTTCTGAGTGTCCTCCAATTTATCTGATAGTATCTTCTGCTCACAAAGGAGAAGAAGAACTTGAAGATGTCTAGATCACATGAAGAACATGCTGCTGAGAGCAGCGTTGCTGCACCAGGAGGAGGTGCAAGGGATCAAGCTAGGGAGGATCCAGTACCTGAACATCCCCAGTTTGAGCCAGCTATGATAGAGAATCCAACCTTCCATACCTAATTCGGCCAGTTTATGGCGACTATTACACACATGGTTGACAAAATGCCACAACCTGCACCTAGGGCACCAACCCACAATGAGGGATATGGAGCCGGAAAGACTTTTGAGAGACTTGGTCGGGTTGGAGCCATAGATTATGCTGGTACAACTGATCCATCAGATGCTAATTTTTGGCTGATAAAGCTGGAGAAGGCTTTCAGGATCCTTGATATTCCTGAAGCCGAGAAGGTAAGACATGCAATGTACCTCCTAGAAGGGAGTGCTGGTCACTGGTGGATTATAGAGGAAGACAAGAGGCCAGGTGAAGAAGTTGGATGGGAGGTATTCCGATGAGAATTTGTCAGTAGATACTTCCCTAAGACGTATCTAGATGAGAAGATCTCTCAATTTGAGAGGATCAGACAAGGACATATGAACGTTAGCGAGTATGAAGCTAAGTTCATGGAGCTTTCGTGGTTTTGTCCGCATATGGCAGTTAATGATGAGGAAAGAATTCAGCATTTTGAGAAGGGGTTGAACGTTGAACTAACCACTCCTGTGTCTGCTTTAGAGAACAGGGAGAGGTTTGCCACTTTTGTGGAGTCGGTAAGGAGGATAGAAAGGTCTAAAATTGAGAAACAACATACCAGTGGTAAGAAGATGTACACTCAGTTTCAAGAACAAAGATCTGAAAGTTTTAAGAAGCCGAGATTTTCTGCACTGACAGCACCATCAAGATTCAATACCCAGACACAATGGACGTCAAGTAGGGGTATGAGCCGTAGTTTTGCTCCAAGTATAGCCCCTGGCATAGCATCAACATCGGTGAATGGATCTCATAGACCCTATTTTATGACAAGGGTCTATTACCAATGTAGACAACCATGACATCTAACAAAGGATTGTCCAGACAGGAATTCAATGGTGACTCTACCTCCAAGGCAGAGTCAGCAAGGCTCACAAAGGAGGCAGTTTTCTAGTAACATTAGAGGATGTGGACAAGCGTCCCAAGCTGGTTCATCAACACCTAACAATCAAGCACATGGTCAATAACAAGCTACTGCGAGATTCTATGCAATCAATCAATCTAATGCAATAGTCAACCCTCGGGTTGTGACATGTCAGATGAAATAGATTCATTCTGATATTTTATTTCATGATTCTATGTGTTAAAAACAAGAAAGTAGTTGTTTTGAGCTTCCTTTGATTAGTCCTATGAGGATACAAGGAAGATGAGGATCTATATTTTTTCAATATTCCTTAAAATGCTTTATAATCTCTCTTATCTGTGTGATAAAAGATGAGATATAGAAGTGATGCCTGAAGAAAAACCAGGAATGAAAAATCTTGTGTTTATAATGATATGAAAAGTGAGGAACATGATAATACATAAAGTGCATGCCACCTAATCTCAGTACTTGTATACCCTGGCTAGGTATATAATTATTGGGGATAGGGTAAGTATGGAACTCTTATATTGTTATCTTTCTGATTACTCTGATCAAGTAGTCATTCTGAGACAATCTAATGAGTATAATGAAACTAAAAATATGGTATGGATAATTTCATCACATCCTAAGTATGAGAAAGAGGAATCTGAGATAATTTCAGATCAATCTGTGTGCATGAGAAAGAAAAAGAATATGATCCTCATGATAAAAGGAAGGAGAATAGGGGAGATGATCCCTATTCAATAAAGTCTGTGTGAATAGTAAGGATCTTTTCCATAATATGGACATAGGGATTGCTAAGTGAACTTTCCCAATTACATAGGGATTGCTAAGTGAACTTTCCCAATTACATAGAGATTGCTGAGTGAACTTTCCCAATTACATAGGGATTGCTGAGTGAACTTTCCCAATTACATAGGGATTGCTGAGTGAACTTTCCCAATTACATAGGGATTGCTGAGTGAACTTTCCCAATTACATAGGGATTGCTAAGTGAACTTTCCCAATTACATAGGGATTGCTAAGTGAACATTCCCAACTACATAGGGATTGCTAAGTGAACTTTCCCAACTATATAGGGATTGCTAAGTGAACTTTTCCAACTATATAGGGATTTCTAAGTGAACTTTCCCAATTAAATAATAATTGCTAAGTGGGTTTTCTCAACTAAATACATGTGTCTTCTTTGATAAATGACCCTAGGGAATGAGGGGATGATAAAAGGAATTTGTTCCTTTGTATCCTTTCCTTCAGGGACATGGCAATTGAATATAGGATTTGTATGATAGATTCAAATGATAAGTCTAAGTAGGAGAACCTGGAAGTAGACACAACTTTAAGCAATCTCTATGACATTAAGATGCTATCTAGAGATATGATGACATGAGTAACAACTATCTTCCTTCCTGGGATTTCAGGGACGAAATCCTTATTAGGGGTGGATAATTTGTAACACCCCTGACCTGGGTTATGTGTTAAGCCTAGATGTTTTGCTTAATAAAGATGATTATATTATTTCCCTTATCTCTTGATAATTAATTAAGGCTCAAGAGGAACTTACATTTCAATTTTGGTCCTTTTTGAATAATGTTGAAATAATGTTTTACTTGTTTTGGACTAAAATGCAAATTACCCAAGTTGAGGGGTTAAATTGCAAATGGTGCATAGAAAAATGTTCCTCATATGTTGAAGAATCATAGGAATGAGTATGATGTAGTGGTATGGCTTCCACAAGCTTGAGCACCAAGATAGAGCTTGCTACGCAATCTTTGTGCATTAAAACCTAGTGTTGGTGTAATGTGCAATTTACCCAAAACCTAGGGTTCAATATGCAAAATACCACTTGTATAGGGTCCCTAATTATTCTTGTCATCATGTAGAGGCAAGAAAATCAGAGGGGAACCTCATTTGAATCACTTTGGAGGAGAGAGAATCTTGATATTAAAATAATCAAGATTTAAGCATAATTGGAACTTTATTTCAATTTAATGCAAAAATAAATATATTAATTGAAGAGCCCTTCAACCAAAATGAGATGGTTGATATTGCACAAGGATGGAATAGCATGTTTCTTACAAAGGCACGAAAATATCCTAAGTGAGTGGAGAGCCCACTCACATTAAGTTAATAAAAAGTAATATCCACTAAAATGGGATATTAGTATAAAATGATTTAAGGTGCTTGATTTGTTTTCCTTTAAATTGAGGATAATGAGGAAGAATTAAAGGCAAGTTAAGGTTCCTTCGTGCACAAGGAATTTAGGGGAGTGTGTGGCATGATTTGGGGAGATAAAGGATATCTTTTCTACTTTCTCTCTCCTTGGAATTTCTTTATAAATACTTCCTTTTCCACTCAACCAAAGATCTTTTTTGGATTTTCTTTCTTCCTTGCCTTGGACGAGATAAAGGGGACTAAGGAGCAACAGGAGGACGAACTCCAACCTGTAGGTAAGCTCCTTGATCACTTTCAACCATGATTTCATGGTGGAAATCGAAAATCAATGATGAATTTCTTCTTTTCTTCCATCAATCTTCCATTCTAGCCAATCCTTTTCACTCAAAAGCTTGAGGAACAAACCTCGTGGAGTGAGAAAGATTCTTTCACCATTAGGGACGTGAAGTTGGAACTTTTAAGCTTCATTGAAGGTGGGTTTTATCATTTGAACCCTTAATGCTATTATTGCATTCAATTTCTCAATTCATGTTGATTATTTGTCCTTCTTAAAATTCACTTGATTAAATCAATGGAACCACTATGAAAATTATAGAAAAATATGAAGGATCATAGCTTGATGATGATGAAATCATCCTAAGCACATATCACAAAAATATCCTAGGAAAACAGTTTCAAAAGTTTGAGACCAATCAGTTTCAATGGAATTGGTCAAACAGTTTCAACAAACCGTTTGAAACCAAACTGTTTCAAACCGTTTGGAGTGGTTCACCATTTGCAATGGTTGACCGTTTGAGGAAATATGCTGATGTATTTGGATATTGATCCAATAGTTTCAATTAGTTTGATTTTAATGGTTTCAATTGTGAATGATCCCTCAAATGCAAACCCTAGTCAGGTTGAGTATTGAATTCCTTAAGTAATTGAATTAACTTTTGGGTTGACTCACCCAAACGGTCTCAAGACCATTTGGAGGTCACCCAAACGGTCTCAAGACCATTTGGAGGTCACCCAAATGGTCTCAAGACCATTTGGAGGTCAACCAAGACCGTTTGGAAGTCTATGGTTGAGTATGATTGGATGGTTGAAGATCCAGTGATTTCAAATTGAAATACAATCAATCGTTCAATTGATGATTGATTCAATGATGCAAACCCTAATTGAATTTCATAGATTTCAATGATGGTTTGAGTCAAATGGTCTCAAGACCGTTTGGAGGTTAACCAAATGACCTCAAGACCGTTTGAGGCCAGGTCATGTTATGGTTTGATGATAATTCATTGATTTCAATTGAATTAGTTCCACAATGTCAACCATAGATGGTTCCTCGATTTCAAAACCCTAATGGATGGTTTCTTGATTATAAACCCTAGTTCAAATGGGAATCAAAACCCTAATTGAAGGTCCAATTGAGGGATGATTCAATGGTTCAATTAAAGAATAAATCAGTGGTTCAATTGTTAGGCGGTTCATTAATTGAAACCCTGAATTGACCAAGTGATGGAAGACCTTTTTGGTTCATTCAGTTTTGAGAGAGTTTGGACCAAACGGTCTTAAGACCGTTTGAGTCCAAATGGTCTCAAGACCGTTTGGGATCAAACAGTCTCAAGACCGTTTGAGGCCAAACGGTCTCAAACCGTTTGGAGACCCAAGTGGTTTCAAGTGTAAAGTGTCCATACAGTTTCATTATTGTTTTGCTTAAACGGTTTCAAACCATTTTAGGTCTGACTGACCAAGACCATTTGGGGTCTAACTGACCAAGATTATTTGAGGATCAAATTGGTCAAACCATTTGGACATCTAATCTGATTAAAGGTCGGTTAGCTACTTGATTGTTAATGATGTAGACCAAAGGTGATTATAATGGTTAACCCTAACTGTGTGTACTTAAATGAAGAGCTGACCTAGATCAATCTTGAAGTACTTAACATCCTAGAGAGGATGAGAGAGAGAAAGAGAGAGAGGAATGCTTACATAATTAATCCCCCATTCTCTCATTATGAATAAAATATGTAATTAGGGTTTGATCCATAATAATGAGATCATGAAACCCTAATTGAAAAGATTATTGAGCCCTGGCCATAATTTAGGGCGAAGTTGAGTGAAAACCTAATCTAGGGTGATGAGGTAACCCTAATTTAGTGTAATAATGCAAGAAACCCTAATTTGATGGGAATTGTACATCGTAACCCTAATTTGGGTATTGGGGTATGAGAAACCCTACTTGGATGTGAATGGTAAACCATAATCCCTAAAATAGGGTAAATGTATATGAAACCCTAATACAGGGTAATGCTATGTGAAGCCCTAACACAGGGTGATGTGATGTGAAACCCTAACTTTAGGTAATGCTATGTGAAACCCTGATATAGAAGGATGTTATGTGAAACTATAATGTAGAGTAATGTTATGTGAAACCCAAATATGGGGAGATGTTATGTGAATCTTAATTTATAAAGATGAAAAACCCTATTCCTAATAATGGAGTAGAAACTAATATATTGATAAGTGAAACACCTAAAGAGGTTGATAATAGATATCTTTATATAAATAGTTCCAAACTCAAATATGTGTCCATATCTTTGGCAATGGTTGTATTTTCTAAATAAGTGATTTATGACCAATACATTACATGATAAATGTGATGAACTGGTGCATAGAGTATTAGGATGGGAAATACCCTAATACAAGATAAGTTGATGAACTCAAGTAAGATAAAGGTGATGAGGGAAGTGATTCATCAAGATATGATAGATATCACATCCATCACCTCAAGATTGATACACCTTGATGTATTTTAAATCCAATATACTTGGATGAGTAACACATGAAGTGTGTCATGTCAATTGTTACATTGAGATGTAATGCAGTTTGATAAATGTAGGCTAACATGCCTTATGAAAAGGTTAATCCAAATCAATAAAGTATGATGTAATCATATTCTGGTGAAGTTGAGAGAGGAACTTATACTTGTGTGGATAATTCATTCAATGATAAGTAATGAGAATAAATAAGCATGATTAAATGCTTATGTTATCAATGTTGGCTACTAGCTGTGTGAAGCAATGAAATAGGGCTTGATCATTAATAATATGATCTTGAAAACCTAAATGGTTATTTATGGAAACCCTAATGGAGGGTAATGATATGTAAGAGAAATCCTAACCCTAAAAAGGGAATAGTGGTATTACTTTGTGTTGTAGGGTGATGATATGTAAGTATTATAATGGGTATCATAAAGTACTAACCATGTAGCTAGTATCATGAGAAGATGAACATAGCCAGGTATGAGCTATGATGTTTCTTTTATTAAAGTTGTTAATGAGCCATAATATGCCTTGCTGCCTACTAAGAGGTAACAAGAGGTGAAATGAGCTTTGTGAACTATGTAAGAATGCTTGTGTGGCAAGAATCATGATTACCTTGTTCAGATGACCTAAAGGTATAAGGTTACCTGATAAGTGGTAACAAGTATTATATGACGAACTGAGGGTTTAATACCCATATTCTATAATCATGATGATGAACGTGTTAAGAAATGGAAATATACCTGATGAGATGAGAGATTAAGATCTCAATACTTTATTAAAAGAGTATGGCTACAGGCCATGACTCCAAAAAATAATACCAGGCATTAGTTGTGTGATCTAAGCCTAAAGAGAGTATATGCTATGGCTGTAACTCTATAGCAAAGATGTCTATATATCCTGGCAAGCTAATTGCAGTTTGACACATGATGTTTCTGCCATATAATCTCATACTAACTGAAAAGGTTGATGTTACTCTGCTTAGCATATCCTAGAAGGATAAATGTTATACATGTACTTTAATTCCTCATAGAATAAGAATCATGCTGCTTTATCATGTCATAGATGAAATGCTTTGAATAAGATTACTGCTCTAATCTATTTAGACATTGATCTATCTGCTGTTGAATATATAATTCCTCTGCACAATTTTATTTATTTAAACTGCAATAATAATGCTTTGGCGGAGTGTTATATCTCTCGCTGGGGAATTTTACAATTGTCTCACCCCCGTGGGATCTACATTTTTAGGTGGACGCATACGAGGAGGTAGGAATCCTTCAGTCGGTGAAGGACAACAACAACATCAGTAGAAGAGAACGGTAGTGATTTCTCAGGTGGAAACATTGGCTGTCACATCTTGTATATATGTATAGAAAGTCCTATGTGTCGTCTCTGTACTCTTAGGTCCTCGGAGTCAGTAGTTGGTTTTAATGAATCGATCTGAGATTTTGGCTTGATGCCTCAATGTTCTTATGCTGTCTGAATACAGTTTAACAGAACAATTGATGTTGTAATCTTTGAGATGAGATAATCCAAGACATGTACCTTTAAACCAGAATGTAAATGTATTACTTTGGTTCCATGTAAGAGAGTTTTCCTTTGTTGGATCTCTCGGTAAAAAAGTTTTAATTTTTAGTGATTTTCGGTGATCTGCTGCTAATGAACGCTTCCGCTTAAGTAGATCTTGTTTTGTGATTTGTATGCCACAATCATCATCGTGTATTCTCTATCGCTTGTACTTAGCTTTGAAGAACATCACCCAGAAGGATTGACCCTTATGGAATTTCCAATAATCTCTCATTATAAAGGCCATGTTTGTTATCTTTAGTTATAGTATATCTAAACCTTCCTCTTGATAGGGTTGAGCACCATCTTCCATGCCATCCATGCCTTGGGCTTACCTCCATTTCTATCCCTCTGTAAAAAGTCAGCAAGATTTTTTCAATCCTATCAATAATATTTGTTGGGATGGGAGTAGCAGACCTGATGTACAGTGGCATAGACACCAGAGTGAGTTTCACCAAGACAAACCAACCAAGAAAAGGTAAAAGATTAGATTTCCACCGTGGCAGTTTCTTTTATATCTTCTCTGCTAGAGGCTTGAAACGGTAAGGTTTTAATCCCTTTTAGCCAAAGGGTCTCCCAGGTACATAATATCCTCTCCAACATGATCAATTCAAATCTTGTTTATGAGAGATATCGTGTCGTTCTTCATCCTATGCCCAACAATAAAGGAAGATTTAGATCTATAGACCTGGGACTCATCACATTGTTGTGCATAACTTTTTAAACTCTCTTAAGAATCTCCACTGCCTGTGGTGCTAAGAATCCAAAGGTATCAAAATCAAATAGGATAAAAACATGTTGATTGTCGATACATGCATTCTCATGTTTGGTCACTTTAGCAAAAACAACTTTACGGGCACCATTTCCCATAATAAATTCACCACCTTTCAATACCACCATGGGAGAGACCCCTGTTAGATCTACACATGCATGTTTTCCTCCAATCCAGCCAAAGATGGGAACATCTTTGAGTCTAAGTGTTGATCTTTCCTCCTGCGGATCAGTTAAAAAAATCGCATGTGCTTCCTTCTTAGCTGCTACTCCTGGTTGTCTAAGTACATCATATAGAACATTCCTTACAAGATCATGTCTGTACTTGAAACCTGGGAGCTCCCTGTAATGAACCACATGCACTCCAAAAGTATCTAAGTAGGATTTTTGACAGACTGGACATACCTCATCAGTATGAAATAGCAGCATCATAAGGCAATATCTGAGAAGAGTACGACATTATACTAGTGACATATGCAACCCAAAACCATTGATAGGAATAGCAAAAAGAAAATCATGAGCATGTTCAACTTGTAAGGACTACAAAACTATTTTTTGTCTACTAGTCATGTAAAATTCAACATCCATGTCCTTATTAATTTTGCTAAAAAGTGAACTCGCCAAAGCATTTTGGGCTTTAGGGGACAATGTCCTTGTTTGCAAAACAATTAAGACTGAAAGACTGAATCATAGAACATAGACAATCTAAAGCATTGTTAAAATTAAAGTTCATACTGTGTATCCCACTGTCTTGTAAAATATGATCTTGGAGCACCCAAGACTGGGGTCTAGAGGCCATAAAAGCATATGTTGCTGAATATAGACCCAAACCACCGACTCTAATGGGTAAGGGTGCCACTCGCCATTGAAAGTCCCCAAAGAAAGGACCTTTACCTACCACAATATCCTTGATAGACCCACATAGCCCTTTGTCAAAAAAAAACTATAGGCTACTTCATGTGTGTGGATTGACATGTCCTTAAACCGAACATAAGCTTGGACTTACCCATACAAGCCCATATAAAAAGGAGCTCTCTTTGTGGATCATGCAACTGAGGGAGTAGATGCATCAAGTCAATAGCTTTGGTGGCCCTCTTTATGACTAACTCATCAATAAAACCTTTGTCCCTACTAACAGCTCCTCCAAGTACTTTTATTCCTAACATAGGACTCCCAACATCCATAGGGAAAAACTCCTTATGAAGCTTTCTGCCATTGCATGTGATGACTCCCAAGTCTATGGATGTCGTGTTTCGAAGGATTGGATTTTCTATTCACAAGGGATTGGCGGCGCAACTTGTTTCCCGTCTCCCTTCTATTTCTTTGTAATCTCTTTGTTTCATGAACTTCTATTAAATCATTTCCCTTTTAAATTTAGATCTATTAATCTTCTGGACAATACCCCTCTCATAGTCCTTATGCAAGATCCCCATCTGCTCCAAAGACGACTAGTTAGTTGTGGTGAGCACACTCAAATTGTCTGCAAACATTAGAATGGGGGCAACATGTGGCCCCTAGTTATATACATGTCCAACATATCCTGGTCAACTTCCTTCTTTATACTTATGCATAAACATTCTTCAAATATGATGAACAGAGATGGTAACATGGGATTACCTTGTTTTAGCCCCCATTCATCAAAAAGAAATCTCTCTAAACACGTTGAAACTGATAGAAATCCACACTTTCTCAACAATGCAAGCATAAGGTTGATAGTCTCCTACATGAAACCAGATTTTCTCGTGGTTTCTTTCAAAAAATCCCAACACAACATGTCATATGTTTTACTCATATTCACTTTTATAATCAGGTTCATGTCCTTTTTGTTGTTCTCTATATCATGTATCTATTT
The DNA here is from genome assembly GCA_963693085.1 of Alisma plantago-aquatica. Taxonomy (NCBI): domain Eukaryota; kingdom Viridiplantae; phylum Streptophyta; class Magnoliopsida; order Alismatales; family Alismataceae; genus Alisma; species Alisma plantago-aquatica. Next base: position 770,365,326 of record OY856410.1, read on the forward strand.
TGTAGACAGTCTAATCTGACTTTGAATATCATGCCCTTTGGTAAAGGCCCCCTATTCTGGAGAGATCATCTTGGGAAAAATCAAACTCAACCAATTATAAATCAATGTAACTAGGAGTCTATGAGTGACATTTCCCACTGATATAGCCTTGAAATCTATTTCTAGTTTGAACGGGTTATCAACTTTAAGTATAAGGATCAAGTTACTTTATAAAAGGCTCCTATGCATCTGATTACCCCTGAAGAACGCTTGCAAAAAAGCCCAAAGATCATATTGGATCACCTTCAAAGAGGCTAGGAAGAAAGATATAGTGAAATTGTCAAGCCCAGGCATCGTGCTTTAGTCCATCTATTTCAACGTACTCAATAACTCATACATCGATGACGATGTTGTTATTTGAAGGTTGTCTTCACTAGAAATCACTTCAGTAATGTGTTGTAAGAAGGTATTGTCATCCCATACCATGTCTTTATCACCTTCTGCAAAAAGTCTAAAAAGTACTTTGTAGAAACAACCACTATCCTCCTAACATCCTCTACACATCAACTCGATTCATCAATGATTGTATGCACCATTTTACATTAATTTCTTCCTCTAACCACAATGTGATAGAATTTTGTGTTCCACTCCCCTTCATGTATCCAGTTCACCTTGGATTTCTCCTTCCACATTCCTTCATCATAATTCCTCCATTCTTATAGTCTTCTTATACATCATGTAATGTTTGTCCTCTTTGCTCATCCAACTATGTATTATAGTCTAGCTAGAGGTGGAACACAATGTCTTAAAGATCACAAATCATTTGTCTACCAAAGATTTTATTCCTCCAGGTCTTCAATATTTGTCTCAAAATCTTTGTCTTATGAAAAAAACATGTTGATGGTTCAAACCATCCCTCATGGTACCATCCCTCCTCAATCACCCTCATGCAATCAGAGTGATTGAGCCACACTCTCTTAAAGCTAAAGGAGGCATGAGGGTGAAAACCATTTCCCCTATTATCAGTCACTAGGAGGGGATAATGATTCGAGGATATGTCCCTGACCAAATGTTGAACCAACAAATCATTCATATGTCTCCAGTGGGTACTAGAAAATTATTTATCCAGTTGCTTCCATTTCATCAGTTTTCCCTCTATTTGTCGACCCACGTGAAAGAACTCCCATCAAAAGCCATCTCATCAATATCCATGTTGCTAATCAATGAATTAAACTCTCACATAGCTCTGGGGTTAGGCTTGTTCAGTCATCATCCTTCAACCTCTATTACCAAGACATTGGAGTCACCCACCATGATCCATTGTTCATTTTTGATCACATCATGTAAGTCCTTCAAGATATCCCATAATTGCCTTCTCTCAATTATGTCACACTTGGCACATATTGCTGAGATGAACACATTTTGCCATGTACATCAGTCCAAGTAACTGTGGCATGTTGTTTATGGGACTCGGATAAGGAATCATTGAGGTTTCTTTCAATAAAGACCCAAATATTTCCCCCTCCTTTTCATTAGGATAGAAATATTCCAATATGACAATATCCATCGAATCCTCAATTATGTTTGCTCACAAAAAAGGTTCGAAAATCGCCACCAACATAGATTTATAATTTGCACTCATCCTTCTCAAGGACTTCCTAGTGTTGTTACTCGCAGTCCCCTAGTGTTCTAGAAGATCATTTTATGCATAAGGAAGCAATAGGGTAAGACCCTACTAAATCCTTCTAAATCCAAGCTTCTAGTTTAATGATAATCCTCACACAATAGGGGAAGACCCTACTATTAAAATATGAAGATCAATACACCTCTAATGCTGAAATATTAGTATGAGGTTTATCACAAACCACATTAATGATGTTAAATCTAATTATTCCACTAAATAATGGCATGAAATTTTGACATCATCTAGTATGGTTTAGTAGGGTGAAAGACAAAAACTTGAGTAGTACCTTCTTAACTTCATATGTCTAGATAAAATGCTTATCCTTAAGGGACTATGAGGATATATATCCCAAAGTATAAGATTGACATGTTATGACTAAGACAATAACTAATGTGTGAAAAGCCAAGACCCACTACCCAAGGTTCTAGTAGTATTTTAGGAATGACGTCTGGCCCCACATACCACCAGTAGACTTAATCGCACACTTTGTCCTCACTCACACACAAGCCACAATAAACTTCTTAACTAGTCACCCATCCTATTACTACTCTAGATTGAGCATGCTTAACCACAAAGTTCTTTTGTGATGGGCTCCCTGAAAAGGAGGTGCACCTTGGTGATATGGGTAGTCCAATCATTACTTATAGGACCATTTTATTTAAGGTCTCAAATCTTGAGATGTTACAATCTCCCCCACTTAGACTCTTGATGTCCTCATCAAGTCTCAACTATAAGGCCTAATAATATATCCCCATTTCAATGCAAACCTAGAATGGCCCATGGACACCCAACTCCTGATCATGGAATACCAACACAAGGGTGGTTACATCACCATGGATAGCCCATTCCAACATGCTTGGACCGCATGACACAAGACTGGCATGCCACATGTCCATGTGGGTCCCACATACTGGAGGGGTTATGGATCTGGTACCATTTGTAAAGAGTGGGACTTAATAGTGGTCTCACTTAATGATACAAACATGAGCCAAGGATTTTTAGCACCAGAGAACATAACCATTTACCAAGTTATAAAATATTTTGTATGCATGCATCCTTCTCCCTTAAGGGTGATATGAAAGATGAAAATGTTACATCTATATACACATAAGCCCATATGAAGAGGGCAACAAGGCTATCTCAAGTTGTCCTTGTGTTCACTAATAAGCTCACCATCATCCTTAGTCTCTGCCCTATAAAGGACCTACTTCTAGGTGGAGGGAACACCCAAAAAAATAGAAAAACAAGATATGTATCAACAAAATCTGAGTATGTACACAACAATATTTTGGGAACTTAAATGGGTTAAAAGAGAAAAATAAATATTCTTATAAAAAGGAGGGTCATCAAAAGATAAGTATGTTCCAATAAGAGATATATCAAGAAAATGATTTCTAAAAGAATGAAGCATATAAATAAACAAGTGAGATAACACATCTTGCCAATAACCATTCCCAATACCACAACTATTATAATCATTCGCATGCAGATATATATTGACTAAAGATAGCTATAGTAGGGCCAAGACGCCAATGAGTCATTGTCCTAAGTAAAATGGGTGGAAAAACACACCTCTGCATATAAAAAGGTGGAAAATAACTCTTTAGATGGAAAAACACACCCTAATGGTTACACATAACCGTCTATGATAGTTATCTAGTCAAATTATCTAACATGCGTAAATAGAGTGGAAGGACAGTAAGCATTCACTATTCACATTTCCAAGTATAATCAACAAAGCAAGTGGGGTCATAGACCTAAGGTAACAAAGTATTCATCAAGCATTGTGGAATCAAATGATTCAATATCAGGAAATAATGAGTTCACAACACAGTTGAATAAAAAGAGAAAATATTCAAAAGATGACTCATTGTAAGAAGGTTTAAGTCAAATTATGCCCAAAATTAAATAGGGAGGAGTAAATACCTGATCCTCACAACTATCCCTATCTCTAGGGATGAATCATAGTTCGTCCTTCATGACCTAAAGGTGTTTTATACACATATTAATATACATTTACCTATTCATGATTGAAAGGATGTCTAAACGTAGTTAGGTCACCTACTATCAAATTAGGATTTAGGAATATCCATATATATATATGTCACTGTCATAGAAGATCATATATTGTGGTTCAAGTTAGCCATTGTCAATATTTATAGTCAAGGTTTTCCCATCAATAACCAATTATATCCCGAGAAATATTATTTTTTCCCTCCATAGGTTTAAGTACTCAAGGTTATTTATATACACAAAAGAGCTTTCTCTTAGATTTCAATTTATTTGAATTAGACCAGTCTATATAAATATGCTTCTTAGATTTATATTACATATCAAAATACAATTAAATATTCATATACTTACTTAAAGTTTTCATTTCAAAATAAGGATGCCATTGAATGTGGGATATGATTAATAACACAAAAGGAATATTTTGGATCTATAAATATGAATATACTACCATGTATATCTATAATAAGAAGTAAGGTAATGGATTGATTGCTTTATATTGTCGTTACAAAAACATTCCATATAGAACCTATTTTGATTATTACCTGATCTCATGCCTATTATGCATGTAGTATTATTTAAAATTTCTTGTTTTGGACTTACCATTACTAATCCTAATGCACATACATGCTAACATGGGACAACTCTGCCAAATAAGTAATGGTTAGAATTGGAATTAATTCTTAGTCATTGTCAATAGTTGGATTGATATGTTTTTTATAAAATGAAAGTGACCGAGGAATAGGTACAAACGTATGTGTCTGTGGGTTTTCCGTGTGCCTTCAACCCAATTTTGGTGGTAAGGGATACTCTCCATCTACATGTTCCTTCATCTTACTGAAGGTGTTCTTCACGGTGTGAAATCTTTGGTTATGGCAAAGTTGTTCTCAATGGTCCAACATTGAGTCATCCAAAGGACTAAAATTGCATCTTCATAGCCATATGTGTCGATGGTGTCAAGGCGGAAAGACATAGAGTTTCTTCTTTAGACCTAACTAAAATGTCAAAGATCTTGATCATCCACATCAAGGCCTGTAGTGATTGTACTCCTATTGCAAGTGGATGAAGTGCTAATGTGTGCTAGGTCTTCAGAAGTGGGAGATGACCATTAGTGTTGAGATGGTGTTGATGATTGCAAGGTTCCAATAGATGTGGGGGGGATATGGGGTGGTAGACGGTGTATGGGCGGGAGTTGCCAATGGGAATAGATTGCAAGGGTGGTGATGACCCTAAAAGTGAATGTAGTCATCATCTTTGTAGCTTCAGGTCTTCGTAAAAGCCCTGGACGAGGATTGTAGTTTTTGGCCATGATTGATGTGGTTTCTTCTAGGCATAGTACATGTTTTGGGTGGATAGGGATGAGGGTAGAGGTGAGGATAATCAAGGCTTCTAGGGTTCCTTATACTGGTGAGGAAGATGGAGGAGAAAGTCAGAGGAGAGGGAGTAGTGGAAGTTTGATTTAGTCCTTGCAGTTTCTGACGAGAGGCGTCCACGACGACCGTCGGTAGGCACACATGGGTGAAGGGTGTGGCACTGACAATCTCCCTTCTATGGCTATGGTGTTGCCATTGGTGAGGGAGGTGGCCTATGGTTGTGTGGTGGTCGCCAACGCCAGTGTTGGGTATTGAAGATGTTTGTTGTTTGACCGCATGCATATTGCAGATGATCCGGATTTGGGGGCTACTATTGAAGAGATTTTGATGACGGAAGCTAGGGCTTGGTGCTAATGGGGGAGAGAAGGATGAAGGAGAACAAAAGAGGATAAATCAGGGAGAAGGAGAAGGGAAAGAGGTGGGCACAATGTTGGTTACTCATGACTGACTGGTTGTCTACGACTGGTCATAACACTAGGCATGATCAAGAGGGAGGGATAACGTGTCTAAAGGGTTAGCGGAGAAAATGGTTGGGATAAGACATTACCAGGATTAAATGAAGAGGCCTATAGTTACAGCTAAATGAAGAGGCCTATATTAGGTTGTTAAAACTAGGTTACTTATTTCCTTTCCTGCCATATTAAATTGAGGGAGCAAACATTATCAAAATGACCTCAAATTTAAAAGGAAGGCTAATTAAGATTAAAAAAACTCATTTTTGATGTTAATTTCACCATTTGATAATATTAGATATCTTATTTATTTTATTTATTATTATACCCACTTAATGCATTTATTCTCCTTTTTATGTATTTATTTAACTCCTTTCCTCAATTATACTTAGAATAATTTTTGGTCAATGTTAATTTACTGATGAGTTTATGTCATTAATTTCCAATTGACCTAAGTAATTAATTGAACATTAACATCATTTAATCTGATTCAAGTCAAATATATTCAATATTAGCATGACTGAAAGTGCATAAGAAAAGGGAATATATTAGATGAGATATCTAGATTAAGGTATATTACAACACTCCACCCCTTAAAGTGGATTTCTTCCACAAAATCTACCAAGCTTTAGGCTAATATACTAAGCTATAACTTCTAACCAATTATTAGTTTCTAATTCACTAGGTAGAGTTAATGTAGTGAATCCTAGTATAACACACCCACATCACACTTATATAAAAAACACCAATGTGAACTTATATTATTCCATCTATCAAGTCTCTATTATCTTCTCATATCGTGTATTGCTCTAGAAAATTTGCATGGGGATTTAGGATTATCTTAACAATTTTAATTCTTTATGGTTACCTGCATGGTTAAGGAGGTGTCTTTATCCTACTTTATGATGTTAGAAATCCCTTCCATGATTATTTTCCATATGTAGATTTACCTTTACGGTCATTCATATAACAACCACTAAGTTGATGGACTAAACTTGATTAGGAAAAACAACCTTAATGTTTCACATCATGATTACTATCAACATCATTATCTTTTTGTTGTTGGAGATCAAGGTATAATATGAATACATTTATTCTTTTCTCTCAGAACTAGGGTTATGTCTTAGCACTACTATATTTATAGATTTTACCATGTAGTATTGATTATTGAATGTCTAACGATGAAGCACTTTATATAAATAGTTAAATATATAAGGGTTAAGGTCTAAAATTATGGTTTTTGTTTGGATTCCTAGTTACCATACACGTTGATCAATATAGGGTGTCGTATGCAACTTATTGAATAAGTCATCCATGATTTATTTATGCATTTTACATTACATTTTTTTACATTACTCATGTTTTGATATATATGTAGTATGTTTTCACTTTTATTGTTAAGAATTTATTAAAATATGTATGTTCAGTTTTTTTAACATTGTTGGCTTACTCAACTTCGCTTCTAGCATAGAATCATCCTGAACATTACGTTCCTAGAAAATTAGGGGTATTGACCATTTTCTTACTTGTTTTTTTTCACATATAACTTAATACATTATCTGAATTGAGTTCATCCTTTAGGGACTTGTGAAGATAGTTTTTGTTTATTACCAAAACTAACATTTATGATGGCATAATTGGAAATTCTTATTCACCACCCTGATTTGGTGATACCTATAATTGTTTGACATTATTACCAGAAGTTAGCCAAGAGTTTCCTATTATAATAACAATTGATTTCAACTATTCATCAAATTAAGTTATAGACCTAAGTGTATAAGGCTCCACCCCTTAAAAGGACCTACCTAACCATACAAAGAGTTGAAAGTATAGTCGACTAGATTATAGCTATTGTATTTGTTCTTCTTCCTCTTGAATCCTATATCACACTTATGCCTAGGGTTGGAGGGTTGAACATGCAAGTCAAAGATTTCTTCACTAACATGCATATCTATTACTACGACTTGCTTGTGGTGGTGGATTGTTTCCAAAACCATTGATTAACTCTAAAAAAGTTTATATACATATAAATACAAATTAATAATGAAAATAAGTTTTACAATGAAAAATTTACGATATAAATTCAAAACGGTGCCAAAATCAATCTGAGAACCAAGTCGACCATACATATATACCACCAATTGGATAGGGGATGAAACCCTAATTGGTTAAGATGATTCAGGTTTCAGTATGACAACAACCTCTTAAGGGTCACCTACCTACTAAGGAACAATCTAGGACAACATGAAATAGTCAAGTTCCTGACTGCTTTGGCTTTGATACCATTTGTAAAGCCAGGACCCACTACCCAAGGCTCTAGTAGAGTTTCAAGAATGATGACTGGCCTCACAGACCACCAATAGCCTTAACTTCATGCTTGACATCTTGTGGAATCGGACATAGGAACCATGGAGGGCTATCCCTATTGTCCGGGAGCTTAGGAAGATCCTTGTAGAATGGGCGATCATAGGGAATATGTCCATAAAGTGATCAATACAATCCCGAGGGAGATCACGAATTGGGGAAGCAAATCGCCAAACCTTTTTACCTGCATGGCACTGGAGACCTTACCCATGAGAATTAGAGGGTTGTTGATCATGGAGCGTCGAGGGATCCCCTATATTGAGATCAACGGTGATGATTCCTAGAGGATGATGAATTGCTTTGGGTGCTGAGATGTTTTCTGTGGCTTGTAGGATGATGATCCCGATGGATTTTTGTTTTACAGTGTTTTTGGTCTTATGTCGGGAGGGGGGTAATAAGGAAAATACCATCACTCCTTATAAGTGGGAGTATGTATATTTTTTTGACAATTTTGCCCACAAGAGGGGTGTGGGATGAATAGAGCGACCCCTGGCTTCTTTAAAAAAAATGGCATGCCTTATCCTCATCGTGTGCAAGCCAAGATAAACTTCCCCACTGGTTACCCATCCTAGTACTACTTTGGGTTGATCATGACTTATTCCTTATAGGATCATTTTATATGATGCCTCAAATCTTGGGACATTACAATGCTCCAATTCCTTAAAAATAAAATATGTGATCTTTATATGGTGGGATGAGTATGCGCTACATTCCTAAAATCATAAGATGAGAATTTAGGATACATCTAGAAGCATGATTACTATGGAAACTAGAAATGGTGACTATATTAAGTTGAACCAATTCATATCACCTTAAGTATGACACATTATCTAAACTTTGAGGACCACATTTCGTGTAAGGTGGGGTGAATGTGATGAGATGGATTTTGATAACCAACATAACATTTGAGGACCATGATTGTTAATGGGTGATCCAAATTGAAGAATTGGTTATTCAATTATGGTTTCTTTTGATCCAAAAGTTTGGCTTAAGCTGCAATGCAAGGTAATGCATGTGACCAAGGTTAGTTGCCCCCATGGATAATCGATAAATATTAGTGAATACGAGAGTACTTGTGAAGTTAAGTATTCAATCATTGGAATATATATGAGTCAGACGGTCTAAGGAGGAATCATGTAGTAAAAATTGGTAAATTAATGATAGTTCAATTAAATTTCTCATGTCAGAAGTCATTTAAGATGCATTGGAGTTCAATGCATCTTAATATTAGGTCTTTCTTGATTAATGTATAATTAGATTCTTTAAACCTCATATAAACTCTAAAAAATAGAACGAGCATAAGGAAATAGTGAAAATTGAATAAGAACCTTATTATGACATATATATCAGACGAAAAGTATTATAGACAAGTTCAAGCTAGGTTTGGCTAAACCCTAATATGGACCTAAATAACTAAGAATAATGGTGAACTTTTATTAATGATGATCAATTTATATTAACTAGGTGATGACCAAAGATCTAGATGATCAAGGATATAAATAGGAATCTCTGAACATAGGTACATGGGTTTTATCTCAGTATATGACTAGTTATCTTGTGTGAAACTTATATATGATGTATTGCTTTGTATTAGTTGAGAATATTTCTTGGATGTAGTATGATTATAGTATTGATCTTCTCCATCTATCTAAGAACAACAAGGAAATGGATGGTTTGTATTTACTAAGTGTTGACATTCTAGCTCTTTCTCTCTAAATATAAGGTTAGCACATCTGCACAACCCTGGGGTCGAGGATCCCCATATCCTAAGGTGTGGGGAGGGCCCAATATAAAAGTAAATAAGAAGTGTTGACGCCACTTAGTAGTATATTGGCTAATATAAAAGAATGGTTTCCTTTATTTTTTCATAGGGAAACTTTTTATACTCTTTCCTTTCTTTTCTTTCCTTTTCTCAAACTATTCAACTATGCAAACATATATTTTTGTATCTTTCTTCCCATGTACACAACACCTCAAGTGTTGAAAAGTTTTTTACAAATCTTTTAGGTTCATAGATAGCATGTAATAAAAGATGGGAAGTGAGCAGTTGAATAGGTAAAACCTATTGTGAAAGATTCCAGTTAGCATAAATATTTATACTTTTAAATTATTTATTCAATGTGTAAATGTAAGGTGTAATAATTCTCTTTATAATTATTAAATGTGTACTATGTTAAGAGATGTTATGGTGTATGCCTATAGTTGAATTTTCATGTATGCTTATGCTTCCGCATCACACTTAGAGTAACATTTTTGTAAGCTCCTCCTCTCGACCCGATGGGATTGCAAGAAGGAGGAATCTATGGATGTTATACCTTTTCTAGATCCCATCCTCCCTAGGTGTAATTTCATGGCTTGGTTGTAGCTTCTATGACTTCATTGATTGTCATCTTATGGTCTTTTGCACTAGTTTATGGATATAGCTGCAGGAATGGTATGGTGTGGTCCATTGGCAAGGTAGGTGGAGACCGGTGTTCTATCGAGTCATGGCTGAAGTTTCCTATCATGCTCAAAAGTAGGATCTTCATAGAAATACCCTACTTTGATGCCTCCCTATTGAATTGGGTGCTCCCTCCTTATCTCTTCCTTGTTGTGTCTTTACTAATTTGTTCCTTCTTTTTTACTTTTTACTTTGTGTTTAGTTTCGTGGAAAGTCCCTTGATCTTGCACTCACATTTTTTCTAGTGGTCATTTTCTCCATCATCTTCTTCTTCATCCTTTGCTTTTTCCAAATAGTAGTTTTGGTTTCATCTATGTCGTTTTCTTGCAGGTGCAACAAGATATTTGTGGGACCTTAAATGGGTGGTGGAGACTTCTATCTCCATTGCTTATCCCCTTTGCATCTTGAGCTTATTCTTGAGTTGTGTTAAAAACCATGGTAGGTTGGTCGTGGCAGTGGGGCTTCTCCAAGAAATACCCCCCATTTCTTCTCACCACCAACTTTTTCTAAAATATTTAATCATCATTGGTTATTTTTTTGTGTGCTTCAACCAATTATGTCTTTGTGTTGTAGACTATCCATTTGTTTGAATATTATTGGTGTTTGTTGTTTGTGTTGTGTTGAGATGTCAGTTTGCTTGTTATCTCTTTGGTTATGGATAAAGTTTATATTCATCATTCCTTTTCTACTATCTTGTCTATGGTAAGTGGCCTATGTATGCTATAGCATGTGTGGAAGGGTGATCATGTTTATCCGAACAAATGTTAAGTAGTTCTGGCCTTAGTAGTTTGGGTTTGATTTATGAAAGTTTATTCTATTGTCAAGGAAGGATGCCAATTGGAATCTAATTTGTCTAGTGTGTTGGGGAAGAATTCATGTAGATGTGTCTTACTCACATCTGATCTTATTTGTATATCATATTTGTACCTTTTTCTATTATGTTATGAAGATTGTATGGATCTCTTGTATTTGTAGATATCATATTGCTCTTTAATATAATTGATATGATTACCTTAAAAAGTACCTTGTCATGATCCTTGGATCACAAAAAGAATATTCTTTTCTCTTCCCCTAAAAGTAGTTTGGTTCTAGGAATACATTACATACTTACAATTTTACCCATCACTTACCCCATTTACTCATAGTTTAGGTCCCTTTCAGACAAAAAAATTACCTTCTTAGTTTGAATCAACTAGAGATTCCTAGCTTATCATTAATATGAAGAAATGATATAAAAACAATGAAAGATTAAGAAGTAAGAAATAAAAACATGAAAAAAAGATCTACACATTATACACATGCAATCTAGCATATTTCTCACTTGTATTATATTCATTATTAATCGGCATCAATACTTAATCATTAGCATTATTATTTGAGCTTCCACTTTGTCTTTTTACATGGGATATATGCCCATTCAATCCAAATCACTCAAAAACTAGCCTTAGGCATCATCTTCATATAATCATTTAGGAAATCTTCCATATTCATAACCTCGTCTAAGGAGCACCTAATAATATACAATTTCTTATTATTAATGTTTTTATCATCAATATCACTTTTTAAGTAAGACATAACATATTAGACATATAATCATATTTATCAAAAGTATAAGATGTTAGTAAAGGAGGATATGACATTTACATATTTTCTCAAGAATAATTAATAATAAAGGTAATTAACAAGCTTAATTTTTTTCAAGGCATTCCTAATGATCATATAGTGTTTTCTAACATTCTAAAAATTAGAGTATCAAAAATATATAAGAACATCTCAATTATTAACCCCATATAATTTCTTAATTTATTCAATCTTGTCGTATTATATGTATATTCAAATTCCAAATAAATCCTAACCACCAACCTAACCCTTGACCCATGGTATCATCATCATAAGATTGACCTTGGGACATAGACGTACAATATGTATATGTAACCTGCACCAAAAATTATAGCAAAGCATTGAATCTTTCCATTGTCCCTTATGAAGTTCATATGTAACAATAAGAAGAGAAGTAGAAGCATATGTTTTTCCCGTAGGCTGGTGGAGCTGTTAGAGATAAGTATAGAGGTGGGTGACTGGAGCTATTAGAAATCAACACAAAGTCATTAATTTGGCCTTATATGTGTGGATACATGCAAAGGAGACATAGAAAGCATTCATATAGGCCATTATCATAGTGACTAAGATTTGTGAATACCATAAATTTTTATGGTGTTGGTTATGGATAACAAACATATGATAGAGTTGGTGTGAAGGGCACCATTTTTCTATGGTAGATAGTGGAAGACTCTAAGAAGATTGTAGAGGATTTGGCAATTATAGGTGGCTGTATGGAACATGAGGCAAATGCAGTGGTTACAACTATTGAGATGTTTTGAGATAGGAACCATGAAATGATTAGTAATGCAAATCCTCTATTCCTCCCTGGATAGGTTTAAGGTTTGGTTTTGATGGACATACAAAAAATGCCTTATGTTAGAGTATGATAGAAACATGTTTAGTTGTTTGCATTGGTGGGCACGATTGTGGGTGTTGTGTTTGTTTCTCTGTGTTTTGGTGGGGTGTTTTGGGTAAAGATTTTGTAGGGGACTTATGTCGTTCACTGACTTCTTGCTCTTGGGTTTGTTAATGGTGTTTGGCCATGTTGGGATGTTTTACCTACTTTTTATTAAAAAATTATTTCTCCCTTATGTGAGAATATTCAGAAATATGTGTAGTTTCATATACAATTAACTTATTTTTAAGCAAACACCCTTTTCTGAATTATGACTCTAAGTATAACCTTGATCAATTTTTCTTATTGTTGGATTGTATTATTTATTCTGCCATGTAAGCCATACCATTTTTGTATTACAAAGAAAAAAAGTATCTTTAGAGAACCAAAAATCATTTTGATCTTTGACATGCTATTTTAGTATGACAAGGAGTAGTGGTCATTCATCTATTAGTCACTTAGTTCAAGCAAGAAATTGTTAGTTAGGGTACCATTCACCCAAGTATCAACATGTGTAGAGGAAGTTGGTCAAAAATATGTTGAAGGGGCTCTGGTATCTAATTGGAAAGCATTGAAATAGAAATCATGCATATTGGACAAAAACATTTGATTTTTCTAAGGAGTTCATATATTTCTATCCAATAAGTTGTGTTACTAACATGCAAGAGTGAGTGAATTTTTAGTTACTCTTAAGTTAAGACTTAGAATTGCTCATATCTAAAGTGAAGGCCTGTCTTACAACAAGAATGAACTTGAAAACTTGATCCCTAGATTCACAAAACAATCCAATATGTCCAATTTAACATGCACTAGCTCTAGTTAGGCCAAAGAAGGAGGAAAGAAGGGTTTTAGGGAAAGAAATGTGATTTATACCATGCATCATGGATGATTCCATCCAAGAGTCTAGAGAACAAAGAAAAAACAATAGAAATGAGAAGAAAGGAAGAATATTTACATGAATTCATTCTATATTAGGTTAGTGAGGTGATTCTAGTTAGGATAATACTTACTAAATCACCAATATGTAATGAATTCACCTCCAAGATTTCCCTCACTAGTTCCAACAACATTAGATAGCTAAAAATACACTAAAAAAGGCCTAACGTTGAATGGATCTCATATATATTGGATAAGTTGAGAATAAATTGCATTCAAGTTCAAAAAACGATCACTTTGAAGTCATCCCCAAAAATGGGTAGAAGCACCAACATGTTCCCCAAGGACACACATTGGCTGGTGTCAACACACATTGGTCGACCAGTGGTCAAAAGAGGTTGCATTGACCACTAAACTGACTTGAAGTTGATTCATCAACCACCAACCTGATCACTTTAACCCCTATTGGCCCCAACCCCCCCCCCGGCCACACACACATCAAGAGGTTGAAGCGGCCTAACCAAGAACTGATCCAATCCCATATATCAATCAACTTGAATCGAGATTGTAACACAAACTTCATCATACTATTCATTACTATGAGTCTCTATTCATGCATGGATCTTATGACTCCTCCCTTGTCACATGATGGTAGTGAGACATGAATCGGCCTAAAAAGTGATTGAGGGAAGTAAATGAAATGTATCTCACGGTATGTACAAACTCATATGGCAAGCTCAACTATGCAAAAGTTAAAAAAATTCATATGTCTAGCTACTGATAGCACACTCTTAGGGAATAAAAAGGAGCTAAATGAAAACGGGCACATGATAACACTTTCCTCAGATGCAAGACGTTGTTGGAAGACATTTAATACACAATTTGACACTACTCCAAGGTTAAGAAAGTGTTGTGAAGCATTGATGGAAGTCGGTTGAAGATCGAAATGTTTACTCTCGAAATGAATGCATGGCTCGATCAGAGTATAAAGCTAAACAAAAGTATCATTTCATAATCATATGTTGATTCATTCTAATTGTGGAAGATCTCATATGTTGTAGTCCCATTTAGGAACATGTCTTTAAACTCCTATCCCTAATAGGAAGTTCTAAGAGTAAAAACATATACAAAAGGTGTTTCATTCCACACATTTATAGGCCTCAAACATGCATCTCAATAGAGTCACCTTTTCAATAAACACTATCATCCTCTACGGTCCCATATGACTAACTTCAGCATGATTCTTCACTTTAAGAAAAAACCATGCACTCAAGTAGGCATATCAGTATAAGTCATATTTGACAATATCCATATATGAACACATCAATCCATAGTCTATCCCTAACCCATTAAACTAGACCATCCTTTTATTCAATTTGGAACTTTCTAATTTGATCAAACACTAGTAATCTAACTCAAAAAACCTCAATTAATTAAGATCTAAACCAACATCACATAATATTTACAGTCGTCATTGGCATTAAAGTGATGTAGGTCACCATGTTTGACACATGGTCAATAGTTCCCACATCCATGTATTGATATGCATCAAATAGGTGTTTCTTAAAATACATATCTTTTCCAGAAGAATGGTCATGTTCTATTGCATGGGTGCTAAACATTACAACCTTATAGAGGACGATTAAGATTTATCTACATGTTATATCCTAAAATGAAAACCCTCATAGAGAATATATGTCTACATAAGTACCTCAATGTCATCTCACCTCTCTAAATCATGGACTACAAAACTTAAAATTATTAAAATAAATCATGAAACTCTCTAGGTCTTGGATTGTTACTTAAATTGGATCCCCACTTTGGCAAAAATCCCTACATCTATGTAGTTACACTATTCTGTCCCTATACTTAATAAAACTTCTTAGATAAAAGCTATATTTACTCTTAAGGGATTCTCTCACATACAACCTAGGGTCACAACGATGCCTTAAAATGGACCACTGTATTCATAAAACCCCATATGATCAAGTATTCACCTCTATTACAAAAATATGTTGGAGTAAGCATCTCAATCAAAGCCCCACGCTCAAGTAGGCATTGCCCTTCAAACCATATTCTCGGGTAGGAACTTTTTCTCAAATGCATATGTTTTGGGAGGAAACTCCATGAAAGGATTACACTCTGGTATGCATCTACCTTCAATCCCTATCATGAACCAGAAAACCTAAAAAATAATGATCAACACTTAGGTAGGCATCAATCTTTCTTCCCCTATCATAAATAGGTCTTAATAAAAACAAATCTATACATCTAGGTACACAACATGATAAGGGCCTACATCTAGGTAGAGAACCTATAATATAGACATCACTCACTGAGATTGCATACCATTTGTCTCCATATCGAGACCTAAAATAGGATTTATCATTTATGTTGGTCTCATGTCATTACTTAAAACTAGATATCCTGATTTTGGTCCTAGAACATGACCTAAAATTGACCTCCTTGAGCGTTGTTGTAAACTGTGACCTAAAACTATATTCCTTTGTAGTCCCTGACTATGGCTTAAAACCATATCTCCATAGCTTTGGTCCCTAACCAAGACGTAATATTAGATGACTTTGCATTTGGTCCTAAGCCACGAACTAGGACCTTCTTTTTTCCTATTGGGACCCATAACATGACCAAAACATAGATCTCCTTGATTTTCATTTTTCATTCTACATGATAGCCTAAATTTGGGATATCTTGGTTGTGTTCCCTATAACCTTAATTTATATCAAATAGTCTTTTCTTTTTCCTTTTGTAAAATAAAATAGGACCTTTTTGTTTTCCTATACAAATTTAGTAATTCACTTCCATGTTCTCAAACACTACAATAATCTTACATCCACATCATTATATATTAATATTATCAAGAAGAACAACATCTTCTATCTTTTTTATCAACCTTCATTCTTATAAATAACCTAGATGATAAACATATTCCACTCAATTCATCAAGATATTAAATTGAAAAATGTTCTTTCATTTATACATTAAACTAATCCCATCTAGCTCAAAATATGTTAAGCATATCAATTTACTACAATCACGTAGACATAAGGATCCCATCCAATCCATCAATACATCAATTGATCAGTCATCCATGTCATCTAGACATTAGTGTGACTCCATCCAATTCATCAAGATGTCAACTTGGGAATTTTTTTGGGTCATCTAGATGTTGAAAAAATCCCATGAAGTTCACCAAGACGTTGAATTGATAAATCATCTAGGTCATCTATACATCAAATTAATCATTTTATGTTCACAAATATGTTTAATATGGAAATTTTCCATTTTTTCATATGTTCAACTAGAATGTGTACTGCTTGTGATATATAAAAACAAAAAAATCATCCAATTATTTTCCATTCAATTGAATAAATGTCCCCTCTATGCATCCATACATTCATTTCATATGGACTATAAACTATTTCTATCCAGGTCATCAATAAATTAATTGATTTCATCATGATTATCAAGATGTTAATAGAATTTTCAAGAAGATAAATACATAAATAGACTTTAGGTCTTTACCTTATATACCATGTCTAGGCTTGTTAATTATAGAATTTCATGAGAGAGTAATGCCTTGAATATTTACATCTCATTGAAATCTCTTTCTAAAATACAATAATCATGAGACTCATGTCGATCTAATCATCCATGATACTCATATTTGGCCCATTATTTCCAAAATTGTGGGTCAAAATGGGTTCAAGAATGCAGTTCTTATCATACCTGAAGCCTCTTATTAGTGGAGAAAACTTTTGAAACCACATATTTGGTATCTCACCAACAATGTAGATAAAAAATAGCCTCCCAGTACATTTTTTTTCATCTTTTACATATGTTCTTCAAAATTTCCCTCAATTTCATGTATACATTTTACCCATTTTACACCTATTAGGAGGCATAGCTAGAAACCTATCCTCGTTTCAATTTAGGTACAATTTGTAGTCAAATTGATTTTTCAGTAAGTCAGTTTTGATAATTGTTCATTTGAGTTTCTTTTAGAAGAAGGACCCAGATAGAAATCTATTTATCTTTGAAAACATATGAAATGTAAATTATATGAAATTAATTGATTTTATTTATTAGAAGGAAAATATAGGACTATGACAAGAGAGATTGTCCTACAAGTTTCTCTTCCTGTTCTAATTTCTCTACTTCCCCCTTAAATATATAACATTATAAATGAATTGTAAAAATGAATCAAAGTTGGATGTTTATTGAAAACTATTACATACCAATTTTTAAAAGTGGTCTTTACTATTTTATTAATTCTTAGATGAGATAAAGAACACTTATGGGTATGTTTTACTTCTGATATAGAAAATGTGGTAAAAATTATGAGAGTAGATAAAATTGATAACGATGAATGCATAAATATCCTAGTTTTTGTGATATTTTTAGTCAAGTTTTGAATTTATTTCTCATTTTTCATTAGAATTAGATTTCACTTAGTCTTCTTTATTTTTAGGTTAATTTATTAGTTTTTGACCCAGTCCTTGCTTATAATGGTGGGATTTGAGATTTGTTCCCTACACCAGTGTAGCCGCAGTAACCCAATATATCAGTGGAAACATGGTCGGGTGGGGGAGGTTCTATTGATGAAGGTCACATCCTCGTCAATTGATGAGAAGTTTGTAGATATCTAGTTAAAGGAATTTATGCACCTCCTCGACTATTTAGAATCACACACAACCAATAAATGATGATAAAGCTCTAGTGTGCATCTACAAATGAAAACTCCAACATTGTCAATCAATGAACATCCTCTACACACATCAAGTGATGGGATTTCAGCACTCGATAACCTTTGAAGATGTGATGGATTACACCAATCATTGGGGTGTCTACACATCATCAATATATAAAGCTCCTTGTTGTTCATCAACTAGTGATAATTCTACATGTTCCCACTAATTGGGATTTTCAAAGTTACACAAGACCCCTTGTCTTCCTTGAACAACCTTCCATTTGCAGTAATGGTGGTTGACAACTTAACTATAGATGGATGGTATACTTTAGCCATCTATATATACAAGCCATGGCCTCCAAGGAAGGTCATTGCATCTTAATAACACCATCCTTCAAGTTTCCATTCTGAGCATCCATTTCCACCTTCCAATCAGTGTTTTCATCAGTTGATACCCACATCAACTCCTATGTATCCACTCCACCAAGTGTCCAAGGGTCTAACCTTGAAACATGCACAATCAATGATTCCCATACTTCCACTTATTGATGAGTTCCATTTTCTATCATTGATCCTATTGCTCTTCCATCACTATGACAAGTCCAAGCCACAAAGAAGGTATTGATGATTTCTAATTCACCTCTATAAAATGTCTAAGTTTATTCTTGCTACTTGTTTGATTTCCACACACCACAATTGAGTCTTCATATTAATACTATGATGATATCTAGGTGGTTGACAGCTTAACTATAGATGGATGGTATACTTTAGCCATCTATATATACAAGCCATGGCCTCCAAGGAAGGTCATTGCATCTTAATAACACCATCCTTCAAGTTTCCATTCTGAGCATCCATTTCCACCTTCCAATCAGTGTTTTCATCAGTTGATACCCACATCAACTCCTATGTATCCACTCCACCAAGTGTCCAAGGGTCTAACCTTGAAACATGCACAATCAATGATGCACATACTTCCACTTATTGATGAGTTCCATTTTCTATCATTGATCCTACTGCTCTTCCATCACTATGACAAGTCCAAGCCACAAAGAAGGTATTGATGATTTCTAATTCACCTCTATAAAATGTCTAAGTTTATTCTTGCTACTTGTTTGATTTCCACACACCACAATTGAGTCTTCATATTAATACTATGATGATATCTATATCCTTATTTTTTTCTTGTAGAACTTGTTATCACTTCCATGAGTAAGTAGTACCCTCACTAGGATGTGGGCCCATTCTTTCTCTCTTTCTAATGAACATTACTGATTATGGAGAAAATTTTCTTTTCTTGCAAGTATTTTTTGGATAACTATTGTGCATGTTTACTAGAGCTTGGATGTAGAGACTTCAAAGCTAAGATTTGGGATATCAATTCTTGCATGTTCAAACCTTGATGATAACTTTAGGTAGGTGTTTTCCTAGGAATTAGGTAAATGATCTCTAGGTAATGCGAACATGCTTAAAGTATTTTCTATCTGGTTTATCCTAACTCCAAAAGGGGGGACTCACTCGATCTCAACATATGTATGTTCATGGTTATTATTACATAGAGAAAGAGTGAACAATAGATAGTAGTGGTGAAACATGTCCTCCATATTGTTTCCATACGTTAATAAATCTAGAACTTAATCCAAAATCTCAGTTATCGCAATCTTAGTATGATAAAAAAACAACCTCTTTGATAGATAATAGTTCTTGTATAGTTACTAAGATCAAGTTGATTTTTAAAACCATTGTACTTTGGGTTTGATCCTAACGTATACAATGATAAGATCCATCCACCAGAAAATGGGATTTTCATACACTACTTAAGTTAAAATATAGGGTTTTCATCCCTAGAGACTTTATTGTTCAATTAAATTGTATATTAAATTTTGGTCTCATTTCCAGGGACAACATAATTTTTTAATCAATTTAACTAACTTAGAGAAGTTGAGACTTTTACTTTTTTTATAATTGACAATATTGAAAACCTACTTAAAATTAACCCTTTGCATCCATTAATTTGTTGTCATCTACCTTTCTTAGGTAAAGTCCTTGGTGTATGTGATGTTTCTTCTAGCATCAACTCCCATCACAAACTTCAACCTTGATATCAAAATGATCTAAGACAACTCCGTTGTGAGTGTATTGCCAGGATGGTGGAAGAGGAGATCAATCATTGAGTGGAAGCCACACTCATAGAATAGAGGGACATACTCTTGGAACAAGTCAGAGCCACTATATAGGAAGAATTATGAGCAGTTCAAAAACTAGAAAGACAAAGAGATCTACAAGAGTTCTCTATTCATAAATGTATTGATGTTCTCTACCCAATCTCGAACCAACTATTGTAGCACAAACTATGTAATCAAGAAAGAATGGGAGATGATGGTGAAAGTAATAGTTTTGAATGAAGAGACAGAGAGGACGTGAATGGCCATTTACAAAAATTTATAGGTTTTTATGGACTAAGAAAGCAAGCTAGCATGACTAAAGAAGCCATCAAGCTTCAAGTATTCTACTATTCCCTCAAAAACAAAGCTAGGGTGTGGTATATGTAAGACCCCTGACCTGTTTATGGGATAACCCTATTTTTTTGGTGTCATTAAGTGCTTAGATCCTTTCTCTAATCCTTTGAGATATATTACAGCTTGTGGAGAGATTAAGTTTCCAGTTTGAGCTTGTTTGGATGATTTGTTTGCTTTATATGCTTATTTTGGGGTCAAATTGCAATTTACCCAGTTGTGAGGTTTATCTTGCAATTTGTCATGTATATTGTGTAACTTCTATTCCTTGGCATCATGAGATAGAATGTGATGCTTTGGGGCGCCTTGGTTGAGCCTTGGATGAGTGGTGGCATCACTAGAGGTGATTAGGGTTTCTAGGGTTTTGGTTGGTTTCAACCATGATGTGTTTTGTTGAGTGTCTCGACCCTTGTCTCGACCTTGTGATGTGTTTTGAGTGTGTCTCAACTGAGATACCTTATGTAGATGGTTTTTTCTTGACCATGATAGTTTTGGAGTAGTTTGATTGAGACATTTGTCCTTTAGTGTAGTGTCTCAACCTTGGTGGTCTTTTGTCCCGACCATGATGTGTGTGATGCTCTTTGTCTCAACCCCCTTGGTATGTCTTGACCAAGACCAATGTGTTGGGAACCTAAGTGGTCAAGACCCAACATTGGTTGTATCACCATCTCATGCATGCATGATTTAAGTGGTTGCATGTGTGTTTCTTGGGTGGACATGTGTCCCTTTGGTGCCTTTTGGTGTTGACACCCCATCTCCACCTTACTTACCTCCTTGTTCATGTATATAAACTCCTCTTCTCTCCATGTAAGTGAACCTTTTGGCCTTCCTTCTTTGTACCTCTCTTTTTCCCATGCTTGGAGCTTAGTGGAGCAAGGAGGGCTGATCCTTGGAGCTTTGGTGACTGAGATCCCTTGCATGTGGTAAATTTTGGTCATCTTCAACCTTGGTAGGTGTTTGCCTTCCTTTGATCTTCTACCCCATATTCTTCTCTTTTCTTGACCATTGACCATGGATCCTCCATAGTGGTCATTTTGGATAGAAACTCCTCATCACAAGGGTCATAGGTCATGTTTTGACAAGGTGGTACTCAAGTGAGAGGAAGCTTCTTCTCTCTTTCCCCCTTCTTCTTTTGGTTCGGCCAAGGGTTTCTTTCCCTCTTTTATTGAGCAAACATTGACCTTGAGGTCTTCTTCTTCTTGAGGTGATCTTGTTTCTAAAAGTGGATCTCTTGGTTGAGCTTCATCATCCTTGGTGATCGTGTGCTTGGAGCTTGTGATCCTTGGAGTTGATCTTCCATAAGGTGGGTTATGTAACTCTCTACCCTCTCTATTATTGCACTTCTCTTTGCTTGCATGTTGTTATTTCTCTCTCCAAATCATGGCCTTAACATTCTAGTAGATGATATCATGTTCTAGAGCTTGTATGATGGTGGTTATCATGCTTGGTTTGCTTAGAATCCAAAACCCTAATGTAGGGTACCCATTTTTAGAGATGGATGTGATATGGTGGTTTGCTTCCTATCATTTGACCTTGGTTTTTAGCACATGCATGAGATTTTTGTACTTTGATGTATTATGGAGTTTAAGTTCTATTTTGGAGGTGATGAACGTGTCTTTATCTCTCTTTTGCATGAGGTTCTTTCATTGTGGTTTCATGACCCATGTTTTAGGGGTTTTAGTGACTGATTTTGTGTGAAGTTTCTCTCCTTGAAGGTGGCGACTTTCCTTGTTGTTATCTTCTATTTTAGCCATGTAATACTTCTGTTTAGAACTTGGCTAATCCATGTGTTTATGGTGGTCCTTTGCCTTGGTAGTACCATGACCATGTAGTCAATACACCATATTTTCCACTTGGGTCGAGAAACTTTGATGTATGGTGTTTGGTCGAGTTGTTGTTCCTATTTTGGGTCAAGAAATATGCTTTGGTGTGGTCGTGACTCTTGCTCTTGTTTAGGTCGAGACATGCCTTTATTTTTGAGGTCCAGACATGTTTTGGTTTGAGGTCGAGACATGTGCTTTAAGGGTGGTCGAAAGCCTAATTAATGTGGTGGTCGAGACATGGTTTTGTGTGGTGGTCGAGACACCTAGTTGGTTGCGTTTGAGACATGATGTTGTTACGGTCATGACTAACCTTTAGAGGTGGCCGAGACACATACCTTATGGTTGATGGCTTCATACATGAACCAATGGTTGTTATTGTCAATGACATGGTATGAATGCAATACGTGTACAAGCAGTTGATAGTTGATACCTAATGATGTTGATATGCCTAACTAATCAAAATAATGACAATGCTTAACCATAAGCACTCCAACTATGAGGGAGGTGAGGAATCTAAGGTTTGGTGATTTCATGGTGTAATGAAGCCCTAATCGGCTATAGGTGTGAAACCCTAACCCTAGTTTTAGGTCATGTGATGTGTTTCTTATCATACTTGGATTGATTATCATATTATAATGATTTCTCTCTCTTATTTATGAGCCCATAACCATGTAGGTGAAATGAATGTCATAGCTTGTGTATGATGTGGTGATAATTATATGATACATGGTGATGCCTATAAGCCTTGATGAGATATGATGAGACCATATAGATGTTATGAGTCCTATGACCTGGTGAAGGCTTGATGCCTATTGTGAGGTGACATCCTCTAGTGATATGATTGAGGGATTGATATCCCACATTGATGTGACATTGGTTATGGCCTTGCGAATGGCAATGTTACAAGTATCATTTACTGATGATGTGGGTGGTTCACACCTTATACGTTTTATATCTTCTGAAGTTGCACTATTCCCTTATCTTTGTAGAGTTTGTTTTGGATTTGTACGTTGTAACTTGATTGATGCTAAAAGACACTCAATTGGTATAACTATTAAAGTGAAACTCTAATCATGTAGGTTCCCTATTCGATAGATCCATTCCAGTGTCAATCTTAGTGCTGGATGGTGAAATGAGTCATTCCTACTAGAAAATCAAACCACATAGTTTTGAATATGTGGGGGTGCAAGTCTAGTATCTCCCTATGTCTATAATTACAAGTTGTACGAGATGGCCACGCATGAGTTGCTCTCCCTGTGATATGGATGGCCATGTGTGAGACAATCCTTTCTTTTTAGAATGGCCATGCATGAGCATGTTCTTCTAGCATCGTACCTATTCCAAGTGGGCTAGGTGTTGTTATATATGGATGGCCATGCGTGAGCTAATCCTTTAGCTTGACTTAATGTCATTGTTGCAGTTGACTGATATGTCTTTGTAGTGTTTTCTCCTGTGCAGACCAAGAGGTGTTGGGGAGGTCGTGGATTCTGGATCTTCCATTGATTTTGTATGGCACCAATTTCAACTTAGTTGTGGTCAGTCGGATTTGGATGGTACGACTCAAATCCTTAGGGCAATAATAAAAGACATAATACAACTGTGTAGTGTATTTTGCTTAGGGTCAAATGCAAATAACATTCATTGAGCCCTTTTACCTTATCTTTATATTGATTTCTTGAATAATAAGGTGGTAAGAGAAGTTAACTATTATACATGTTCTTCATATTTCTTCTTAAAATATTAATTGTTCTACTGCACAGTGGTAATTGCCTAGTTTTGCTTAATCTACTTTATCTATTAGATACATATCGTTTAGTTGAATCTGCTCAACCTGCTAAATATTTCATCTACCAGTTTAGATTACTATGCTTTAATAGACATGGGCAGAGAGTTATATATATCATTGGGACATTTGGTCTCACCCCATGGGTTTCCACATCATTTAGATGGTCGTGCATGAAGAGGTAGAGATCGTGCAGCTGAGGAAGAGCAGCAACAAGAGCAATAGCTGATAAGGTTGGATGGGTTGCTAGTCTTTTGGTGATAGAGTCCTAGATGTTGTCCCTATACACTCAGGCCTTTGGGTGTTCTTGAGGTGTTTTGTGAATACGTTATCAATGCGAGTTTTTGGCTTGAGCCATGTATGTAAGATATGACATGTGTATCTATATATATGTGGAACATATATTTCAAGTAACAAGTTGATGACAGGAATGATAGGTGTACTAAAATGTAAGCACCTTGTGATATGATATATGATGCATGTGATAGGCTTATGGACCTATATGTGATTAGTTTTGGGATTATGGTGCTTTGTAAAAATCGGTTTTAATTTCCTATGTTTTCTAGTAATCCTCTTGCTTAGTTATAATTTTGCGCTTGGGTTTTGAGTAATCTCATTTGTGGTGCATCAGGGCATCATAGTTTGGTTGGTATCAGAGCTTTAGGTTCACCAAGTCTATAGGGACCTACGAATTGGGTTTGTGTTTGTTCTAGTATCCTCTAGTATGTCTTATAGTGACTTCTACTTATGTAGAAGAAGAAGAAGAAGAAGAAGAGTTGAAAAGATGTCTGAAGAACATGAAGAACACATTGCAGATAGTAGTGTTGCTGCACCCAGAGGTGGTGCAAGGGATTAGGCGAGAGAAGATCGGGCGCCTGAAGTGCCCCAGTTTAACATGGTCATGATGGAAAACCCAACCTTTTGGTCTTTGTTTGGGCATTTCATGGCAACGATGATGCACATGGCAGATAGGATGCCTGCACCACAACCAAGGGTAGTTGTTCCTAGTACTGCATCTGCAGGCTCTGGGAATACCTTTGAGAGGTTGATACGTGTTGGGGCTGTGGAGTATGCTGGTATGGCAAACCCAACAGATGTAGATCTTTGGTTGACAGAGTTGGAGAAGGCCTTCAAGATCCTCAACATCCCCAAGGCAGATGAATTGAAGCATGTTGTGTATCTTTTGAAGGGGAGTGTTAGCCAATGGTGGACCATTGAAGAGGAGAAGAAGCCTAGTGTTTCTATTAGTTGGGATGAGCTTCGACATGAGTTTGTTAATTGGTACTTTCCTCATACCTATCCGCATGAGATGATATCCCAATTTGAGAGGATCTAACAGGGATCCATGTCAGTCAACGAGTATGAAGTGAAGTTTATGGAGTTGTTGAGGTTCTATCCTCACATGGCTTCTATAGATCAAGAAAGGATCATGCATTTTGAGAAGAGTCTAAGTACAAAGATGACAACATCGGTGTCATCCCTAGAGAATAGAGAAAAGTTTGCCATGTTTGTGGAGTTAGTTAGAAGGATAGAGAGATCAGGGGTTGAGAAGCGCAAGAAGAGTGCCAAGAAGTGACCGACATAGTACCAAGGACAATCTTCTAGAGGCTTTAAGAAGCCTAGGTTCTCTGCACCGTCAGCACCACAGAGGTCAAGTGCATAGACATAGTGGTCACCGAGTAGAGGTAGAGGTCATAGTCTTCCACCAGCAGGAGCCCACAATATAGCTTCAATGTCAGTGATAGGGTCATCTAGGCCATGGTATGAGAACAAGACTTGCTATAAGTATGGACAAACTGAGCATACAAGACTGTATTACCCCATGAAGGATGATGAGGTGACCCAACAAACAAGGCAGAGTCAACATGGCTCACAAAGGCAGCAGTTTAGCAGTGGTGGAGGCGGAGGATGTGGACAAACATCATAGGTTGGTTCTTCTGGACAGGCCAGTAGAGGATGGTGACGGCAACAGGCAACTGCTCAATTCTATGACATGAGTCAGCTGGAAGGAGTGGTCAACCTACGAGTAGTGATAGGTCAAATTGAGTTATTTCATTTTGATTGGTCTTCTTCTTGCTTTATATCTATTTTGGTTGACCCAGGTGCAACACACTCTTTTGTCACTCGAGAAGTGATTGATAGTTGTTCTTAGCATGTTAGTCATAGGCGGGATAGCCTTCATCTAGAAACCTTTTTGGTTGGTTCTTCTGAGTTGCGGGAGGTGTGTACTTCCTGTGTCCTCTCTTTTTTAGGACACATCATTCAAGTGGATCTCATACCACTTGACATGCATGGATTTGATGTGATCCTTGGTATGGACACCTTAGAAAAGTATTAGGTGGCTTAGACTCTAGTTCCAAGTTGGTGATGTTCGTAGATGGTGATGTAACGTGGATCTTCCAAGGAGATAAGAAGATTCTTCCGACGTGTCTGGTATCAACAATGTTGGTAGAGAAGATGATGGAGCAAGGTTGCGAGGTGTTTTTGGCACATGTAATGGATACTAAGGTGAGGAATCCTAGCATCTAGGGGGTTTCATTGTTCTATAAGTTTGAGTATGTGTTCCCTGATGAGTTCCCCAGTGTCCCTCTAGTTTGATAGATTGATTTTGAGATCAATCTAGTCCCAGGTATGCAGTCGATAGCTCTAGCAATGTACATGATGTTTCCTATAGAGATGGCAGAGTCGAAGAAAAAATTCCAAGAGCTTCGTGAGAAAGGTTTCATCAGACCTAGCACATCTCCATGAGGTGCTCCTGTGTTTTTTGTAAAAAAGAAAGATGGATCCATGAGGTTGTGATAGATTATAGATAGTTGAACAATGTGATGATAAAGAACAAGTATCTGTTGCCGAGGATAGATGACTTGTTTGATCAGTTTTGTGGTACCATAGTGTTCTTGAAGATAGACCTAAGATCGGGTTATCACCAGTTGTGGATTAAGGTGGATGACATGCCTAAGTCAGATTTTAGGATTCAATATGGTCATTACGAGTTCGTGGTTATGTTGTTTGGGCTGACCAATGCACCAACAACATTCATGGAGTTGATGAACATGATGTTCTGACTGTTTCTTGATTAGTTCATGGTAGCCATTATAGATGATATCTTGATATACTCTAGAGACAGTTAGTAGTATGAACAACATCTTCGTTAGGCGTTGACCCTTTTGAGACAACATCAGTTGTATGCCAAATTCAGTAAGTGTGAGTTTCAATTGAAGGAGGTGTCTTTCCTAGGACATGTGATATCTACTAAAGGAGTTTGTGTGGACCCCAAAAAGGTTGAATTCATGCTAATGTGGGAACAACCAAAGACACCGACAGAATTGCACATTTTTTGGGTTTCGTAAGATAATACAGGAGGTTCATCAAGAGCTTCAGCTCAGTGGTGTTACCCCTAACGAAGTTGATGAGGAAAGATGTGTTGTTTGTGTGGGATGACAGATGTCAACACGCCTTTCAGTCATTGAAGGAGAAGTTGACATGAGCACATGTACTAGTTTTATCATAGCAAGGGAAAGGATACATAGTCTTTTGTGATGAGTCAAGCACTACTACAAAAATGATGTATAACATCACATTTCGAGTCATCAGTTGTATTCCAAAAACCAACGCCTAAAACCTACAACGTCGGTTGAAAACACAAACCGACATTTATATGTGAAGACCGGCCGATTTTCATAAGACATGGGTATCACTTTTTATTTAGTGTCGGTTGCGCAATAAGAAACCGAAATCTAAAATCACCCTCCAAATACAATTTTTCCTGTGCAAAAAAAATACCTCCAAAATTTCACATTCGGTGTCGGTTGTGGACCAAGTAATCGACGACTAAAGGTTTTTTGTGAGATAGAAATTGGCCCCATTTTTGTCGTCAGTTTTCTTACAATAACCGACGAAGATGTGTTTTTGCATACTGTCCCCGTGAAAATTTTTACCCCCAAATTTCCCAATTGGCATCGGTTGTTGACCAAGTAACCGAAGACTATGTTCGTAATTCGAGAACATTTTTTTATCAGCATATGTAGATAGACATCGGTTTTTCTAGTTGAAACCGACGACTATAATTGAACATAGGTGTCGATTTTTTGTGGTGACCGATGCTTGGTGAACATAGGTGTTGAATTTTATTAATAACCGATGTCGATCCTTTACTTAATAGCAACCGCACGGCCGTGCGAGCCAGACTCTCTATTTCATTGCGTCGTCGACTATTCGAGTACCTAGGTCTCTAGCGATTCCTGTCACCGCTGACTGTGCTGCTGCCCCTGCCACTATTGTCGTTCGACTGAGCTGCTCCTCTTCTTCCTCTACAAGCTCGCTGTCGATAGGTACATTTTATTCTACTCTTCTCCCTATTCTATCATCCTCCTACTCTTCTTCTTCCTGCTCCTCTTCTTCCTCTACTATCTTCCTAGCATGTGTTCCCCTTCTGTCACACCCACAGGTCGATCAGAGGTGGCTGCCGCTACCTATGGCCATCCTACTCTTCTTCTTCCTGCGCCTATGGCCTTGACGCTGGAGGTGGCTGTCGCTTCTTGTTCCAAAACAAGGGAGGTGGTCGAACCCTACTCCATTGATGACAGTGATGAAGAGGACCTCTTCTTCTTCCTGCTCCTCTTCTTCCTCCACTCGTCTTCCTGCAATCTTTCTCCTCTCTTCTTCCTCCACTCTTATTCCATGTTAATTCTTCTTGCTCTTCTAAAATTAATGCTTATTGACACCTAATTAATTCATTATAATAGAATTGTGTTGACGTGCTTGTGCTCTTGGGCTGAATTGAGTTGCCGTGTCATCCATTTGCGCTGTTGACTTGCATATATTTGTTCTTCAGCCTTCAAGTGAGGTATAATCTCACTCTCCCAATGTGCCATTAGGCTTCATTTTGATTCAAATCTTGTGCTTGCATATATTTGTGCTTCTAATCCTCATGCTTGACCTAATTCAGTAAATTTTTATGCATGTTGAAATAAAATTCAAACTTGTCCATTCTAGCATCCTAATTTGATTTGATTATGTGCTTTGAACCTTGAAACATGTGTGTTAAAGATACATTGATGTTGAATCTCAAACTTAACTCACATGTGGGTATTCTATTTCTAAAATTATTATGTGAACTCCTAATGAGTAACATAAATTATTCTTTGTGCACCCAAATACCTTGTGAATCATGTATGTTCCCTAAGGTGATTAAATGCCTAGATCTTGACTTGAAATATGACCTATTATGTATGTTAATATATGAAGCTCTAGTCTCTTGAAAGTCTTTCCCTAATGACCAACCCTACTATGTAATGACATCCAATCAGTATCTTTATGTTTTCAATGACACATAAAACCTAGGATATTAATGATGAAACTATAATCATATATATAGTAATAACAACATATATACATGTATTTTGTTGGCCTAGAAACCCATCCAAGATTTACTCATTAGGAGTAAATCTTGGATAGTCCCTGGTTTGGGACTGTTCTTGAACACTTAATCTCACTTAAAAGTAAGTGTATAATGTGTATTGGGTTTTCAAGAAAATTTTAATAGCATTTCCCAGTTTGTTCTCTAAGCACATATGTACTTGGAGAACAACGGGGAAATGCTGCCGAAATTTTCTTGAAAACCCAATACACATTATACACTTACCAGTGAGATTAGGTGTTCAAGAATGGGATAGGTGGTACACATTTATTATATATAAGACCTTAAACCCTAAACTTAAACCGTAAACCCTAATCTTTTAACCCTAGACCCTAATCTTTTAACCCTAAACCCTAATATATACTTGATTTCTCTTTGATCATAGAATGGATAGATCATGGATGTCCATTCCAAATTGCTGCACCCCAGATTTTATTTCTGGTCTTGATCAGTTTATCAGATTTCCTGAGGAACATAGGAAACAACCTGGAGATAGGTTCTACTATCCATGTAGGCATTGCGGTAACAACTTGAAAGTCAGCAGTGGTGACGAAATCAAAATTCATGCCATGTGCAATGGGATTGTACAAGGCTATATAGAATGGCACTGGCATGGAGAGATTTCAAACCTGAAATCATTGGATGTCGATAGTAGTGCTTGTATGGAAGAAGAAATTGTCTCCGATGACATAGATGTGAACGAACCAGTTCCAGTAGACATCGTTGATGCGATGCTGGATAGTTGTGGGGTAGAGCACACTGATCCACCTCCCATGTTTAGAAACATTGTACATGATGTTGAGATACCGTTATATATAGGTTGTACTAAGTTTACGAAGCTTAACACTGTGTTGAGATTGTATAAGCTGAAAGCTAACAATAGATGGAGCAACAAAAGCTTCATTTCATTGTTGTCTTTGTTGAAAGAAATTCTTCCTAAAGGAAACGAGCTGCCAATCTCAACATACCAGTTAAAGAAATTGTTGTGCCCAATGGGAATGGAGGCCAAGAAGATACACACATGCCTGAATGATTGTGTATTATTTCAAAAGGACTATGTGGATTTGAAAGATTGTCCAAAATGTGGTGCGTCAAGGTATAAATTGATGACTTCGGGGGAGTCCAAAACTAGTTCTCCTATCAAGGTGATGTGATATCTACCTATAATATCATGGTTTCAACACTTGTTTGCCAATCCGATAGATGCAAAGAATTTGAGGTGGCATGTAGATGTTAAGAAAAATAATGATGGGATCCTACGACATGTGTCTGATTCCCCACAATGGAAGAAGATTGATTTATTGTACCCTAAATTTGGTGAAGAAGTCAAGAATATAAGACTTGGGCTTTGTATAGATGGGATGAATCTATACGGGACATCGAGCAGCCAACATAGCACTTGGCCAGTTATGCTTGTTATATACAATCTTCCTCCCTGATTGTGTATGAAAAATAAGTATGTTATGTTGTCGTTGTTGATATCGGGCCCTAAACAAACTGGAAATGATATCGACATTTATCTTGAACCTCTGATTGATGACTTAAAGAAACTATGGGGTGAAGGTGTGATGACCTATGATGCTTCACAAAGAGAGACATTTCATTTGCACGCTATATTGTTTTGCACTGTTAATAACTTTCTAGCATATGGGAATTTGTCTGGATATAGTGTCAAAGAATCTAAAGTGTGTCCTATATGTGAAGAGAACACTGATTCAATATGACTAAAACACGGCGGCAAGACTATATATCTTGGTCATCGAAGGTTTCTTCCAAAATTCCATCCGTATCGTAGGTTGCGCAAAGCATTCAATGGACGGAATGATGAATGAAGTGCACCTGAACCTATACCAGGGGAGGTTGTTTATGAAAGAGTAAAAGACTTTGCCAATGAATTTGGTAAGAGATCACAATGTACCATGGCCACACGGAGTGACAAATCTTTATTTAAGAAGAAGTCAATATTTTGGGATCTTCCTTACTGGAGTTCTTTGGCAGTCAGGCATTGTATCGATGTCATGCATGTTGAGAAAAATGTTTGTGATAGCATCATTGGTACTCTATTGAATATACCAGTAAGACTAAAGACGGGATAAAATTCAGAATGGACCTATGTGAAATGGGAATAACGATAAAATTAACAGAAGTAGTTAGTAGCGATCGAAGAACATACTTACCTCCCACTTGTTACACGTTGTCTAGAAAGGAGAAGAAAGCTTTTTGTGAATGCTTGGTAATTGTTAAGGTGCCACAGGGTTACTCATCCAATATCTGTATATTGGTATCAATGAAAGATCTAAAGTTGATAGGTCTTAAATCTCATGATTTTCACACTCTAATGCAACAAATATTGCTCGTGGCCATTTGATCTATATTGCCAAAGCATGTAAGGTTTGCAATCGCCAGACTTTGTTTCTTTTTCAATAGTCTGTGCAACAAAGTTATTGACCTTGGTACTCTCGATAAATTGCAAAGAGAAGTGGTTGTTACCCTATGTCAGCTTGAGATGTATTTTCCTCCTTCATTCTTTGATATCATGGTACATCTTGCTGTCCACTTGACTAGGGAAGTGAAAATGTTGGGACCAATTTTCTTGCATTGGATGTATCCCTTTGAATGATACATGAGCATTTTTAAAGGTGATGTTGGAAACCGTTATTGGCCTGAAGGGAGTATTATTGAGGGTTATGTGGCGAGAGAGGTTATGGATTTTTTGCAATGACTTTCTGAGTGGTAATGACGCTCCTGTTAATGACAAGAATATTAAGGAGTATTCCAGCAAATGAATTTTAGGATCACGAATGAAAGTAATCAGCCGTGAGCAGTTGGAACAAGGTCACTTGTATATTTTACACAACATCGATGAAGTGAGTGTTTATATCGAGGAACATACCAATTTCATCAAGAGACAATATCCTCGAGCCAATTCAATGTGGTTTGCTAGAGAGCATAACAAGACATTTATTAAGTGGTTTGAAGATAAAGTCTTATATCAACTATATCAAACACCAAATAATCTTACTGAAACTATCAAATGCCTCATCTTTAAATTAAAATTGAATGTTATGTCTTTTGAAGGGTTTGACATGAATGGATTCTCATATTACACAAAGTGTCAAGATGATAAGAGTGTCATCCAAAACAGTGGGGTCACCCTTCAAGCGTCTTCATTGTTTTTTGCAAGTGCAAAGGATAAGAGTCCACGTGAAGTTAAAATGTCATATTACGGTGTCATTGAAGACATATGGGGGTTTGACTATGTAGATTTCAAAATTCTTCTCTTTAAATGTAATTGGGTTGATAACACCAAAGGAGTTATAGTGGATGAATTGGGTTTCACATTAATGAACTTTGAAAAGATTGATGAGAAGGGTGAACCATTCATATTGGCATCATAGGCGAAACAAGTATTTTATATTGATGATCCTACAAATGATAAATGGTCGGTTGTTCTTCATGGTAAAAGACAGTTCATTGAAGATCCTACAGATGAAGAAGAGTACTATGATAAGTATGATAACTCCAGTCCATTCTCAGTTGGGTTGCCAACATCACCAAATATTGAAGCTAATGATGACTTGTATGTGCACGGAGATCACAATGAAGGATTGTCAATTGATAAAAGATTGCAATATTAGAGGCATGCATGTTTATACTTTTTTTATATGTTTTATTTTTCTGAAATTGAACTTTATAATGTTTTATTATCTTCTATTTATGTCAAATGCTAAATGTTTGATTTTTTAATGACACTTTCAGATGGCTGAGTATGATCATGATGACCATGATGATGATTACCATGAGGGTGAGGATATCAATGCACCACCTCACAATGTAAGTTTTAAAAATATATCCTATATTTCTATATATATGTCCATTTATAGTTATATCATGTAAGTGTGTTTATTTTGTCAAATTTTAGGTTGATGATGTACCCCCTGAAAAACTTGGGGCACTTGATGAGCAGCAAAAAAAATTGAAAAAGTGAGGGGCATCACTATGATGAACAAGTTACTACAACAAAGGGGCAATGGACCCAAACTGGTTGTGGATTTTGATCATGTAGGAAATCCAGTTGGAGTGAACCGCAACTCGTTTATTTCATATCTTGGGGTTCTTACTCGTAGCCATTGTAGTCTTAATGTAGAATCTTGGCATAATGTTCCTAAGGGGAAGAAAGACTTAGTATGGAAGGAACTATGCGTGAGTTATTATTATTTGCAATTCTATTTTGTAGATTACTAATTTTTAGGATACTAGTTAATAGCAATTCTATTTTGTAGAGTATATTTGAACTGGATGAAAAGATGCATCGTAAATGTGTGATGCAACGCTGTGGGAGGGTCCTAAGGAACTATAGGACAAATCTCACCCGAGATTACATACGAGATGCTGAGAAGAGGAAGAAGCTAGCCACTGAGCAATGGAACTACCTGGACCCCAATGACTGGGAGGAGTTTGTTACCAAAAGAAAAACTGATGAATTCAAGGTATTAAGCACCACTCCCAATTTAATTAATATACGTTCTTATGTATTCACCTATTCAAGATTAACCTTTAGTGTCACTAACCAAATCAATGTGCTTACTAACAAGGCTATCAACAAAGCTCAAAGAGAAAGGCGTGCACTAAATGTGCATGGCCACATGATGGGTCCAAAAGGCTATGTAGGCGTTCGCCAAAGACTATAGGCTGAGTCTACTGCTAAGTCTGCTACTACTCAAGAGACTGCAGAGTCCTCTACTATTGGTCCTGCACCTATGCATCGCCATGCTATGTGGATAGCTGGGAGGCAAAACAAGAAAGGAGATATAACCAAGCACGCAACTGCTGAGGCGGCTGCAAAAATGGTAAAATTCAACTCTTAGAGCAATCAATATTGATTATTGTTATGTTTACTTAACAATTTCTATTGATGGAGATTAGTGGGAGCTTCACAAGTAGAGGAAGGAAGGAAAGTTCATCCCTAGAGCACAAGGTATGAATTGACGGTTGCTCTGGGTAACCCAGAGAATCCTAGACGTGTTAGGGGTGTACGCACTGGTGTGGGCATAAAAGCATTCTTTGGGAAATCACAGTGCAATCCTGTCCCAAAAGCATGATTATCAAATGTTGAGGTAACCTGTTCTTTTTTTAGAATTTTATTGAGAAAGGGAATTCAATAATCAAAAGCTAGCATTTCTTTTGTCAATGTATAGGTAGATGAGGTAATTAATAGGAGAGCTGAGGAAGCACTTGATAAGAGACTCCATGAAGCAATTAGAAAGTGGCAGGTGTCTCAGACTGCCACTCAAACAGTACCTGTGGTGTGCCGCCCTTCTCCTACTGTAAAGGTGGTTGGGAGTAATCTTGTAGACCCACCACCTAGCACATCTGTTGTAAGTATTTTTATGACATAGTAGCTAGTCTTTTCAAGATGATATGTTTATGTATATATGTATATAACATTCTTTACATAAATTTGTAGGGGTTGAAGCCATACCATCTAAAAAATCAAGAATATATCATTGTAGTGGCTGAGGCTTACCCACCCCTTCCAAGGACATGTTTCATGGGACTCCAGTTCCAGATGGTGTGATTCATGTGAGCCTGATACATGTACTCCCCAATTGAAGGGATCTTCCATTGCCATATGCCAACCCAGATTCTGAAACGCTTGGTGAGGCAGAAGGCGGAGTGATATTGTGGCCCAAATTAGATGTCGTCTATACTAATATTGAATGGTAAATTTACATTATGCTAATTTGTTAGTCTGTATATATGAGTCAATTGATCTGAAATTATATATACAGGTCAAAAGGAAGACACCTGCTACATCTCGGCCTCCACCTCCACCTCCTGAAGTACCAAGTTGGCTTCCAAGGGACCTACACGCCTTGTTAGGTCCTAATTGTAGGGGTATGGCAATATGGATAGGTGAACATGATCCAAATTTCCCTATAAGTGTTTCTATTCCTGAGGATGCTGTAGGTCAATCATACGATAACAATCTATTTATACAAGATATTTTGGAGTTGTTTCATTATGATTGGTTGAATACATCTATGATAGAGCTATGGATTTGGTGAGATCTTGTTTATACATCCATATACCTTATTTTATGTACGGTGATCTATTTTATTATATATTAATGTATACATAATACATATTTTGCAGTCACTTACACACGATATGTACATATTTTTCATTTTCCCATGTGGGATTTTTGGTTCCATCTTTGATTAGTCTTGTAGATAAAGACCCTTCATCGGTTACTTCATACTGCTCTGTTGCTTTTAAATATTTTGGTAAAAAAAGAAGACTGTGATAATAGCTCCATTCAATATTAAGTTTATTTTGCTTATAATTTGGACATAAGAAAATTACATTTTATTGTAGATTTTGAGATATTAATTTTTAACTTTCTTACCTCTAGTGGTAGGCATTGAGAGTTACTAGTTATTGTCCCCAAGACATTCACTGTCTATTATCTAGATCCTGCGGGGAAGGAATTGAATACATTATATGGACACACAATGAAAAGGCCATTATTTCCCTGAGAAATATTTCATATTTTTATATCTGTTAACATATGTTATTACATTATTATTTAATTATGCAATTTAATGTGTTACATTAACATGTAGGGCTTTATATGAGTTCAAAAAAGCTAGAGGAAAGGTCCCCAAGAAAAAGAAACAACCACTAATTTGGGAGAATGTGAAAGTAATTTCCCGACTCCAATGTATATATTATTTATGTGAACTGTGCTTATTTGTATTTTAAAATATTTTGTATGTTTCAATTTATAGTGTGCTACACAAGACAACGGTTGGGCATGTACATACTATGTGATGCGATTTATGGACCTAATTATCAAACATGTCGTAATGGAAATCGATACCATACATCCGATATTATATATAGTCTCATTAGATAATATGAAATATATCAATCTTATTATATATTATTAATTATATATATACATCATTCTCTTTACAGGTGTTCAAAACTGACTTCACTACAGGTCAAAAGTTATTAGATGTACATACTCCCTATACGTTGGAAGATTTAA
This sequence comes from Alisma plantago-aquatica, assembly GCA_963693085.1. Taxonomy (NCBI): domain Eukaryota; kingdom Viridiplantae; phylum Streptophyta; class Magnoliopsida; order Alismatales; family Alismataceae; genus Alisma; species Alisma plantago-aquatica. Next base: position 770,402,304 of record OY856410.1, read on the forward strand.
ATGATGTAAGAGAACAATTGGCAAAATCCCTACAAGTAGTGGGAATTTTTAAATATGATTGGGATATTGATGGTGATAATAACGATGATGAATAAAGAATGGTATTTCTAAACTTTGTTCTCATAATTATTTTTATGTGAATGTGATTGAATTTTTCTGAATTGTCATATGTGTGAATGTGAAGATGATCAATACATGAATGTTTCTACATGTGTCTGAATGTGAAAAGAGATGAAATGAATGGAACTGTAGGTTTCTAAATGTGTGTGAAAATGGAGGAAATTTGAAATGGAACTACTGGTTTCTACATGTGTGTGATGAAAAATAATATGAATTAAATGTGCTTATACATGTGTGTGATCATAAATTGTTGTCCATCTTGTTAATTTTGCAGGTTTGTGGCATGTTGTTGGCTGATATCAATGGATGTCTTAAATGTGCAGTTCAGAACTAAACTGTAGGTTTTGCATCCTGCTGACCAGCCATACACCAGGCCTGCAAACTGATAAGAAAAAAAATCAGACAATAAGCGTCGATTTTTAGTATAAAACCGACAACAAAGACATACAACGTCGGTTATTAGCAAAAAACTAACGTCTATGTGGCTAGGTACCACGGTCGTGCTGGGACGCACAGCCGTGGTGGGGTCTTCATGGCACCAGGGATATGGCGTCAGTTATATATAAAAACCGACGCTGATGGTGCCCTTGCTGGTGCATTTTATTGGTGGCGGGAAGGGTTATGATGTCAGTTTTTGTGAAACGCCGACGTCTTTGACCTGGATATAGTTTCGGTTTTATTAAATAATCGACGCCTATAGTGCCCTTACTAGCGTGTTTTTGGTGGCAGGAGGGGTTATGGTGTCGGTGTTAAAACTGACGTTGAAGGTTTTGACTTTTAGCGGCGCCCACTTGGGTGTCACTTTGAAATCGACACCAAAGGCCTTAAATAACTGACACTAAAGGTCAGTTCTGTACTAGTGAAGGAATGGATTGGGTTGTGTGTTGATGCAAAATAAGAATGTGATCTCTTTTGCATCACGACAATTGTAGAAACACGAGGAGGACTACCCAACTCATGATCAGGACTTAGTTGTTGTGGTTCATGCCTTGAAGATCTAGAGACACTACCTTTATGGTGAGAAGTGTCAGATCTTCACAAATCATAAGAACTTGAGGTACATCTTCTCACAATAGGAGTTGAACATGAGACATCAATGTTGGATGGAGTTAATCAAAGATTATGACTACACTATTGATTACCATCTAGGATAGGTGAACGTCATGGCAGAGGTGCTGAGCAGGAAGTCCTTTTCATCGCCATTTGTGGAGAAGGCACAATTATATTCCTTGGTGTTCCATAAGAGAGACATTTTGGTCCTTGAGTCAGATGAATGTGAAGCTAAAGGTGTCTATGCTAGCAGGTTTGTTGGCATAGTTATAGGTGAAGTTGCATTGCACCAGTAGATCAAAGAGGCACAATAGGTTTATACCGTGATGAAATAGACATGAGTAGAGTTTGGTAGAGAGAAACATGATGGTTTTCATGAGGAAGAGGAGGGAATAGTGTATTCCCACAATAGAGTTGTGGTTCCTGATGTTGATAACCTGAGTAATATGGTTATGGAAGAGGCTCACTCTTTAATGTATGCTATGTACCCAAGTAGAACCTAGATGTACCATAACCTTAAAATTTTGTATTGGTGGCCTGGTTTGAAGTGGATGTGGTGAAGTTTGTTGCAAAGTGTGTAGTGTGTCAGGGGGTGAAGGCAGAGCACCAGAAGCCTACAGGGACGTTGCAACTGTCGCCTATACCTCAGTGGAAATGGGATCATGTTATGATGGACTTTGTGGTTGGTCTTCCAAGGATATTTAAAGGTCAAGATTCCATTTGGGTGATTGTTGACAAGTTGACCAAATCAGTGCATTTCCTCCCTGTGAAGACAATGTATATGATAGAGAAGCTCGCTTAGGTATATGTTGATGAGATTGGTTGCTTGCATGGTGTTCCATCTACTTCATGTCAGATAGAGGTCCTCAGTTTACAAATAATATTTGGGAGTGTTTGCACACAACTTTTGGTACACTGTTAAGGTTTAGTATTGCTTTCCACCCACAGACAGATGGTCAGTTTGAGAGGACCATAGAGACCTTGGAGGATTTGTTGAGAGCTTGTGTCTTGTAGTTTTTGGGAATTGGGACATCCACCTCAGCTTGATAGAGTTTTCTTATAATAATAGTTATTAGAGGAGCATCGACATGGTATCGTATGAGGCATTATATGAGAGGCATTGTAGATCTCCGTTGTGTTGGTATGAGACAAATGAATACCAGCTTCTTGGTCATGAGCTTGTGCAGTAGACAAGGGAGAAGATCAAAGTGATTCAACAACATTTGAAGGTAGTACAAGATAGGCATAAGTCGTATGCTGATAACCAACATAGACCATTAGAGTTCCAAGTGGGGGACATAGTGTATCTTAAGGTTTCTCCTTGGAAGGATGTCTTGAGGTTTTGAAAGAAGGGTAAGTTGGCTCGTAGGTATATGGGACCTTACCATGTGGTGGCACATGTTGGGAAGGTGTCTTATAAGTTGGATTTACCACCTAAGTTGCACGGATTGCATCTGGTGTTCCATATGTCTATGTTGAGGAAGTGCCACCCTGATACCGAGTTAGTGCTTCATCTAGTGGAAGTTGAGTTGGAAGAAGATGTGTCGTATGTGGAAGGACCCATGTTGATCCTTAATAGAAGAGATAAGAAGTTGAAAAAGAAAGATATAATGTTGGTGAAAGTTTTGTGGCATCACCATGGTGTTGAGGAAGCCACGTGGGAGCTTCGGTAAGAGACGCGTAAGAAGTATTTGTCTCTTTTCGTTTAGGATTTCGGGGGCGAAATCCTTATTAGGGGTTTATGGCTTGAAAGACCCCTAACTTGTGTTTTGGTCTAACCCTATTTGTTTTAGCTTCATTAAAAGCTTAGAACCTTTCTTTGATCCTTTGAGATGTTATTAGAGCTTGCGGAGAGCTTAAGTTTCTAGTTTGAGCTTGTTTGGATGATGTTTGTACTTTATGTGCTTATTTTGGGGACAAATTGCAATTTAAGCAGTTGTAAGGGTTATCTTTCAATTTGCCATGTCAACTGTGTATCTTCTCTTCCTTGGCATAATGATAGATAATGCAGTGCTTTGGGGAACCTTGGTTGAGCCTTAGATGAGTGGTGGAATCATGAGAGGTGATTAGGGTTTCTAGGGTTTTGGTTGGTTTCGACCTTGATGTGTTTTGTTGAGTGTATTGACCGTTGTCTAAACCTTGTGATGTGTTTTGGTTGTGTCTCAACTGAGACACCTTCTCTAGATGATTTTTTCATGACCATGATGGTTTTGGGGTAGTTTAATCGAGACAAATGTCCTTTTGTGTAGTGTCTCAACCTTGGTGGTCTTTTGTCTCGACCATGATGTATGTGATGCTCTTGGTCTTGACCCCCTTGGTGTGTCTCGACCAAGACCAATGTGTTGGAGACCTAAGTGGTCAAGACCCAGCAATGGTTGTATCACCATCTCGTGCATGCATGGTTTTAGTGGTTGCATGTGTGTTTCTTGGGTGGACAAGTGTCCCTTTGGTGCCTTTTGGTGTTGACTCCTCATATCCACCTTACTTCCCTCCACCTTCATGTATATAAACCCTCTACTCTCCGTGCTAGTGAACCTTTCAACTTTCCTTCTTCCTCTCTCTCTTTTTATTGTCATTGGATCTTGGTGGAGCAAGGAGGGATGATCAATGGAGCTTTGGTGACCTAGATCCCTTGCATGTGGTGACTTTTGGTCATCTTCAACCTTGGTAAGTGTTTGTCTTTCTTTGGTAGAATTTCCTTTGATCTTCCACCCCATCTTCTTCTTTTTTCTTAGCTAGACCATGGATCCTCCATGGTGGTTGTTTTGGAGAGAAACTCCTCATCACGAGGGTCATAGGCCATGTTTTGACAAGGTGGTACCCAAGTGAGAGGAAGTTTCTTCTCTCTTTCCCCCTTCTTCTTTTGGTTTGGCCTAGGGTTTCTTTCCCTCTTTTCTTGAGAAATCTTTGACCTTGGTGTTTTCTTCTTCTTGAGGTGATCTTATGGACAAAAGTAGAGCTTTTGGTGGATCTTCATCATCCTTGGTGATTGTGTGCTTGGAGCTTGTGATCCTTGGAGTTGATCTTCCTTAAGGCAGGTTATATAACTCTTTACCCTCTATATTATTGCACCTCTCTTTGTTTTCATGTTATTATTTCTCTCTCTAAGTCATGGCCCTAAGATGCTAGTATGTGATGTCATGTTCTAGAGCTTGTATGATGGTGGTTATCATTCTTGGTTTGCTTAGAATAAAAAACCCTAATGTAGGGTACCCGTTTTTAGATACAAAATGTGATATGGTGGTTTTCTTCCTATTGTTTGACCTTGGTTTTGAGCACATGCATGAGGTTCGTGTACCCTTGATGTATTATGGAGTTTAGGTTCTATTTTGAAGGTGTTGATTGTGGTTTTATCTCTCTTTTGCATGAGGTTCTTTTATGGTGGTTTCATGACCCATGTTTTAGGGTTTTTGGTTACTGATTTTGTGTGAAGTTTCTCTCCTTGAAGGTGGTAGTTTTCCTTGTTGTTATCTTCTATTTTAGCTATGTAATACTTTTTTTTGACCTTGGCTAATCCCTATTTTAAGGTGGTTCTTTTCCTTAGTGGTAGCATGACCTTGTGGTTGATACACCATGTTTTCCCCTTGGGTTGAGACACTTTGATGTATGGTGTTTGGTCGAGTTATTGCTCTTATTTTGGGTTGAGACATATGTCTTGGTGTGGTCATGACTCTTTCTTTTGTTTCAATTGATACATGCCTTTGTTTTCTAGGTCGAGACATGTTTTGGTTTGAGGTCGAGACATGAGCTTTAAGGGTGGTCAAAACCCTAATTTATGAGGTGGTCGGGACATGGTTTTGTGTGGTGATTGAGACACCTAGTTGGTTGCGGTCGAGACACATGATGTTGCTATGGTCATCACCAACTTGAGGGGTTCTCGAGACACATACCTTATGGTGGGTGGCTTCATACATGAACCTGTGGTTGTTATATGTCTATGACATGGTATGAATGCAACATTTGTACATGCATTTGATAGTTAATACCTAATGATGTTGATATGCCTAACTAATCACAATAATGATAATGCTTAACCCTAATGCAATCCAACTATGTGGGAGGTGAGGAATCTAATGTTTGGTGATTGCATGGTGTAATGAAACCATAATCGACTATAGTTGTGAATTTCTAACCCTAGTTTTAGGTCATGTGATGTGTTGTTTATCATACTTGGATTGATTATCGTATTATAATGATTTCTCTCTCTTGTTTATGAGCCATGAGATATGATGAGACCATATAGATGTGATGGGTCCTATGAAATGGTGAAGGCTTGATGCCTATTGTGAGGGGACATCCTCTAGTGATATGATTGAGGGATTGATATCCCATAGTGATATGACAACAGTGATGGTCTTGTGAATGGTAGTGTTACAAGTATCATGTGGTGATGATGTGATTAGTTCACACCTTATATGTTTTATATCTCTTGAAGTTGTACTATTCCCTTATCTTTGTAGAGTTTGTTTTGGATTTGTACGTTGTAACTTGATAGATGCTAAAAGACACTCAATTGGTATAACTATTAAAGTGAAACTCTAATCATGTAGTTTCCATGTGTCGTACATCCATTCCAGTGTCACTCTTAGTGTTGGATGGTAAAACGTGTCGTTCCCATGGGAAACTTGGAGCACATATTTTTGAATATGTAGGGGTGCAATTCAAGTATCTCCTTGCATCCACAATTACAGGTTGTGTGAGACGACCATGTGTGAGCTGCTCACCTTGTGATATGGATGGCCATGAGTGAGCCAATCCTTTCCTTTTAGAATGGCCATGTGTGAGCCTATTCTTCTAGCGCCCTACCTATACCAAGGTGAACTAGGTGTTGTTATACATGGTTGGCCACGCATGAGCCAATCCTTAACCTTGACTTTATGTCATTATTGCAGTTGAATGATACGTCTCTACGGTGTTTTCTCATGTGTTGACCAAGAGGTGTTAGGGAGGTCGTGGATTTTGGTTCTTCTATTGACCTTGTATGGCACCGATTTTGATGGTACAACTCAAATCCTCAGGGCAATAATAAAAGATGTAACACTGTCATATAGTGTATTTTGCTTAGGGTCAAATGCAAATAACATTGGTTGAGCTCTTTCGCCTTATCTTTGTACCGATTTATTGAATTATAAGGTGGTAACAGAAGTCAACTGATATACATGTTCTTCATATTTCTTCTTAGAATATTAATTATTCTACTGCTCAGTGGTAATTTCCTAGCTTTGTGCTTTATCTGTTAGATACATATCGTTTAGCTAAAATCTTCTCAACCTGCTAAGTATTTTATCTACCTACTTTGTTTTTGTGCTTTAATAAACATGGGTGGAGAGTTATATCTCTTGATGGGACATTTGGTCTCACCCTGTGGGTTTCCACATCTTTTAGGTAGTTGTGCATGAAGAGGTAGAGATCGTGCAGCTGAGGAAGAGAAGCAACAAGAGCAGTAACTGATAATGTTGGATGTACTGTTAGACTTTTGGTGATAGAGTCCTAGATGTCATCCTTGTACACTCAGGACTTTGGGGGGTTTTGATGTGTTTTGTGGATATGTTATTGATATGAGGTTTTGGGCTTGTGAGCCATGTATGTAAGATATGGCATGTGTATATGTATATATGTGGAATGGATATTTCATGTAATAGGTTGATGATAGGAATGATAAGTGTATGATGATGTAAGCACCTTGTGATATGATATATAATGCATGTGACAGGCTTGTGGACCTATATGTGATAAGTTTTTTTGTTTATGGTACTATGTAAAAATTAGTTTTAATTTCCTGTGTTTTATGGTAATCTTCTTTCTTAGTTATAATTCCACACTTTGGTTTTGAGTAATCTCATTTGTGATGCGTCGGGGCATCACAGTATAACACCCTATAAGATGGAATCATCATCACTTGGGAGGAACTTCAGAACAAGTTCCTAGAAAAGTTTTTCCATCCTTTCTCAATTACTAATCAGAGGGAAGATCACTCAGCTTGTACAAATCCAAAGACTCTCTTTGAAGATTGGGAATGATATGAAGAGTTGTTGGGAAAAATCCCTCATCCCGAAATTCCCTCTTCACAATTCTATAGAAAATTCTATAGGTTTAGTGGGTGATGACATCAAGATATTTCTTGATGCCACTTCTAATGGAGACTTCATGAGGAAGAGTTATGGAAATGCATGAAAAGTTGTGAGAAGGGGAGAAGAGAGCTAGTCTAATTGGGGTACAACATGCATTGACGTGTTCTCATGGTCTCTATAGTAGAATAAAAATCTATGTTGAAGGCTATTGTTGAGTCTTTGAAGATTCTCTCTCTTAAACAACACAACATTAAGTCATACCTACATAAGTATGAGCATATAGGTTCACCTGTTTTTCAAGCTAAGTCATTCCAGGAGGTATTCTAGATCTGTACTGCATAGGGGCACACTAGTATGGATTGTAACCACCTCTGTCAAGAAATGATGAGCATGCACTAAGATCAATCTAATAGCAACCCGATCATTGAAGCACTCAACACCTTCAACTCCATTCTAGGAAATGATTACTGGAACCCCAACAAGCCAAGGAATTCTAGTATGGAAACCCGGGAGGAGAAGTGAATGCTCATCAACTCAAGTAGGACCATAATCAAAACCAAGTTTATGTTGGTATGTATGCTCAGAGAGCCAATCATATGATGACTATAATGGTATATCTTGTAAATGATTTGATTAATAATAAAGGTAATATTCTAATTTATTATATTATTCAGTTATGAGATAATGATATAAATAATAAATGTCTAAAGAATATAACTACTCAATGACGTATGTCTTTGGGTTGATGACCTAAACGATGAGACCATACAGATGTCAAGAGTAAATGCATTCTTGTTGTGTCCCTAGTCAGATGTTATTGTGGAAGGATAACAGAAAGTAATAACACTTAAGACTAAAGTGTGCATTGGTTGATGAAAAAATCTCATAAGTCATGATATGTGATATCAAGCCAAGCATATAGATACTTGTTGGAGAACACAATATCAGACAGACTCCACCTTGAGAGTGACACATGGAACCATGATTAGTAGTCAGAGTCATCTTTCATTGTGATGGTGGTGGTTGTGGTTCTTAGACCTGAAATCATGACAGTTGTCCCATGTCGTTCGGTGTGCTTTGACATCATCCACCATGATCCTAAATAAGGGTTGCCATAAAGGTGGTCTCGGGTGCACTGTGACAGATGGGGATAAATGTAAGTGATGTAAATGGGATTTGTCCCTTCTATAGGAGTTTGATATCTTGGCCACTTGATAAGCGAGACTGAGAAATGCATGGCCATGATAATGTGAGTCAATATGTGATACTCAACTTATAATATCTCAGACAGACTATTCTAGTTCAAGGAACATGGATTGAATATTGAACAAGATGATGATTCCATGCATCGAGTTCAATCCAGATATCAGAGACAAAGGAACTATTCAAACATTGTAACAACAATCACAAATGATAGGTTGAGTTGTTCTCCAACTTCTCCAATTACTTGGGTAGAAATGAAGTCTTGCTATATACCAATCCTTTCTTGTGAACTCATAATATGATTATGAATATCACAGCCAACGTAATGTGGAGCCTACCGCGTCACACACATAGGATGTTATTGGAATAGGAGGATAATTGTGGATGTGATTGGAAATGGTTCTAAATAAAATTGATTACTAAATTTTTTGGTAATCTACTATAATATTGAAATACAATCTGAGCTAATTGGTTAAAGTGTTTAAGACAATTAATTTGATTTCATTGATAAGTCGATTGGATGAGACACATCTATTTTCTAGATATGGATAAAGGAAATTAGTTAATCAATTAATGTAAATAATTGGATTAATTAATTGTTTCCAGAATATTCATTTATAGTCCACGAGCAGCTCATTTTAATGAATCTCTAGCCTTTTATCTTCCCAAGGGTTTTGAGAAACCCTGATTCCTTTCTCTACTATTAATAGGGGCATGACAACTGACTTTTGGCCATGGCTAATGCCTAGATGCCCGAGGTTACTCTCTTATACGTGAACCCTAGTCGTCATCATCCCCAAGTGAGAAGGGAGAGAAACTGATGTTAGCATGCTGTCAAGCAGAAGGATACTCCTTCCTACCAGCTTAAGGAAGCGTGTCGTGGAGTTCCATTCCATCAGTGTGGATGAAGTAGAGACACAGCCGCTGAGTTGCCTACATTTGGACGATGGCTGAGGTCCGTCTGTATATGCTAGGAGTAACGCACATCACTGAGTGAAGTGACATTGCCATACTTGCTCTGGGATGATGTATATCCCTACAACGTCCATCCAAATACAATGTTGTCGATGAGATCCTTGAGTAGGGCATGTGGAGAAAATTGTTATTGCTTGCACAACGGTTGTCGCCTCCACAAAACCCAAAAGTTTGGGTCTATGTGGCTTCCAACAAAATTAAAATATCATCCACAATAACTTCAACCCTGGATAGATTTGCAACGGCTTCAATCAAAGCAACAACTACAGTCCAGGAAACCAACACTACAATAATCAAAGACAACTTCTCCTTGGATAAGGAATCTGTGACAACCTCAATTTTTCTTTCTTTGTTTATACCATTTCTCTTACTGTCTGTGACTCAAATTTACTCAATTGAGTTAAACACCGTAGTATTAATGTGGTGATGCTCTAACGTGATGACATAATCGATCGATTGCACAATGTGTGACATCAATTTGCACTTTTAGACTTAGTATCATGCTTTAATAAATCACCTTCTGGACTCTAATTTTGAACCTTATGTTCATGACCTTATTTCTCTATAATGTATACCATGATGTAGATAATTCAATTTGGGATCTGATGATATGAAAAACACCTCATTTGGATCAACTAATCAAAAGTTATGCCTCTTGGAAAATTCCTAGTTGATCATGCTTTATTTTGGTCTTTTTCCCTTGACTTGGTCTAGCCTAAATAGGCCCAATTAGTTTAAATCGTTGCCCAGTGTCTTGCCCCCTTCCCCTTTGGCTTTTGGAAAAAATTGTGAGGTTGGGAGGGTCATCTCCCACCCCCAACTACATCACGTAATGAATGAAGGACTAGATGATGGATAATATACCCAAACCCTAAACCCCTTGATCCATTTATGGCCTCCCCTTCATCTGTTGTTTTCCTTCTTCATTTCTTCTTCTCTACATTCCTCTAGGTCTAGCCGCCACACCCTTCTCTCCCTCCTCCTTTGTTGCTTAAAAGCAAATTGACCGCTGCCTCACCCTTGCTTGTGCACTGCTTTGGGCATCATCGGTGGATTATGACACTGTTGTAACCCTCACATTGTGGGAAGAGCCTTTTAGCCACCACCATTTGACTTATTTCCCCCACTCCTTCCTTCCCGCCTCTCTCCCTCCTTTAAGCTGCTTATTCCAGAAGCCACCATGGAGAGGTTTCGACGGCCAGAGACAAGTCATCGGCGTGCCACGTTGGTGGCTAGCATTTGTGGAGCCTCGATCTCCCCCTTGACCTACTTCTTCTCAGCCTGGCATGGGTGAACCAACCACCGCGGGGGCTGGGGCGCCATCCCTTGTCTCTCCCCTATTCCCGCTTGGGAAACAGAGGATGCATGACTGAGGAATCGGGGGAGGAGACGAGCCGAAGTAGCAGATGAGTGGCCCAGCAACACGTCGACCCAAAGATAGAGGTCCAAATCAGCTTAGGAGATCGGATGTGGGATGGAGGGTGGGCCACCAAGGTCCCACAATCCAACGACCACGAGTTATCAATAAATGACATGGGTATGTCCCCCCTTATTGTATAGTTCTTAATCAAAAGTTTGAAAATCAATAACTTCCATCTCCCTTGTCTAAAAGTTATAATCAATATACCAACTCTATCAGCTCGATGAGACCTGCAACTTGGACATAGTTTCAACCCTTGAAACTCCTTAGTTTGCCCATGTTTTGCTATATATCTATCATTTGACTACTTTGACCATGTTAAATGCATGATCTCTATAAACATTGAACCTTTGATTTCCTTGTTCACTCCTAATCTTTATGTAAGTATCTTTCATGTATCTTTGAACTGGTTGAGGATCCAAATAACCCCAAGGTCTCATAGTGACCCATTATGCACATACATGACATATTATGAATATTAATGATGTTCTTTGCCCCATTAATGTGAATCTTTCTCCCTAATGACTCAAATGATTAATCAACTCTGAGACTAGGGACACTCCATGATGCAAGGACCCTCTCCAATATCCTTTTTGTCTATATTTTCTCTACATGGCTCTAAATACATCATTGTATCCCTATTATGTAAATGTTTGGTTATACCTTAGTGCAGTTGATGTGGTTCACTTGAACTGTGCATCAAATGCCTATCCATTATTAAAATTAGTAACCTCATGATGTGTTGTGGTTGTAGTCCCTAAGATGGGCTCTCTTGCTCTATTGTGGGGTTTGTAACCCTAGTTTGCCTATTGTGACCTTTGTGCCTTAAATTGAGGTTCTTGTGCCCAAATATTATGTGGATCTTGTTTTATGAACTCCCCTCTCTAATATGAGTTGACTCTTTTAATGATGCATCCTCTTGATTTGGATGTCCATCTAGGTCACATCTTGAACCTTGTTAGCATATGAACTATGTTTATATATGCTTGAACGTTGAGGTGTGGATACAAAGTTTGGATAGTGATGCCTATACCCTAGGGGACATCCACCCTAATTTGGAATGTGCTTTATATATCCTAATATTGCTGATATAATCTCACATCTTGTCCAAACCTCATGTCTTGATGATCCATGATGTTGGTTGCTACACATGAGTCTTTTGATCCTAAAATGCAAGTATGTGACTTAAGGTCTTGTATTTATCATAGAACATGAATGGAACCTCAAAATGACATGAAATTTGAACAACACCTTCATGATGACATCTATATCAGTAAAAGGCCATCTAATTTACTAATAAGAAACTTGGAACCTAACTTGACCAAAACCCTAAAATGAAACTAGTTAGGGTTAATGATGAGAATCTAATGCATGTATGTAATCTTATGCTTAATCATGTTGGCTTATGATCAAGATGGTAAAGGACGAGCTAGGTTATGAAATCTCTAAATCTGGTACAGGCTTTAATAATTATATGAATATGGCTTTCTTGCTTGAATGTGATACATATGTATGCTTGATTACTTGCTCAAATATTGCCATGTAGTATTCCAGTATTGTACTCGATGTTTGTCTCATATCGTTGCTTCATAACGTGCAAACATAAAATAAAAACTCCATTATACAAACCTTGTGCACCTTCCTGTATTCTCGGGGTAAGGACATGAGGTTGGGCTTTGCACTTGAATTGTCAAGATAGGGCGGACCATGTTGATAAAAGGGTTGGCTCTTGGTGATGGTCTTGAGGTCCCTTATGTATAAAAGGGTTAGCTAATTTTGAGCACCCTTATGGAGCCTTCCAATGGGAAGTTGGTCAAAGCCCTTATGATATATGATTTTCTTGGTATAATAGGAAAAAATTGATATAGAACACAGGCTCTCGTTTTTCTAAAATACTTAACTTGCTTATTTCTTGTTTGTTACTTCTGTAAATCTTTTCAATTATGCAAAGCTTATGCATAGGCATCTTTTAGCCCTGTACTCAGCACCTCGTGTGCTTGACCCGCCTTGTTTCACGTATTGTATAGGTTTCGAGATGGCTAGAAGTTGATGGGCTTGGTGAGCTATGTTAGGTGTTCTGCTTGTTAGATCCATAGTGTGCATGAGCGGACTCGAAAAATTGTACTCTTGAATATGTAATTGAAAGCTTGTAATAAACAATGTTGCTTAATATCTATTCTTGATTGTTGAGATTATGAATGGTGCCTTTATCTTGTTATCTATTCATGCATGCTAAGTATTTCACGCTTCTGCATGTTGTCTTTGGTATTCTTTTGGTTCATGGGGTCAGTATTCTGTCTCCGTGACAGAATCCAATAGAACATGCATGTCTCAAACAATCACGATTGTATTGATGCTATTAAGAAGATTCTAGTAATCCAGCATGCATAAATTGTTTCCACCATTTGTATTCCCATGGGTTCATTTTATGGTCAAACCAAGAACAACCCAAACATCAGTAATACTTGAAAACAATGACCACGTAATCCAGGCTTGTGCTACTAGATCGACAATCCCATGCACCAACAAGTTGTAGAGGAAGATGATGGTAAAGTCACTCTAGTAGTCGTTCATATTGAACTAGTAAATTAAAACTCCAAATATGAGTGGAACGTCCAATCCATAGAAAACCCTATAAACTACACCAAGTGCTACTACCCCATGATTCATGTCTGAAAGTTATTACCATCCTAGAGACGGCTAGTGACCAGCCTAAATCACACATCCAAAAGGAGTGGATTAAAGTAGTCAGACTTTTAAAGAGATAACCCGACTCTCAGGCCCCCGCAATGATAAACGGGGTCCGATGTAGCGATCGGGGTCGAACACAGGGATAAGGTTGGTCGTGTCAAGAATGAGGAATCAACACTCGTATACTCCAGCCAAAAAGGGGTGTAAAGAGATGTTCCCTAAGGAACGGTAGCTCAAGAATGAGAACAGAAAAACAAACAAGAAAAAGAAACGAATGGTAAACAAGTATATAGGGAAAACTTGAGTTGGGGTTCAGCAACTAAAGCACCTCACCAACATGTAAAACTATCTTTCTCTCTTGCATACTCATATCAAGATTACAAGAAACCAAGAAAACATATATTCCATTCTCTCTCAAGATGGGGATATATCTAGTCTAAAAGAAGCCTCTCTCTCGAGATGACAACTTAAAAACCCCCGTAGAAAAACATATGGTTTAAAGTGTTAGCATTCCAATACTCTTGTGCATTTGTACCACTCCATGACACGTGATAAAAGCGATATTACTCTCTCGAGATACCAACAATAAAACATCACAAGATGGTATCTAATCATACAAGTGAAGCATTAAAATAGGTGCATGGAGATAATCTTGATAAGAATATGTAGATTCAAAAGAGAGAGAGAATATACATGTTGGGAGAGCCTTAGTGGCTACTCCCAACCCAAGTTAAGGTGTTTAGCCGCTCATGCTTGCAGACAACATGACGGTGTTACATACAGATAGATCCATAAGGTTCACGAAGAGGGGAAGGAGAACAATAGGATGAAACGATAGATCTGGAAGAGGTTAACGTGATACTACACACTACTTCTTCAGATATGGATCTACCGCCTGGACGGCCTTCACCTATCAAAGAAGGGGCAGATGGCAGTCTTCTCTCTCCTAAGCTTTTTCCTTTGGAGATCCAAGACTGATAGACGGATGGTCAGAGATGAGTCTGGAATGCAGCATCACTTCGTGTCCTCGAGATATGATTAGTATGATCTAATCTTTTGACAAGATAGGTGGGGGCGCTATTTATAGGCGTCTTCCACTGACTTAGAACCGCGGTCGCCGTTTTTTTTCTTCTGTTAAGTGAGGGTAAGGCCGTGATCGTGGTCTCTACCTTATTCTTCTCTGGTCATGATCCAGCTTGATCGTGGTCCTCATATAATCATGGTCATGATTCCTGGATTGCCTCGACCGCGGTCCTTGAATTCCCGCGATCGCGATTCCTTTGGATAGCCACGATCGTGGTCTTTAGATCACCGCGGTCATGGCGTTGAGGTGATGCAAACCACGAGTGTTGTGAGAGGAGTGAGTGAGGAGAAGAACCGTGGTCGTGGTCTCTGGATGATTGTGGTTGCGGTCTTTTGAATAACCGCAGTCGCGGTCTCTGGATGATTGCAGTCGTGGTCTTTTGATTAACTATGGTCGTGGTCTCTGGATGATCATGGTCGCGGTCTTTTGATTAACCGCGGTCTCGGTTCTCCAAGATCGCGACCTAAGTTGTGTTGATTCCTGAAATCATTAAACAAGGCTTTAGTCAAAAAGATAGAGAGATTATGTGAAAAGTTAACTAAAGTTATACTAAAAGTGGTGTGAAATATATACAGAAAGTACATAAAATACGGTGTTATCAACTCCCACAAACTTAGAATCAAGCATGTCCTCAGGCTAAGTGTAGGTCTGCGAACACAGAGAGAGAAAGAATGAACAACTTAAGAGACAACATAAAAGCATGACTGAAATATCTCATTCTTGCATCAAGACTGTTGTAGTGTGTATTCAATCCCTTAGGTCTCAATCTCCCCCTTTAGACTTGGAGTTGCATAACCTCATCTTATCTGTCATAACCTTCTATTGTAAAAGGCTCTCCTTCTCAACTCATCACCCCTCCCTTAGCTAACATCCATACTAATGCCACATCTATTCAAAAGGTAGCTTTCACACCTATTCTTTATTTTCAGCGGCCCCTATGCTAATGTGTATAGGTAGGCTTGAAGCTTTTAGGTGTTTCCTCTTCCCCCTGAATTCCTCACCCACAACTGTCATAAGAATATCGTTGCCCTTTTTGGGCTTCCGACTTTAAGTCAGGTGGTATGTGAAGTTCCATTCAGGATTGGAGGTGTGTAAGCTTGGCTTCCAGTTTCTACTTATGGGCATGACATATCTGCATTCATGAGTGCAGCAATATACCGGACGGGCAGAAACTTTTGGCATCTTTTAGGCCACATATCTCATATTCTTTTCTTTATTTGATTTTTGGCTTTTTATCTCTCCTTTCAGGCTTGGGTTTGAGGGTTTTGGTTGGTTTCCAGGGCAGCCAAGCCTCTTTTTGGATATTTTCCTTGAACATGGCAGCTTTTTCCCCTCTATGGAGATGATGATTTTTCTAGATAGAAGCGTCAGGTGGGGGTGGTTGTTTAGGAGTATGACCGAGGTTCTCTAGTCTATAGTAGTTTCATGAGTTAAGGTGTTACATTTACATTGTCTTATTGTAAGAATGAGATATAATAGTATTGCTATGGCTGTTGTTTTGCTCATGCTTTCTTGTGTATGTTGCTCATATTCTTCTCTCTCAGAGGGTCGGAACACTACATTTAGAATTTTTTGGTGAGAGGAAGCGAGCTTCTAAAAGGTTAGTTGTAACAAAATTTTCAAAATTTCAAAATTTTTGACAGTGTAATAAAAGGGAAAGTGAAATGAAAAAGGAAGTAAATGAAAAAGGGAGGTACAAGTACCTCTGTGGCCCGTTTATGACTCCTCCCCCAAACTTATCCTGCACCCCATCTTGGGGTGTCAAAATTTGAGTAAGTTGTATAAACGGGCCTTCTTTATTATTTATTTGGCGGGGAAAGCCCACTTGGACTCCAGGAGCATTTTGGCATAGATACCCCTAAGTGCATGGTATTGCTCGTACTGCATATTCTCTACCTTGAGGCTGGTAGTTGTGATAGTTACCATCCATGACAGGCAAAATAACCCGCAATCATTTGATAGGGGTACCTACTGAGGGCTTCTGTGGCAATACTGAGTTTTATTGAAGTCCTTGCCTTTTATCATTACGTATCCTCTACAGTGTTGCTTTATCATCTTGACGATAGCTTCGGTACATGTATTTGCCTTTTCTTCTGTAGGAGACTTTGTTGTCATCATGTTGGTCATTTTCTTGAGTGAGAAGGATACGTCGGAGCTGTTATACAGAACTACAGTCCTTTTTAGAAGGTTGACATGCAGCAAAGTCCAGTGGTTGTCATGAAGGATCGACAAGAAAATGTGCTCTGGCGTGGCCACTTGAAGTTGTCGTTGCAGCCGCTCCATTTTTCCCGTCTTCTTATCTTTTAGGATGTCACCTACCAGTAGGAAATATGCCATGTAGGAGTTTGACATAGAGTCCCCTAATAGTGCCTGATAGGCCCACATCGTGCTTATAGAAAGATACCCTCCTATTTTCAAAGTTTCGCGGAGGTCATCTTTTAATATGCAGATGTCATCTCTCTGAAATATGACATCTCCCGGTGAGTCATCTTCTTTCAGAGAACTCATAATTATTGTGAGTTCTTCCATCGAAAGACTGAAGTAGCTCCATCTGTCGAAGTTCTCAAAAGAAGGTACTATTTCTCCTGTCAGCCCGTCCGGTCCATCGTTCCCCATGTCTTCTTCAACTTCTGATTCTGCGGGTTGTGCTTCTGCATGAGGAACTTTGGGAGCTTTTGTTATTGAAGGTTGTTGTTCTTCTTCTATTTTCTTCACATCTTCTTCAGTCTTTGTAGTCCATCCCACTTTCCAAGTTGTATCTCTGGCCAGTTCGGACGGGTCGATCCACATGGTCTTGAGTTGTTCCCTCCTAGATATCTTCTCGGGGAGAGGGATGTACATATGGATCCTGCGGGGTATGGTATCTACAGCCCTCACCGGATCCTTGAAGAATCGGAGATCATAGATGACTTTCATGACGTACACACCCCGCAGTCCATGCAGGTCTTCCGCGCTCAAGTATTCCAAGGGAATGCCCTTGTTGATGGATTCCATCATGCACAGAACGATGAAGGCGCAATCCCCCAAACCAGATTCTTCCTGGGGAACCTTCTTGTTGATGGAGAATAGCTTCTAGGACCCTTGAAATTTTGCGCCCGCCTCTTTGATAGCTCATTGTAGGCATATCAGAATCTTCAAGGCATACCTGACATCCTTCTTTTTGTATATCAAAAATGTGATGTCCATCTCAACTGCTCAGTAGTTGAGCACCGTCGTTTTACGTTTGTGTAGATCAATGACTATTAGTGCCCAATGCTTTGCATTTCTGATGGGCAGCACCACAGTTTGTGTATCTTTTATCCGGACTGCCGCTTGTAGTTCCAATACTTCTGCCGCCATATATTCTTCTTTGTATAACAGGCCGCTAGACGTGTGGTACCATTGAAAATCGGTTGCGACTTGTCTAGATGTAGGAACTCTTCCAGGAGGGCGGCGCAAAGTACCTTGAACATTCTTTTGTGTACTTGTGTCTTATTCAGGAAAACCCTCCAGAAGTTGTCTCTGGACAGACGTCTATCCTTGTTGTTGTACAATATGTCCGACCCGGGTAGATCGTCATTGAGGACATCTGCCAGGACAAGGACATCTTTGTAGGAGATCTTTGACACGGTTGTCATGTCCATGTCCTTCATCTTACATGGCAGAGGAGGAGCTACTGTAGATATCTCGATCTTGTCTTTAGCTTGACTCTCCTTGGTGGGCTCATCTGTGAAGAAGGTTGCTAGCCCACCATCCTCATCCTTGGACGTTGCCTCAAGTGCAATCGGTGTTGAGGCTTCTTGTATTGTCAGCATAGCCTTTACCACCTGCTCAGTAGCTTTATGCGTAGATTGCAACGTGGCTGTTGGTCCAGCTTCCTCTGAGGAGGTTTCTGTAGTGGCATTATCTTTGGTGTGACTCTTCTCAGAGGCCTTTCCCAACTTGGCTTCTGCCATCATCTTTAGAGTGGCCTCTATCTTCCCATCATAGATGTAGTCGTGGTGCTCTTCATGAGGTGGGAAGAGGAGGAAGTCATTAGATTCATCGAGCCCAGCTCCCAACTCAGCTATCAACCTGTCTATTTCTGCTGCTCCAACCGAGTTGAGCTCTACGACCACTTCCTCCCGATGAGCAGCTGCTATCCACTCTTCTATAGTCAGAGTGTGTGCTGGAGGTGAGAGGTGATGTGCCGCCTGGTTCTTATCCTCATCGGCAGTTTCATCAATCACCTCCTCAGGGTCGCAGTTGAGGTCAAACCCCTTCGTTTGTGCTCCTTGCTTTTTAGTTTGGGGCTTGACCTTTTTGATGACTGGGTTCCTTCTTGTTCATCAACGGGAGATGGTTTCTTTCTTGTGCTCCTGTTCTTTGTTGCGCCGACTCCTGCCCCCCCCCCCACGTTGTCTTCGTGGCTGGAGGGGCTGGCCAAAGAGCATGTTGGGCTGGCAGGGTGCTTTGTCCTCTTCTTCTCCCACTGGGCCTCAACTTCTGCGTACTCCTGGCCGAGCTTCTGGCGGTCGTCTTTTATGCCCTGTTGCTCTTCTTCAACGGTGGCCATTGCTTCTTCATATTCTTGGCACATTTGCTCGTTGTCTGTGCGGATGGCCTGCCTTCTTTTTGCAGGAGCATCATCTCCTCTTGCATCTTCTTCAACATCCCCATCATCATCCACTGGTTACTTAAAACCACTTGGCTAAAGTCCGGGAATATTGTCATCATTTCATCCAATGCCTGTACCTGCATTGTTATGGATGACAAAGATGTAGAAATTTTATCGTTTATAGCATTGGTTTGATGAATGTGTTCCCACATTGCATCAAACCTTGTACCTAAAGCACCCCTGAAAGAGGGTTCTTGTCATTATTGCTAATGTAGTTGCTGCTCCGCGTGCACCGTCGATGAACTCGGCACGACGGGATGCCTTGGTGGTGGCGGTGGGGGCATATCCCCTGCTTTTTCTGTTGTCGCCTCCGGTACGGCCTGGGAGCCTTGTCTTTCTAGCCCCGCCTCTAGTACGTCTGCTGGCTGTGGGGCTACTGGCTGAGGTTCACCCTCTCCTGCCTCCGGTATGGCTTGGGAGCCTTGTCCTTCTGGCTCCGCCTCTGGTACGCTGGTGGGTTGTGGCGCCTCTTCTATAGCCTTATTCTTCTCCGCCTCTCCCTCCACTAAAATTGTTTCCTCTTGTGGCTTTGGAGAGGTGGGGTCTACAGTTCTTGCATCCACTTGTTGTTCTACGGCCTTCTATTTCTCAGTTGGCTTGATGGTGGTGTCTATCTTCTTCTTCTCCACCGCCAGTTTCTTTCTAGGCTCCTGGTTCTTCTTTTTTTTAGCGTTGGGGCACTGCTTTTCCCTATTGTTGGTGTTGGAATCGTTGGTGTGCTGGCGTGCAGTGCCCCAGAGCTCATCTTCTCGATGTTGTCGAGAGTTAGCCATAGTTTATGAGTGTCATAAAATGCCATTTCACAAAGGGGGAGTGGTTTCCTTGATCCTTTATGTTTGAAATATACCTTCTCCCCCTTCAGCTCTAGGATTCCCATGCTGGCGAGGGACTTGATGTCTATACTTTGATGTCCCTTCATTTCTTCATATTTCTGGACTTCTCCTTCTTCTAATAGGTAATCATCAATCATCGTAATTTGACCGCCCACGCAGAAAGCAGATTTTCATTTTACGTCATTGTCTACTGCCGCCGACAGCCTTCTGATTAGGATTCTGCCTATATTAACTGGTCGTTTCTTGATCATTGACCATATGAGGAAAAGGTCCCCTTGCTAACTGACTCGGTCTCTGATCTGGCATCTATAGTGAAGGAGGTGATCTTCTGTATTATCTTGATGAAGCAAGAGCTGATCGGGGAGGATTTGGAATTCTTAGGGTTGTGCTTTTCCTCCCCAGCTAATTCTTTCCACATTTTGTTGTTGTCATATTCGGAAATTTCTGTTTCTGCTGGAGCAACTGAACAAGCCTGGGCTTCTTCTTCTATTGCAATGAATATCCTGTTCAGGTCTGCCTCCGTCACCTTGTGGGTTTCGCCCCCTAGTCATACTTCGAGCATGAAGTCCCCACCTCCCGCTGCTCGTGCCTCACTATTGGAGGCGATCTTCATCAGAGAAGACAAGAATTCTAGGGTCAACCTCATGTAGGACTTTACCTCGGGCATGCAGATGGTGCGTAAATTAGCGCCCTCTAGGAACTTCACTGTCCTATCGTAAATCCCCAGTTTTTTGACATCTTCCATGTTGAAGTAACGTGTCGGACTACATTCTTTGTTTGTGGACATCCAGTCGTAAGTAGACTGGTACGCTATGTCCCGGGGCACAAACGACGTCTCCCCTTCCTGTGCAGAGGTTCCTTCCACTGCCTCTTCCACCCTTGCCTTCTTGCTGGGCTTGGGTTCCTTTGCCATAGCTTTTCACTTCCTCCCGTGCACCGGGCTCCCCGACTCTTCTGGTTGGTATTCAGAGGTCTCTGTCTCCTCCGTTTGTTCAGTTTCTTCTGGGGACTCCTCTTGTGGTACCCCCACCAATATCCTCTGATACTACTCCAATCTTAGTTGTATCTCTAGGCATTTGGGCACTGGTATAGAGGTGTTATTCTTCAACTATTCTGTCAAGCTCTTCACTATCATCTCTACCTCCTTCAGGGAAGTAGCCTTCTTGAGGAGGGGGTCGCTGGTTGCTGGAGAAGACATTCTGTGAAATTTAAAACACTAAAGGAGTTTAGGTCTTAGTAAGGTTAAACAAAGATCACCTCTATTGTTATGGGCACCATTAACATTAGATTATAGGTTATCTTCCTTAACTGAAAACTTAGGTTTCAAATTTTATTAAGTGGACAATAAAAACCACGGTCACAGTTTTTAATCACGGTCGTGGTTATTGTCACCTTAGAGTAAGACATGGTCACAGCCTTTTTGAAAAGATCACGATCGCGGTTTCCTGAAGAAAGACCGTGATCGTGATTTCCTGAAGAAAGACCTCAGTCGTGATTATTACCACAGTCATAATAGTAATCGCGATCGTGATTATAATCGCAGTCACGGTGTTTCTTCAGGAGAGCCTAACTAGTAAGCTCAAGGGGGGTAGGGTGAACATTGTGGTCATGGTTCTTAGGGTTTTCCATCTTGCGTCGGTTAAGGTGACCACGATCGCAGTTCGTCTTCTATGTTTGTGTAGTTCTTTAGACCATTTATTCTTCGTCCTTACGAGCGTCCATTATTCCATTTTCAGGGTTTTTAGGTTTTCTTCTTTTTTTTCTTTTTAGGGACAAAAAGACACAGAACCATGCGTTCAGAAACAAAGCATCGGTGGGGTGATCACCAGCTAAACTGTGGGAGCAGATCGCCATAGGGACGATGGACAAGATCAAGGAAGATAGAGAAAATGAGCAGTTACCTTATCTAGGTGTGGCTGTGACGGAGGTGACGATCGTGGACGGAAAATGGTGGACGCACGGCGGCGATCGTGAGTCTTGAATCGACACAGAGGTCTCAGGGTTTAGATGATAGCAATGAGAGCTTAAAGAATCAAACATTTGGGGTTCATAAAGGTATTTATAGGCGTCCGGATCATGATCAAACTAATCAAGGGAAAATACCATGGTCACGGTTTTTCTTGAAGGAATCACGGTCGTGGCTTTTACCACAGTTGCGGGTATGATCGTGGTCGCGATTTTCTTGGAAGGGACCACGGTCGTGGTCTTGTCAGTTGCAAGGGAACAATCGCGGTCGCGATTCTTCATGAACACAAGGAAAACCGCGGTCACGGTTTAGCTTAAGCAAAAGCAAAACTGCAGTCGTGGTTATAATCGCGACCAAATCAAAGAAGAGTCAGCTTCTATGAGATATAAACTTAAACTGATAAAACTCATAATGAAAACAAAATTGGTCAGAAGATGGAGAAAAACATTAACTAAATGAGAGAAAGCAAGAGAAAACAAAGGTAAAGAAAAGACAAAGACTTGGGTTGCCTCCCAAGAAGCGCTTGCTTTAAAGTCTCTTAGCTAGACTTCATACAACTTCATTCCTTGGTCACTGTAGCAGGGTGTGGCAATTTCTCCTTGTTTCCCTCCTCTATCTGTCTTGGTTCCTCCAAATCAATCTCTGATCTTCTCACAAAAGCCTGATCTTCATTAAACCTTTTTACCATGTGTCCATTAACTTTGAAGATTTCAGTCTTCTCTCCCTAGATCTCCATTACCCCAGATGGGTAGATTTTTACCACAGTGAAGGGTCCTGACCATCTGGTTCTTAGCTTTCCAAGGAAGAAACGAATACTGGAATCGAAAAGAAGAACCTTGTCTCCTTCATGGACATCCTTGTTTTTCAGGTGGGTATCGTGCCACACCTTTGTCCTTTGTTTGTAGATTCTTGCATTTTCGTAGGAATGCAGTCTTAATTCTTCCAATTCTTACAGTTGTAAATAGCGTCCTTGACCAGCTTTCTCCATATCCATATTCAAAAACTTTATGGCCCAGAGGGCTTTGTGCTTGAGTTCTAGAGGTAGATGGTAGGATTTCCCATATAAGAGTCAATAGGGTGTAGTTCCAATGAGGGTTTTGTAGGCTGTTCTGTATGCCCAAAGGGCATCATCCAGCTTCATAGCCCAATCTTTTCTCGTTCTGCTAATGGTCTTTTCTAGAATTTGCTTTAGTTGTCTGTTTAACACTTACACCTACCCTGAGGTCTGCGGGTGGTAGGGTGTAGCAACCTTGTGTCTGACTCCATACTTTTTTAGCAACTTTTCAAACTGCTTTTCTCCAAAGTGGGAACCTCAATCACTTATAATAGTGCGTGGCACACCAAATCTTGGGAAAATAGTTTTCTCAGATAACCTTATGATAGGTTTGGAGTCATAAATTTTTGGTGGAAACAACTTCCACCCATTTTGAAACATAATCAACGGCAATAAGAATGTATTTGTACCCTTGGGATGGCGGGAAAGGTCCCATGTAGTCGATCCCCCATACATCAAAAATTTCAACTTCAACCACTCTACCATAGGAATTTTGTCTCTTTTCTCAATATTCCCTATCATTTGACATTCCTTGCAGGTTTTTACATATGTTGTGGCAACCTTGAACAGTGAAGGCCACTAGAAACCTGATTGTAGGACAATGGATGTTGTCTTGTCACTCCCTAGATGTCCTCCATAGGGTGAGGAATGGCATTCCCTCAGAATATCAGACACCTCTTCTTCAGCAACACATCTTTTGTATAGATTATCTGAGCATCTTTTCAAAAGCATAGGATCATCCCAATAGTAATTATTTATATCGGAGAAGAGTTTCTTTTTCTGATGGTAGGTTATTTCTGGTGGTAACTCCCTGCAAGCAAGGTAATTGCAGATGTCTGTGAATCATGGCAAGTTCTGTTCTTCACCTTCCATCATGAGCAAAGCCTCATCTGCGTAGTTATCATTTACAGGTGACTCCTTCTTGTCTTCGACGAGAATCCTTGATAAATGGTCAGCAACTACATTTTCCGCCCCTTTCTTATCAATGATCTCATGATCGAACTCCTGGAGTAATAGTGCCCACCTTAGCAACCTAGGCTTAGTGTCCTTCTTCTGCATTAGGTATCTAATAGCTCCGTGGTCCGTATAAACCCTTACTTTCACTCCAATCAGATAAGACCTGAATTTTTTGAAAGAAAAAACAATAGCGAGCATTTCTTTCTCCGTGGTAGTGTAATTTACTTGTGCCTCATCAAGAGTGCGGCTCGCATATCATATGACATGATGTTTCTTGTCCTTCTTTTTCCCTAGAACTGCCTCCACGACATAGTCACTAGAATCGCACATTAGCTCAAAGGGCAACTCCCAATCCAGAGCTTGAAGAATAGGTGGTGTTATGAGTGCTTCCTTCAAAGTCTGAAAAGATTTCAAACAATCATCTGTAAAATCAAATTCCGCATCTTTGATCAGCAGATTTGACAAGGGTTTTGAAATGTTTGAAAAGTCCTTTACGAATCTTCGATAATAACCAACGTGACCAAGAAAACTTCACACTCCTGTCACGGACCTAGGTGGTGGAAGTCTAGAAATAGCCTCGACCTTGCTGACATCTACTTCAATTCCTTTCTTTGAGACCTTGTGTGCCTTCTTGCACCATAAAATGGCATTTCTCCCAATTGAGGACTACATTCTTCTCTTCACAACATTACAGGACTAACGATAGGTTTTTCAAGCAACCATCGAAATCTTTTCCATAGATAGAAAAATCATCCATAAAAACCTCCACAATGTCCTCCAAAAAGTCTGAGAACATCGAAATCATGCAACGTTGGAATGTCACAGGAGCATTGCATAATCCGAACGACATTATTCGGAAGGCATAGGTACCATATAGACAAGTGAAGGTAGTTTTATCCTGATCGTCAGGTAGGATAGGAACTTGGTAAAATCCGGAATAATCGTCCAAGAAGCAAAAATATTTGTGATGCGCAAGTCTTTCTAGCACTTGGTCGATAAAGGGAAGAGGGTAGTGATCTTTCTTCATTGCTTGATTCAGCTTTTGATAATCGATGCACATTCTCCATCTGGTGGCGGTCCGGAAGACCACTTTATCTCCTTTATCACTCTTGACAACTGTCATCCCTCCTTTCTTTGGTACTACATGAATAGAGCTCACCCAATTGTTGTCACTGATTGGGTAAATAATACATGTGTCCCTTAGCTTGATAACTTCCTTCTTTACAACTTCTTTTAACATCTGATTCAACTTCCTCTGGGGTTGAACAAGGGGTTTGGCTGACTCTTCGAAGTTTATGCAGTGCATACATAGGGCAGGATTTAGCCCCTTGATATCATCCACAGAATACCCTAAAGCTTGCCTATGGAGCCTTATCTCTTTAAGAAGTCTTTCTATTTTCTCTTCAGTCAGACATGCATCGACTATAATAGGATTCCTTTCTTCAGGATCAAGAAACTAGTACTTTAGACCTTCTAGTAATTGTTTCAGTTCTGGGTTGGGTTTAGGTGCCTTCTCTTCTCCTGGTGTCATTTCTAGAGAAGCACACTTGACTGTTTCGATAACTTCTTCTTCATCACTCAGACCTTCTTCTTCTTGATTTAAGTAGTCAAGGATCTCAACAACCTCGGGGTCTTTGATTTCTAGATCATGATTGTTTAATGTCCTTATGAGAGGGTCTACTACTATTGTATCTTTTTCTACTTCTTCACAATATTCTTTGTAGCTATCCATGAAGTAAGCAGATTCGAGCAGGGATGGTCCCTTCATTGCGTCTTTTACCTTGAAATCAATGTGGTCGTTTCTGATCCTCAGAGTTATGATGCCTTCAACGACATCAATCAATGCTCTCCCGGTCGCTAAGAAAGGACGTCCAAAGATGATAGGGCACTTAGGGTCTTCAATAGTTTCAATGACAACAATATCACATGGGATGAAGAATCTCCCCACGCGAATTGGGACATCTTCGACTACTCCCACATGCCTCTTGAAGGTGTGATCTGCCAACTCGATTCTCATATTAGTCTTGACCATATTAGTCAGTCCTAATCATTACGCGAGACATAAAGGCATTAAAATGATGCTAGCCCCCAAGTCAGCGAGACCTTTCCTTTCGATGTTATCCCCTACAACAAAAGGTATAGTAAAGGCTCCTAGGTCTTTCTTTTTGGTAGGTAATTCTGCCTTTACGAAGGCAGTTGACATACTGGTAAGGTGTACTATTTCAATCCTTCCTCTTCTCCTTTTCTTTATGATTAGGTCCTTGAAAAACTTAGCATATGTTGGCATTTCTTCTAAAGCATCCAGAAATGGCACCTCGAGGTGAAGTTTTTTCACCAACTCCATAAACTTCTCATACCTCTTCTTGAGGTGCGCTTTTATAAGTTTGTACAAAAAAGGTAATCTCGAGGAGTATTGACTTCTTTTAGCAAATATTTCCTCCTCAAGTTACGGTTCTCCAACTTGAGCGTGCCGGTTCTCTCCCTTGGCTGGGTCCTCTATAACATTCTCTGGCCCTGGTTCTTCAGGTCTTATCACCTCAGGGCTCTCTATTGTCTTTCCTGATCTAAGGATCGCCATCTTGGCAAACTCTGTGTTAGAGGGAATCTTCCCTGAAGGGTTCTTCACGAGCTCAGTCAACTGAGCGAGCTGCTGGTCTATCTGGCGTTGATGTGTTTGCATATCCACCATTTGTGCCTGCATAGTGTTCAGAATGCCAGAGTTGGACAGTGCACTTTGTGCTAGTTGATTGTTTATTGTGTCATGTCTCTTGACAAAATCGAATAGTTGGTTCACTAAGTCAGGCTGACTATTACTCCTTGTCTGACTCTGTCCTTGAGCTTGTCCTTGTCCTTGACTTGTGTTAGCAGCTTGGCAGTTTTGATACTTCCCTTAACCTTGATAATTGGTTTTGTTCATCTGGAAAGTGCTTGTCTTGGTGTATAGCCCTTGTCCGCTCTTCTTCTCTAAACCTGGTGGTTGCTTGGGTGGATTATTTAATTGATGCAAATTTTTTGTAGCCTCTTTGTTGCCATAATTGAAACCGGGGTGATCTGGCCTCTTGAAGTTGGCATAAGAGACATTATCAGCTTCCTCCTCTTCAAACTCGCTTTCACTTGATTTTCCAGTTTGGGTGTATACACAGTTATCTATTCCGTACCCACCTTCACCACAAGTGACACATTTCATCACCTTCTCAATTTTCTTCTTTCCTTTCCCTCCTGATTCCTTTAGTTGTTTGACATCCGTCACTATCTTTTGTATTTGAGATGTGATTGCTTTGAGAGCCTTTGATTCAATCGACGACCCTTCATTAGTGGCTTTCTTAGCATACCCTTTGTCGGTCCTATCATAGTAAATCCCAGCTTGTAACTCATCCATGTTTTCTATGATCGTTTTAGATCTACTGGGCTTTTTATCGAGAAAGTTGCTTCCTGCTACTGCATTTAGAGAGACTCTTTCTTCAGGAGTTAGACCATTGTAGAATGTTGTTATCAAGAACCCCTTCTTGTAATTGTGGTGAGGGCAATCTCTCTAGTATTCCTGATACCTTTCCCGGGCTTCATGTAGATTCTCACCTGGTTTCTGTGTGAAAGACGTGATCTTCTGCCTATTATGAATAGTCTTCTCGGTGGGGTAGAACTTGTTCATGAAAGCATCTTCCAATGCGTTCCATCCATTCAAAGCTTAATGTGGTAGCCCAAGGTACCAGGATAGTGCCTTGTCCTCTAAGGAGAAAATGAAACTTTTACAATAGATGACTTCTTGCGGAACTCCCCACATTTTGATGGTGTCATAGATATTCTTAAAAGCGTCAAGGTGATGATAAGGGTTATCATTCTTTGAATTCCCTCGAAAGATTTTGTTCTGGATCATAGAGTTGCAAAAGATTTTGATGTGTCATAGATATTCATCTTCCAATGGGTTAGAACTGCGGTTGCAATTTTTTCTATTAAGTGAGGGCAAGGCCACAGTCACGGTCTCTGCCTTGTTCTTCTCTGGTTGCATCCAGCTTGGTCGTGGTCCTCATATAATCGTGGTCATCATTCTTTAGATTGCCTCGGCCACAGTCCTTGAATTCCCACAGTCGCGATTTCTTTGGATAGCCGCGGTCGCAGTCTTTGGATCACCGCGGTCGCGGCATTGAGATGATGCAAACCACGGATGATGTGAGAGGAGTGAGTGAGGAGAAGAACTGCGGTCGCAGTCTCTGGATGATCATGATCACAGTCTTTTGAATAACCACGGTTGCGGTCTCTAGATGATTGCGGTCGCGGTCTTTTGATTAATCGCGATCGCGGTCTCTGGATGATCACGGTCGCGGTTCTCCAAGATCGCGACCTAAGTTGTGTTGATTCCTGAAATCATTAAACAAGGCTTTAGTCAAAAAGATAGAGAGATTATGTGAAAAGTTAAATAAAGTTATACTAAAAGTGGTGTGAAATATATATACAGAAAGTATGTAAAATACGGTGTTATCAACTAGCTTTCAATGAAGTTGAAGGAATCAATGAAGAAGCTAAAAGTTGACATTCTTTTCCTTCATAATCTTGTAGAAATACCATCTTGGACCAAAAAGTTCAAATCACTCCTCACACACAAGTAAACAACAGAGGAGTATACAGTTGTGAATTTGACAAAGACGATGTCTGACATTATGAAGAGAAAAATGGCACAAATATTGAAGGATCCAAGATCCTTTGGTTTCTACCACTTCATTGGGGATTCCAGATGCCAAAATGGTCTAGATAGACTTGGGGCAAGTATTTCTATCATGGCCTACAACTTATCCAAAATACTAGGCTTCACCACAGACATTCTCCCCACCAATAAAGTGATTCAACTCATTAACTCTTCTATGAACACCCCTATAGGGATTGTAGAAGACATCCCTATGTGAGTGGGCCAAATATTACGTATAATGTGATTTTCTCAAGGTGAACATTAAGGACAATCTTTGATATCCCTCATTTTTTGGTTTGATTCCCTAAATCAGCCAAATCTTTGATCAATGATGAAGTAGGGCTATAAATATTAAGGTTAGGGACAAACACACTTGATTTAAAAGTATTTGAGAGTTTTGAGGACCCCTCTTTCCATGAAAAAAGAATCCTCATTGACTCTATCAATAAAGTGTCACAACTGTGATAGGAGACGCCTACTGTTGAAGACCCTCTTGAGATAGTGCTCGTTGATCTAATGCTCATAAGATGAATAATGAGTAGGTGGAGAAATTATCTCTCACATAGATAACATAGAGGAAGACCCTAAAGCCAGTTTGAAGACCTTCAATATGTATCTATCATTGAAGAAGAAGATAAGACACTCATTGCACCAAAGATTAAGCCTCTACTAGAGGTTCTATAGTATGTATTCCTAGATGAGAAGAAAAACTATCCAATCATCATTAATATTGATCTCACTTCTAAGAAAGAACATCTATTGTTGAGCGAGTTGATAAAGAGGTAGAAGGCACATCACTACAAGATGAAAAAGTGGGTTGGTGTCATTCAAGCCTTGTACAAGAACCAATTGTACATGATTGACACCCATAATCCTTTCATTGAGCCCAGAATCATCATAATCCTATCATGAAGGAATTGGCGCACAATAGATTAAGTTGTTTGTGGAATGAATAATTTATCCTATATCTAACTCACCATGGATGAGCCACGTACATGTTGTGCCACATGAAGGAGGCACTACTATATTTTTAAACAAAAAACATGATTTGATCCCACCGACATGGTGGTTGGGTAGCTTACCTGCATACATCATAGGAAGCTCAACAATGCAACTCAAAAGGATCACTTCATGCTCCCATTTCTTAATCAAGTCCTAAATGGGTATTTTGCTTCTATCAGATCCCCACCCACCCCAATGACAAGGAGAAATCTAATTTTACGTGTCTATTTTGAACAAATGTTTTTCATTTAGGATGTCATTTAGGATATGATGCTCATGCTACCTTTCAGTGTTGTATGTCTGCCATCTTTATAAGCTACATATAGAAAATCACGGAAGTCTTCATGGATGATTTCTCTATCTATGGGGGCTCCTCTAAAGCATGCCTACACCATTGTCCCTTGTTCTTGAATGCTACAAAGAAGAACATCAGGTGCTTAACTGCCAAAAAAATCCACTTCATGGTGAAAAGAGGCAATATTCTAAGATTTTGTATGAATAAGTAATTATGCATGAAATGATATTACTCTAGTCACATTGTCATGTTGCTCCAAAAGTCATTCCTTAACCTCAAAGATTTTCTTATTGGATGTTCCCATAAAGGATCCCACATGAAAGGATCAATATCTAGAGTTGTTCTCATGCAAGTGGTTCTATAGTAGAACTCACTAAACAAGCTAACCAATGGCCAATAATAAGGCAAAAACATTAAATGATAGTTTTGTATCAATTATATCATTGATACAATCATGGATGAAATGTATAAGAAATACAGTGGGTGACATAGATAACCCTCATACCCTAGTAAGAAGACTACTCGCTAACCATAATAGGAACTTGAAAAGGTAAAGAACAGAGAGAAGCTCATCATCACGACATGATGAAGAGTTGCATCTGTTGTTTACAACAACTCCCTATGGTTGGTGGTGAAAAGAACCAACATAGAAGCGGAGATGGTCCCTGACTATGGTCAACATACTCCATCCTTTGTCATTGTTCTCCCAAAAATATGTCTACAATGGCTTGGAAGCAACATTTGGTCCATTTCATGTGTGTTTCCTTTTATACAATACCCAATAGTCTCACCACTTATTTGAATAAGTGATGGCTACACCAATTACAATTTTGTGTTTGTGACTAAGTAACCGATCAACTAGGGAACTTGTTGTTCAAATATAATTTGCAATGTTTGCTTGGTTGTTAGTGTAACTAGCCATTTGGTGAAGATCAAAAGTTGCCTTGCCAATAATCAGGCTTGTCTATCAATTTCATAGTTCCCTAGATAGTTGAATTGATTGGTTGACTGCCATGCATTTTTGGCTCGATGAATCTTGCGATATCTAGTTGTTTGACTGATCTAGTCGATCAGCTACTTGGGGGTCAATTATCACTGTTGAATTTATAGTTTCCCATCTAGCTATGCTAACAAACTATCTCAAAGGTCAATGAAGAGTTCTTAAGTCTTAGTAGTCAGTCTACTAGCTATGCTAGTTGATAGACTGCAAATTCATTTGGCTCTCTATGAAATAATTAATCATGTGATATAACCAATTGTCTCACTAGTTATGTTTCTCCCTACAATTGGTGGTTAGATGACTGATTGACTACCCTAATCAGTCAGTTATCCGCATCATAATATTATGAAACAGAGGAATCTCAATGTATCATCTCAAATACAAATGTGACCGTGCAATTGGAGATGTATCCAATGGGCATTCTTTCAAAAGAAATCCCTTAAATATTGTTCATTTCCATTTTATACTCTGCCATTCCCACAAATAAAACATGAAAGTTAATATAAAAAAGAATGATTTGAAGAAATTACTAAAGAACCTATTCTAAGAGAAGAACTAAGGAAAATGCACCAATCCAATGTAAACTAAGCATGAACTGCAGATAACATAAAGACTAATATGCATTCATCACTGTTGTGCCTCATTCGAGGCTAAGGGTCATTGCATCCACTCACATTACTGCCATGTTTTATAAAGAATTATCACTAGATAAGGTTTAATAGAACCATCAAAAGTATGAGGTACCACATTTTAGCTATTCAAGTGAGTTCATTCATGTTTTGTTCTATTTGCATATTAGAACATGCGCTTTTGGTGATGAGAATCCTTTGTATTCACTTAGTGATTTGACTACTAAAAAAATCAAACTTTTATATTTATACTTTAAACTACCACAATTTGTATTTCAACTTTTGAAGTTCAATTATTAACAATTGTGTTTTCCCTAAATTAACACAAAATAATGAAATATATGCTTGATTTCTCTATAAAACCAACAAATAGAATGAAAAAACCATATGATAGTATTTGTGAAGTTGTCGTTGTTGGGGATATGTACATATATTATTAAGGTATATTTAGCAAGGATGTGATGAATGAATATGGAAGTATATCATACATGCATATAAGCTCAAAAGTAATTAGAAGAAATAGTGAGAAAATACCAAATTTAACATGGAAGATGAAAAACCACAAATCCATTGACAGGTAAGTCTACTATAAAGGCATAGATAGTACAATTTTCTTCTTAGTATTTGGACCCCAAATTCAAGGAAATATCATCAGAGGAAGGTATAGAAAATGTTAACATAGGGATGATCACAACATCAGAAACTTCCAAGAAGATACCCTCTTCTACAATGCATAATAGTGGTAGAATTTGTGAAGAATAGGCATGGTGTAGCAGCACCATCCTTCACTATGTTCTTCCTCATTTCCAATTGTGGGCATTTTGAAAATCAAGACGCACTTTGCTAATAGTTCACATGTTGGATGACACAAGAACAGACACAAACCCTAGTCCTATGTCCGTATAGACTAAAAAAACCTAGAGTTGTGATACCAAACATAATGTGACACACTGATCACACTAAAGAGAGATTGCTCAAAACAAAGCACGAAACAATCACTAAACATCCAGATTACTAGAAAACATGATAAATTAAAACCGATTCTATATAGCCATAGAAGCAGAGCATATTAAATCCAAGTCCACAAACTATGCCACATGTATCACATATGATACCATAAAGGTATCTACATCATTGTATAGTGGCCATCCTACCACAAACCTATTATAAGAGGTAGCATGTTTATACATACAAACCATACATGTACAACCATGACATACTACCAAAAATCTCGTATCAATGTACAACATCTACAAAACACCCCCAAGGACTTGAGTGCATAGGTATGATGCGTAAGACTCTACTACAAAACACTAGCAACATATCCAACTTTCAACAACTACTGTTGTCCTTGCTACTCTTCCTCATTAGAACGGTCTCTACCTAATCATGCACGACCACCTAAAAGATGTGGAAACCCATAGGGTGAGACCAACATCCCAACAAGAGATATAACTCTCTACCATAAACTATTGCTAACACAGATATATTATAGTAGGAAAGTAATACTATCAACATGATGAGTAGATTCAGCTAATGAATACTTAAAGAAAAACTGATAACACAAATTAAGTAGTTTAAGCAGCTACAAACTAATCAGTAGAACATCATTTACTTTTTTAAGGAATATGAAGAACATGTATAACCGTTATTAACTAAATAGTATAAGAAACAAGGCAAAGGGTCATCCAATGTGAATCATGTTCAACCTTAAGCAAATAGACCATAGAGATGTATTACATCTTTTATTATTGCCCTAAGGAGATGAGGTATACCACTCATGCTCCAATTCACCACTTCAAAGTCGAAATCAGTGTCATACAAGATCTAGGAGAGCTAGACTCCTACGATCTCCCACACCCTTGGTCAGTTTGAGTCCTCTGTAGTGACATATAGTGTCAAACTACAAATCAGCCAACTCTGGCTTGGTATATAGGCACGACACTAGTGAGATACGACCGCAACCATTCTCCTACCAGGGTATGATCGCAACCATCCCTAAAATCATATCATCTGAGATACAGTATCAACCATTCTCTTATCGAGGCATGACTACATCCATCCTCAAAACTAGTGATTATGTATGCAAGGATATATCCTCAACTTGCACCCCCACATATTCAACAATATGCGCTCTAAGTTTCCCATAGGAATTACTCGCTTCACCATCCAAAAAGTATTGACACGAAAGGTGGATCTATGGCACATGGAAACTACATGATTAGGGTTTCACTTAATTAGTTATGCCAATTGGGTGAATATGGTTTCATAGTACAAATGGACATACAAACCCTAATTCATTCTAGCAAGCATAAATGTAAAATAACTCCAAAAGATATAAAACTTATGAGGTATAAAATTGTCACAACATCACATGATATTACTTCTATACAAGGCCATCATCTTTATCACATCATCATGGGATAACCATCCCTCATCACATCACTAGAGGGTATCACCTCAAACCAGGAACAAAGCTTCTGCCAGGTCATAAGACCCAATCACATAATTCATGCACATCATCATTATCTCATCATGACTCATAAAGGCTCATAATTATAACCATGTGTCATATAAGAGATACCATAGCAATCACAAGCTATGATGTGTATTCAACCTGCAACATCAGGGTTACACAAGTAGGAGAGAGAAAATACTTTATTGCATGCTAATCATTCAATCAAGATAAGAAATTTAAGCATATGCCCAAGTTAGGGTTAGTGTTTTCATAGATAGACGATTGGGGTTTCCATCACAACACTCAACATCAAACCCTAGGTACATCACTTCCCACATCCTTGGAATACATAGACCAAATGTCATCATGACCAAACAAAGCATTCAAAATAGAAACATGTATCGACCAAACCAGGGTGTAGTGAAGAACGCCCTCACATGTGTAGTTACCACTAGGGTTACACCATGTGTATCGACCATTAGGGTCACAACATGGTGTAGAGACCACTAGGGTTACACCATGTAGCGACAATCAAAACTATATAAACATAGCGCCTACATAACTCAACACATGTAGCGACCACAAGAGGTAGGAAATGTGGTGTGACCATGATAGGATGTATGTAGTGACCAACTAACTAAACTAGATGTAGCAACCATAAAACATAACATATGTAGAGACTATACTTACCATGATCATTTCAAACAAAGCAAGAGAACCATCTCAAGCATAACGACCAAAATAGATTTGGGTTAAGGTTTGTAGCGACCATAGGTCAGAAATCATTGTGACCAAGACTAGGTCAACATATCTAGCGACCCAAAATAGGTGATTAACACCATGAAACCAAAGAGTCACCAAAAGAAAACCTCTTGGAAAAGATGATCAACAAAACCCTAAAAAAGTGTCACAAGGGTAAACATGGAAAAACATGATGAGAGAAGGAAAACCAAGCATTCAACTTATGCAAACCAGAGTGAAGACCTCCATCTTCATGTAATATTCAAACCAAAATATGGTAGAAAAACCAACAATCAAGATGCATATCAGAAACAACAACTCCACCATCACTTAGATTTCGGGTATAAGAATTAGGGTTTTTTTTAAAGAGCAATCTATACAAGAGTACTTCATAACCTTAAACCATGAATCAAGATAGCATTAAGCATCAACTTATGATCACATTTTAGAGATGAAATAGTAGCATGCAAGCAAGGTAAAGGTGAAACAATAGAAGATGGGAAAGCTATATAACCCACCTTGAGGTGAAGGTCAACCTCCCAAGCCACAGATTCCAAGAGAGAAGAGAGACACCAAGCTTGGATCAACTCCAATTCCAAGAAAGATCAACTCAAGAGAAGAACACACCAAGGTAAAATGAAGCTTAAGGGAGAGAGATAGAGAGAGGATAAAAAACTATAGGCTAAAAAGGAAAGGAGAAAGAGGAGATTTTCATCTCACTCAGGTACTATCATAGAGAACCATGGATTCGACCTCTTTTGGAGAAAAGTTCCTCAAGATAGACACCATGGTAACCCATAGTCTAACGACCAAGAGAAGAAAGAAAGGGTATAGGGTTTCAAGAAAAATGAGATCAATGATATAAACTACTAACCAAGCACAAGGATCACCAAAGGATCAACAAAGAGAAAATCTCCAAGCTTAGATCATTACATGTAAGGAGAAAATGACCACCTTCACCAAGATCAACACCTCTACTTGCACCACCAAGCTCAAGGTCAAACTCCAAGCAAGAAGATAGAAAGAAGAGTGTGAAAGGGGACACTTTCATCTGAAACAAGGGGTATAAATACCCAAGGGTAGGATAGATGTGAAATATATGAGGTGTCAAGATACTCAGGCCTCTCATGACACATGTCCCTCAAAACCACGGCCATGCAAGCACTATAGATATGCATGCATGAAAGGTGATAAAAATAAGGCTTGGTAGTGACCACTAGGTCCACTACCTACTTTCGACTGAAACAAAACCAAGGTGATCACCATGTAGAGACAACAACACTATGCCAACCAAGGAAAAGGTTGCTACAACCAAAGCACAACTCGAAACCTCTTCGACCAAGATCAATAACCAGGTGTATGGGTCACTCAAAACACAACCAAAAGCATATCAGTCGCAACACCTACTAAAACACAAAGCACATAGGTCACTACAAAGGTCACACCAACATGGTTGACAATAACAACTCAAGAGTCCATGCAAACCATGCAAACCCTAGCTCAACACACATGATGCCACCTCATCATCCAAGGTCCAACAAAGCACCCCTAAGCATCATGCTCTCTCTCATGATGCTAAGGCACAAGTGACACATAGAATATGTGACAAATTTCAAGATAAACCCTCAACATGGGTAAATTGTAACTTGGTCCAAAACAAACATACATATAGCATAACTAGCTCAAACATTAACCAAAATGGACCAAACTGAAGATATAAACATGTTACATGTTATTAAGGTGCATCACATGATTAAATTAAGGTTTAAGAATCTTATTAAGCAAAGAAAGAAAGATAAATCACTATGATAGGTCAGGGGTCTTGCATAACCAATCACCAAGTTGAATTTGAGGTTCCATAACTCGACAAGGTACCACTTAACCAGCTTAACAGACTTCATCTTGACATTTAGTTCAAGAATACCCAAAGATGTGAGCCTCTTATAGATTGGGTCATCACTTTGACTCTTGGAAAACTGCTTGTGCGTAAAGAAACTATGGAACTTAGTTAACTCTCTTAATAATAGTGTTTCTGCCATCTTTGTGCCATCAAAACACACACAAGATCTGACTGTCTAGAGATTATAGCAAACTAGGGGAGGCAGGCAAGAGAAGAGCCAACTAGAGAGGGAAGCCTTTGAAGAATTTAACCATTAGAATTGGAAGATATCATAGAGTTGAAGCAGTTGTCCATCCCATATGGAGTCAAACAACCAAGTCATTTTCTTCTAGAGGAAGGTTGTAACATCTCCTCTCATAAATAGATGCTCTATAGATTCACGTGAGGTTAAGCATGATAATGGCATGCAGATACAAAGTGTATTTGACACCTTTGAATCTTGTCATTGGTAGGAATGAAAAGTATGGAATCTTGTAGGCAACATCATTCACTTATGGATGCCACAATTCCTCCATAACAGCTTGTTGAACCAATGACCCCATGTATGTGCATAAGTATATTCTTGGAAGAGTGTAGTGCGAAGTAGACACTCTCGATAAGGGTTCAATTTATATTTTCTGGCTCATCATGGACATTATTGTCAATTCAACAATCAACTAAATACATGTCTCATTGATCAATGTAACAATGGTCAAGCAGTCCTAGCCATGAAAAATGGTCCATAAGTCAAAGACCTTAATGTCATCCACCACATAACTCTAGTTAGACATAAAATGCAAGAGGGTCCAAGAGCACCAATTATCCATCTCAAAGGCAAGGCCTCCTCTACCCCCTGTCCATGGATAATGATGGATCATTAGGGGAAAAACTTCCATAACATTCTTCAAGGTATATAATCAAAGAAGATCAACTTCAGATCGAGTGTGAGTGACATGTCATGGTTCATGTAGATGCCCTCATATTTGTACCTTTAGAAATTTTTCAGACATCGATCTACCCTCTAGAATTTCCCGATAAGCCTTCATCTTGTAGTCTTTGGTAGAGAGGAAGAGAGATGGAATTCCCAACCCACCATCCTCCACTTCCTTATAGTCCTCTCCCAAGAAACCCAAACATTTCCAAGTTGATTGTTATTGGATGCCATCAGAAGTTAGAGAATATGCATTTAATCCACTGCAATGGGGATATATGTGCCTACCATAGTGTAATAGGTAATATAGGACAAGGAATGTTTCACTATGATGTGGTGACTTGAAAATGATATCAAGTTTTCTTTCCAATACACAACTTTGGATCTAAACTTCTCAATAAGGACTTTATAACGGTGTACTTTTAGCCTATGCCTGGAAAAGGGAACACCTAAGTAAGTAAATGTATCCCTAAGTGACACAATGACAAGAAGAGTATCTATATCCAAGGTGATATGTGGGTTGTCATCCTTCACCATGAAGCTAGAATTTTGTCTATTAACCTATTGACATGAGACAACTTTGAAGTATTTAAAGAACAAGCCAATGCAAAAAGGGGGGCGTACTATTCCATATGAATATGAGGATTTCATATGAATATAGGAGGATGGATGGAGAATTTTATCTACCTCTGGTATGAAACCTAACAATACAACCTCCATCAACCTTAGAGATCATCTTCCTACACATGGCCTCCTCAAGGAGGATAAAGAGGAATGGAGAGGAGGGTTCCCCTATTTGAGGTCATGACCCATAGGGAAGAAGCCAACTGTTGAAGAATTAAGGGAGATGGAAATCAAAGTATCAACAAAGAAACTCAAGAATCGGCCAATCACCCTAGGAGAAAAACTAAAATGAGCAACACAATCATGAGAAAAACCCAATCAACCTGATATTAGGCATTTGCAAGATTAAATTTGATGACCAAATTACCGATTGTAGGGCCCTTATAGAGATAGCACATCAATTCTTTCGCCATCCTGATGTTATGAATGATCTCTTTTCCTTTCATGAAAGCACCTTGTTCTTCAAAAAATGATCCTGGGAAGCAAGGGGATTAGCCTCTTGTTGAGGTACACACAAAAATTCTAAGGGAGACATTCTTTACCATATTGGTCTAAACTTTTAGATCAAGTTTGTGGGTTCATCCACCTTGAGTATTATGATGAATCTACTTCTTAGAAGAATTCTATGGCATCATCCACCATGAAAGAAAAATCTCACCAAATCCAACACATCTTTTCTGATAATGTCCCAAGAAACCAGATAAAACTTCTAGTAGAAGCCATCATGGTCAGGCATACTAGCCTTGTCCATCTGCTTGATAGTGCTCTAGCTCTCCTCTTCTGAATTGTGGTTAGAAAGTAGAAGATTATCATCAACGAAGATAGAAAAAAGGATGAAATCTAGGAAACTATTCACATGGGCTCCCAAGGGAGTGTAACCACTGGTTTAAAACTCAAGAAAGGATATAATTTCTTTAGAGACCATACTTTCATCATCATTAATAAGTGGTACCATCATGGGCTATTAACCTTTTGACAACTCTATGTTTTCTCCAACCTTTGATGATAGAATGGTAGAAATAGGTATTCCTCTCCTCATCTTTAAGCCAAGATATGCACAATTTATCATTTCATAGAAGTTCCTCCTATAAGAGGATGTCATCCAACTCCTTTTCAACTTCATAGAGGAGTGTCTCATTCAAATCAGTAGGAAGCACATCAAAGTGTTTTTAAAGAGCATAGACCATATTTCAAGAGTCTTCTCTTAAATGAAAGATGTTTCTGAACACTTCATTATTCCATTGATTCAGATGGAAACAAAAGTTCTTTGTCTCAGCAAAGAAGCAAAAGGATGGGTTGTGCCATCCTTCCATAACCATCCATACTCTATGACATCAAGAGGGTGGGGTTGGAAATCCATACTTCTAAGATATACAAGTGGTTATGGCCTCTCCAGGGTTGCGGTGGACCAAAAAGAAGAAGAGAACAGTGATCAAAGACCTTCTACATGTTGAAATGCTGCCTATCAGGGGGTTTGTCAACTATCTTCTCTGCCTCATAGTGTATTCGGTTAAAAACACCAATAAGAGACCATTTCTTGTCACATATCTTCACAACCATATATAAGAGAGAAGTCCAAAGGGCTTGGCAAGTAGACAAAGGGCATTTTGGCATAGACCCTTGTACTGAAGGTCCAAAGGACTCCAAAATTTTTCGTCCTTATAATAAGATGTTGCTAATGGGAGCAGAAGACTATAAGGAGAAGGGAACAGTTTACATTGACCCATATTTTGATGTCAACTTTAACGTCGTAAGAAATCTAGTTCAACCTCATGATATCAATTAATTCACTAGCCTAACTTGCATGAAGGAAAGGCTCCAAGAGGGATATGAAAGAAGGCTTATGTTGTCTGCCAAGATGATCTAACACTCTTTCATGGGATTTATTGCCACTTCATGATATTCTAGATAAGTTGTGTAATCATATATATATATATATATATATATATATATATATATATATATATATATATATATATATATATATATATATATATATATATATACTGAGAACATCAAAGGAAAAATCAGCCCATCAAAAGAACTCACACCTTCTACCTGAGTAGACTCTATCGGGGATCAACATGTAATGATAAAAGCCAATGTGTTCATGTTTACTTTTCCATAATATATGCATGGGCTCCTCCAAGACTATTTTGGTCTATAATCCAAGTTCCATCTAGGTTTATTGTGATCTAACCTGAAGCGTGGTATGGAGGGGCCCCTAGTGTGGCGTTGATCATTGGGGATAGAAGGAAGCTTTTGTTGAGTGATACCTCTTCATGGATCCACACAATCATCTAGTTACATGTGTCGGAGAATGCTTCTGTGGATGTTTTGATCATTGATCCATATGGATCTAGGGGAATTGAACTCATATTGAGGTAGTTCACTACTAGCCCTCACCACTCTTGACTGGTCAGTGTCGAGCAAAGTGAGGACCAAGGATCACCTAGGAGGGCACAAAAGTGACATGTCCCTCTCTGTGAATAGAAGGGGTACTAGGGGACTATAAGTAAGTTGTAAGTGGGATCTGTAGACTTAAAATTGCCTAGCAAGGAGCGAAGAGCTATTGGGATGACTAAATGTGGCAATCTTAGAAAGCTCAGTGTGACAACGTTTGTCACAAAAGGTGATGCAAATGAGATGTGGGACACCTTCTTTGAATGCTTTGATAAGGAATAAGAGGTAAGCTTCATCATATGGTGATTGTCTCCAGTTCAAAATGGTAATGAGTTCTCCAGGAGGATCAATGATTTCTAATAGAGATAGCTCACCATAGTGAAAAATAGGAAGGTTATCAAACTATAATCACACCACCTTCTTCTCAAAGCCGTGGCCCAATTCCTCCATCCTCTAGTAGGATAATATCATGCTCTTATGTGATAGGGGAATATCATCAAACACTCTCACTGCATTGATAGATAAATGGAAGAGGGTATGGAGATATTTGAAGGTGTAGATTAAAGAAACTAGAACATGCTAAGTATGTTTAGTCAAGAGAGACAAATATATAGAAGTGTTTGATTGAGAACAAGCTATCTTGCAATTTCGTATCATTATTGACACTTAGCAACTGGAGTTCTCCATCTATAAAATGATTTATCTGAGATAAATGTAGATTCTAAGTTTTATGAGACATAAAGTATATATATGTACCATGACCTTAAAATGGACCATATCCCTTCACAGATAGACTAAATTAGGCATACCTTAGTGCATAGAAATTCCTATACATAGATTTACATGCCATGTAACTTCAAAGCCTAACCAAGAGCCTAAACTTAACTAGTTTCTCTATGTTTTTTTGGCAGCAAGCATGTACATGTCGATGTCCTGCAAGATCGCACTGGTCAAACAAAAGCTAAGATCCAAGATGGGGATGTCCCATGGCCATGAGATGTTCGTGGATTTCTACATGAGTTCAACCTTTCTACTTCTCTCAGCATTATCGGGGTTGAGCACCTTTGTAAGGAACTTGGGGCCAAAAAGCACACCATTATGGTGATGGCCAACTTGAGAGATGGTCTCGGGGGGGATTCCTCATTGTGAAGGTTGGGAATAGGTTGCAGAGGGTGTATCGGTAGCACCCAATTGAATATGTATATTTCCACATTTATAACACACCATTTGGTAGGTGAATTGAGCCTGTCAATGACCCTTTTGCATGCACCAAAGACATGTATCCTTTAGGATCACAAAAGGGGGATTCATTCTAGCTTCACGCTAAGCATGTTCCTACACAAATGGCTGCTGAGTGGAGTGAGTAAGGGGTTCCGTCAAAATCTGACATGATGATAAAGGTGGTGGAGGATAGAAGGTGGAAAGTGCATGAATAATAGATCCAACAGCTAGAGGGAGGTGTCTGGATCAACAGGTTGGGCAACATTCCTCACTTCCACCAAGACACGTCTGGCTTGAGAGTGTGGAAAATGCCCTGAGAGTTCTCTGAACCATCATGCGACACAACAAGAGTATTCCATAATGAGATTGTCTCGTAGGCTCCAAACAAGTGGACATTAGATCTGGTAGCAACCCCAATGCCAGGGAAGGCGTGGAGGCCTTGAGAGGTAGCGACCTTCCTGTCAGAATGACAGAAGGTTGGCAGGGGGAAACCCTAGCAAGAATTACTAGAGGCCCCTCTTCCAAAGA
Source organism: Alisma plantago-aquatica (assembly GCA_963693085.1). Classification (NCBI taxonomy): domain Eukaryota; kingdom Viridiplantae; phylum Streptophyta; class Magnoliopsida; order Alismatales; family Alismataceae; genus Alisma; species Alisma plantago-aquatica. The sequence goes on from OY856410.1 coordinate 770,444,756, forward strand.
TAATGTGAAGACACACCTTCAAAAAAATTGTTCTTTTCCATTCACACAACTCTTTTCCATTGTGTCACCTACAATAACCTACTGCAAGAGTACACATAGAATTCGGGTGTGTCACTGCCCATATACTAGAGGTTCAACAAAGGCCCTCAAGATGCATTTGTCTTATAGTCGATGATCACTATATATGAACAATAAGCAATTCAGGTCGAGTTGAGTTCACTTGCACCAAAAGTATATGGAGTACGACATCCCAGGGTTGTTGTCAAAGGCATCACATGAAAGATGGACCAGAGCGGGTACTTTGGCAATATATGCTTGTATAAATATCTAGCACGTCTTTACCCCATTATTTTGTTAAGACAAGCTACCATTGGTGCATGGTTTTCTGTTAGTGTATATAGCTACTTGTAGCCTTGTAGGGGGGATCTAAGAGGGGAGTTGCCTAGACTGAAGCATATTCTGAAAAAATGCACATAAATTATAACGTTGTGATACCATATATCGACATAACTTTATTAAGATCTCTTACTGTATTTACAAACTAAAGTCGTCCACCATCTTACTTTACAACATTCCTAGCTATCACCTTATTTGCATATAACTTGAGGGATTGGATTAAAAATCTTTAACAACAATATTTCTTATCCGTCCTAGATCAGAAATCACCAATCTTGACAGTAAATCGTTTATTGTATTTAGTTAACTGGAGGCAGTAACAAGTAACCACTACGATTTACCTCCAGTCCCTCTCTTACAAGAATTAATGAATTTCACAATTTTATATACATTTGTTTCTTTACTTGTACAACCCAGCCCCCCTTTATAAATTTCTGCGTCCGCCAACTAGACAGACGAGTTGGAGCAGTCGAATAGATAAGCCAAAGTCATCAACTCAACACACCTATCGATAGGCCAATTAATTACTATAATCAGAGTTATATTTTATAACTTTGAAAACGCCGAGATAATAAAGGTTTGGCTAATTAATGGTACAGGTGCAGAGGCATTTGCGGTGGATCAGTCAGTCCATCAAAGTCAGCTGACAGATTTTTCTTTATTCGCTTATTTGTCTGTACAAATTTGGGTGTCGTATCTATTTTTATTTGTTGGGGAAGACAGGGACCTGTCCGGAGGATGGAAAACACATGATTCTATCCGATCAGATCGAATCAATGCGCAACTTGGGGGCAGCATTGCGATGCTACCTCACTGGATTTGTACAGTCTTAACTGTCGTAGTCTTCGTATGCACAACATCTACTTGGGAAGTAGCCATTAGGAAAACCGAGTGACATAGTTTTTAACGAGAAAAAATGACACGACGATAAGAATGGAATGGTCGAGGTGTAACTGTGTAAGATATACTGTATGCATGGCGATATCTGCATCTGCATCTTATAATATATGTGATAATCCTACGTATGCAGTTTCTTATATCCGGAGCTAGTTCTTACTATTAACCTGCTTTATCACGAATGACAGTCGGCAGTGTCCAATGATATGTGAGGAGAGTCAATGATGGCGGGGTGTATGGGTCTGTTTGGGCTCAAAATCAGATCACGGACGATAATACAAATGCACTATCATAACGAGAAATGACCGAACTGTAAGTGGGCATGCTTGTGTGTTATGATACAGAGCAGTGCCAGTGATATCCATTGCTCAAATATACACTCTATTCAATTTACGGTTTCTCAAAAATGAGGGATATGCTTCTAATAGTACGTTATTATGGAAAACTTGAGGAGTCCCACAGAAAGAGCTTTTAGAAATAGGAAGCCCTGCCCTTCCTACGATAATTTCTACATAAGATTATAAAATTCCAATAGAGAGAGAGAACGTGTTGGAGGAAACATTATCAATAATTGTTCAGAATTATTTGTTGATAAGAGAGAGAAATAGATAATAGTTTGAGATAATAATGACAAAAGAAGATGAGAGAGGGTAGGCTAAAAAGTAGATGCAACTATATGTTTTGCATTATTTATATGCGTATTTTGGATACATTCAATATCATATATTTTATAAAAACGGTCAGTTATTTTCAATATTACATTCACTAAATTGTTTGCTATTATGCATTATGCATCATGACGCTAAAAATGAAGATTAATTTATCTATATATGAGTAAAATAATGTTTGAGTATTTTCATAATACTTCTTTTTGTTGTATCGTTATCTTATGCATATCATGTGGTATTATTATCATGTACATTATTATGTGAATTTATATATACTATGTTTACTATACATATTTTTTCTAAGTACAAGCGTGCATATTTACTGTACTATGTTATTTATCAAGATTTCTTTATGCATGATGTATATTGTCCCTTCTTGTGAATCTATGAGTACTATTTTCATTATGAGTTTTATTTCTTTCTAAGTAATTGCATATATATTTTGCATATTGAATTTATGGGTACCTTTTTAAAAATTATGTGTTTGACATCGTACTGTAAGGTAGAGAGGTATATAAAAGATGTTTTTCTAAGTGTACGGGCCTAATTCACTTCATTGGTGTACTTCATGCTAAACCACATGGCCATCCTTGCGAGATCATAAAATTGTATATATTATTATATAATTGTTTGAATTAACATGTATCTTTTTTATATATGAGTACAATAGTACTTGTTTGTATAATGTATTATTTATTCATGATTATTATTATTGTAATTATTATTATTATTGTTATGCAAATATGTGTGTACTATTTTTTGCTATGAGTATTATTTACTTAGGGATGGTGCCACATATTTGGTGTATTTTATTACTTAGTTATGTATGAGTGTTGTGATAACCCTACGAGTCTCACTTTTTACTATCATACAAATTATGTGTATTGTACCATTCACTTACTCTTCTTTTCACTTTCACCGTATTCTTTTCACCTATTTACTCACAAAAGTTGTTGTAATTTTATTTTTATTAGGTACATATAAAAAAATAACTATATAAAATATCACACGCATTCTTTTCTCTTTTCATTCCCTTGTTTCCTTTCTTTTCTATCCTCTCCCTTCTTTTTCTCTCTCCATCTTGTTTTTCATGCATCAAATGCTTCCCAATAACGCCTGTAACCTGTAAAACGGATAAGCAAAGTTTAAGGAAAATTATTTATTCAACACCATATCCACCAAAATCTACGCCCCTATCTCCGGAATATGCACAAAGTCTGATTGTAACTTCTTCTTATGCAGAAGAAGAAGAAGAAGAAGAAGAAGAAAAAGGGTAAAGATATGTCTGGAAAACATGAAGAACATGTTGAGAAGAGTCTTGCTGCACTAGGAGGTGGTGCCAGGAGGCAGGCAAGAGTAGATGGAGTTCTAGAAGTGCCTCACTTCGACCCAAAAACTATGGCCAATCCCATTTTCTAGTCCATGTTTGGACAACTCATGGCCACAATGACGTATATGGTGGATAGAATGCTCGTACCCCAAGCAAGGGTAGTTGTCCCCAATGCGGAATCCCAGGGTTCTGGGAAGACATTTGAGATGTTAAGGTGTGTGGGAACGATAGAGTACATTGGTACGGCAGACCCGAAAGACACAAATATGTAGTTGATAGATTTGGAGAAGGCCTTTAAGATCCTCAACATCCCAGAAGAGGATAAGGTGAAGCACGTCGTGTACCTACTGAAGAGCAGTGTTGGCCATTTGTGATCCATTGAAGAGGAGAAGAGGCTTAGAGTGGTGATTAGTTGGGAAGACTTTTGGTGGGATTTTGTGAGATGATACTTCCTGGAGTCCTATCTGGGCCAGAAGATCTCTCAGTTCGAGAAGATTTGGAAGGGATCTATGACAATAAATGAGTACAAAGCCAATTTCATGGAAATTTTGAGGTTTGGCTCGCACATGGCTACATTGGATAAGGAGAGGATCAGACGTTTTGAGAAGGGTTTGAGCTTAGAGTTGACGATGATGGTGTCGACTTCAAAGAACAAGGAAAGGTTTGCCACGTTTATGGAGTTTGTGAGGTGGACTGAATGGTCAAATGTGGAAAAGTGTGAGGCAAACGCTAATAAGAGACCGGTTCAGTATCAGGGACAGTGTTCTGGAGGCTTAAAAAATCCTAGGTTTTCAGCACCTCAATCACAGTAGAGGTCAGTTGTTTTGTCTTAGTGGTTTCCAAGCAAGGGTAGAGGTCGTAGTCTTCCACCAGCTAGAGCTCACAGCATAGCATCAGAATCAGTGATAGGGTCATCCAGGCCATAGTTTGACACAAGGACCTGTTATAGGTGTGGATAGCATGGGCATGTGAGGTTGTTTCATTCATGAAGGACAAGGAGGTGATGTAATAGTGGAGACAAAGTTAGCTAGGGTCACAACAATGACAGTTTAGTAGTGGCGATAGTACAGGATGCGGTCAGGCATCACATCTAGTTCATCTAGGTAGGCCATTAGAGGACGAGGGTGACAACAGGCAATGACTCGATTCTATGATATGACACAACCAGAAGAAGAAGCCAACCCTCGAGTCATGACAGGTCAGATGGAGTAATTTCATTCTGATTTGTCTTCTTCATGCTTTATATAAGTTTTGGTTGACCTTGTGCAATGCTCTCTTTTATCACTAGAGAAGTGATAGCTAGATGTTCTTTGCCTATTAGTCATAGATCTAATAGTCTCCTTGTAAAAAAAAACCTTTGGTCGGTTTTGCCGAGTTCTGGGAGGTGTGTCCATCATGTGTTCTTTCTTTCTCAAGATGTAGCATTCAAGTGGACCTTATACCACTTGACATGCACATATTCAATGTGATCCTTAGGATGGATACCTTGGAGAAGTATTAGGTGATCTCTAATTGTAGTTCCAAGGTGGCTACATTCTATTATGGTGATGTTTTGTGGGTCTTCTAAGGAGATAGAAAGATTCGTCTAACGTGTTTGGTATTAGCGATGACAGTAGAGAGACTGATGAGGCAAGTATGTGAGGCTTTTCTAGCACATGTGGTGGATACTAAGGTGAGGAACCCTAGTATTCAGGAGATGCCCATTGTTCATGAGTTTTAGGATGTGTTTCCTGATGAGTTTCTCAGTGTTCCCCCACCTTGAGAGATTGATTTTGAGATCAATCTGATTCCTGTACACATCCAATAGAATAGACACCGTACAAGATGGCACCAGCTGAGATGCAAGAGATGAAGAAGAAGTTGCATGAGTTGCTAAAGAAGGGCTTTATCAGACTGAGCACTTCCCCTTTGGGGTGCTCTCATGTTGTTTGTTAAGAAGGATAGATCTATGTGGTTATGCATCAATTACCAATGGTTGAACAAGATGACGATCAAGAACAAGTACTCGTTGTCATGGATAGATGGCTTATTTAATTAGTTGAGAGGAGTTGTTGCATTCTTCAAGATAGATATGAGATCAGGATATCACCAGTTGCGGATCAAGGTGGATGCCATACCTAAGTTAGCTTTTAGGACTCGGTATAGTCACTACGAGTTTGTGGTTATGCCATTTGGGCTAACCAATGCACCAACAACGTTCATGGACCTGATGAATAGGGTCTTCCAGCCTTATCATTACCAGTTCGTAGTTGTGTTCATCGACAATATAATGATATACTCCAAAGACATCCAACATCATGAGCAACATTTACGGCAAGCGTTGACTTTGTTGAGACAACATAAGTTGTACGCCAAGTTCAAAAAGTGTGAGTTTTGGATGAAAGAGGCGTCTTTCCTTGGATACATGATACCTTCTAAGGGTGTTCGTGTGGATCCCAAGGAGGTTCAGTCAGTGTTAGAATAGGAATAGCCTAAGATGCCTATAGAGGTTTGCAGTTTCCTAGGCCTGCTAGGCTATTACAGGAGGTTTATCAAGAACTTTAGTGCGATGGAATTACGCCTAACAAAGTTGACAAGGAAAGGTGTGTCATTTGTTTAGGACGACAAGTGTCAACATTCTTTCCAGCATTTAAAGGAGAAGTCGACTAGTGCACTAGTTTTGGTTTTGCCTGATCAAGGGAAAGGTTATATCGTCTTCTATGATGCATCAAAAATGGTTTGGGTTGTGTGTTGATGTAAGACAAAAAAATGATTTCTTTTTCTTTGCGACAACTTAAGAAACATGAAAAGAGCTATCAGATGTGTGATCTGGAGCTTGCAGTTGTGGTCCATGCTTTGAAAATTTGGAGACACTACCTTTATGGTGAGAAGTGTCAGATCTTCACTGACCACAAGAACATATAGTACATCATCTCAAAGTAGGAGTTGAATATGCGACATCGATGCTAGATGGGGTCAACCAAAGAATATGAGTGCACCATATATTACAATCCAAGGAAGGTGAACATGGTAGCAGATGCCTTGAGAAAGAAGTCTTCTTTGTCACTGTGATGATCCGACCACAAATCAAATCATCACTAGTAAATAATTGTGGAATTATTATAAGAAGCGGATTAACACAAATCACTAAAAATTAAAACTATTTGCAAAGAGATCCATTTCCAGGAAACTCTTAAGAAGAGAACCATAGTACTGCTTACATTATGGTTCACACTGTACATACCATGTACCATCTCATCACAAGGAATATATACAACAGTTGCTTTACCAAACTATACATGAGCAACATAAAACCTCGAGGCATACAAGCCAAAATCTCAGATCGATCATAAAACCATTAAAGACTGACTCCAAGGACCTGAGTGTACAGAGACGACACATAGGACTCATATCTACATGACACGACAAACAATAACTCAACCTAAGATGTTACTGCTGCCCCTGATGTTGCTATCCTTTACTGTGTGGTCCCTACCTCCACGTCCGCGTCTACCTAAAAAAATGTTGGTGACCAACGGGGTGAGACCCATGTCCCAGCGAGAGATATAACTCTCTGCCAAATATATTATCATTGTATGTAAATAGCAATAAACTGAGCAGAGGATTCTTTTACATTAATAAGTAGGATTTAATCATTGTTTAAGAAGAATAGAGCAATATCATCTTTTAAAGCATTCCAACTATATATGATAAAGTAGTAAATCATCTATTCAGTTTAATAAGGAATATGAAGAACATGTATAACATATATCCATTTAGGATACATTAAGCAATGTAACATCAACCAATGATTTTCGTATTTCATCCTTAAGAAAATACGCTACACGGCTGATTACATTTTTAAATCACACTTAAGCCCTGAGGAGATGAGGTATACTGCTCATACTCCAACCGACCACTGCGAAGTCAAAATTGGTACCATACATAGGTCAATGGAAGAGCCAGACTCCATGACCTCCCACATCTCGATCAGTGTGAGACAACAAGCAGGACTATGTCAACTGCTTATCGTAACTTTCCAGGGTATACTGGCAACTCACTACAGAGTTACAACATTAGCTGCCTCTCTTCCGAATCAAGAGATTTCATATTTATCTCCACATCATCCGACATTCATCATCGAGAGAGATTCGTGATACATCCATCCCGACACATATAATGAAGGATTGAGAGATTTCATGTTTATCTCACGTCAATTCCCTCATTAGGGCATAAGGTATTCGCGCCCATCACCCCCACATATTCAAAAATATGCGTTCATCAGGAGATCCTGTGGGAAAACCTATTTCACCATCACCAGCTACTGACGATGATAGATCTATGGCCATGGCTCTACATGATAAGATTCCACTTAATTATTTAAGTACATTACCATATTATTTTAGCATCAGTCAAGTTTTCAAACATGAATTAGTATGACAAATGCTACAAAGAGAGGTATAATACATCTATCAAGTACTTTTCAAAACTCTACATAACATTTAGGATCTCCATCCCTTATCTCATTATCAGGAATTCTCATCCCTCAACAATATCATCATCATGATTACTGAATCTGGGTATTCTGATGTTTTGGGTAAACCAACCACAAAGTCCATGGTCACGTGATCCCATTTCCACTATGGTATAGGTAAAGGTTGCTTTGTTCCTGCGGGCTTTTGATGTTCAGCTTTAACCTGCTGACACATTGGACACCGCATAACAAACTCAGCTACATCTTTCTTCAAACCGGGCCACCAATACATGTCCTTCAAGTTATGATACATTTTGGTGCTCCCTGGATGCATTGCATACATGGACAAATGAGCTTCCTCCATGACTAACTTCCTCAAGTCATTGGCATTAGGTACTACCATCCTACCATGGTAACATACCAACTCATCCTCTGACTCATGAAACCCATCCCGTTTCTCACTGCCATACTCTGACCTGATATGCTGAATCATAGTATCAGCCTATTGTGCCTCTTTGATCTGTTGTTTCAGAGTAGGCTTCACTTGCATTTTAGCTAACAATCCGGTTAACAAAGATACTTTAAGTTGTACATTGTTTTGCCTTAATGAGACAAGCATGTCTCGTTTAAAGCGCACTAAAGAGTTCAACTGTACTTTATCTATGGTTGGCAATGATGATTTTCTACTTAGTGCATCAACCACTACATTAGCCTTTCCTGGATGATAATCAATTGTACAATCATAGTCCTTGATTAACTCCATCCAGCGGTGTTGTCTCATATTCAACTCGTTCTGTGAAAAAATGTACTTTAAGTTCTTATGGTTTGTGAAAATATGGAATGTTTCTCCATAGAGATAATGTCTCCATATCTTCAACGCATGAACCATTGTAGCTAATTCTAGATCATGTGTTGGATAATTCTCCTCGTGTTTCTTAAGTTGTCAGGAAGCAAAAGAAACTACATGATCACTCTGCATTAGCACACATCCTAGACCATTCTTGGAGGCATCACAGAAAACAATGTATCCCTTTCCCTGTTCAGGTAAAGCTAACACAGTTGCACTGGTCAACTTTTCTTTCAACAACTGGAAAGAATACTGACACTTGTCATTCCAGACAAAAGGAACTTCCTTCCTAGTCAACTTTGTTACGGGTAAGGTTATAGAACTGAAGTCTTTAATAAACCTCTTGTAATAACCTGCCAGACCTAAGAAACTACAAATCTCAGTCGGTGTCTTGGGTTGTTCCCACTCTAACATAGATTCCACTTTCTATGGATCAACACGAATACCTGAAGCAGATATAACGTGTCCAAGAAAAGACACTTCTGACAACCAAAACTCACACTTGCTAAACTTAGCATATAGCTTGTGTTGTCTCAACAATGTCAAGGCTTGATGTAGGTGTAGTTCATGTTGTTGACCGTCTCTACTGTATATCAGGATGTCGTCTATGAAGACTACTATAAACTGATCAAGGAATTGCCGAAAGATTCTATTCATCAGCTCCATGAATGCAGCTGGTGCATTAGTTAGTCCAAACGACATAACTACAAACTCATAATGACCATACCTTGTCCTAAAGGTTGACTTAGGTATGTCACTCTCCTTGATACATAATTGATGATATACTGACCTTAGATCTATCTTAGAGAATACTGTTGCACCACGCAACTGGTCAAACAAGTCATCTATCCTTGGCAGAGGATATTTGTTCTTAATCGTCACCTTGTTGAGTTGTCTATCGTCTATACATAATCTCATCGACCCATCCTTCTTTTTAACAAAAAGAACTGGAGCACCCCACAGAGAAGTACTTGGTCGAATCAAACCTTTCTCAAGCAACTCCTGCAACTGTTTCTTAAGTTCTACCATCTCAACTGGTGTCATCCTATAAGGTGTTTGAGCTATAGGTTGCGTACTCGGGATTAGATTAATTTTTAAATCAATCTCTCAGGGTGGAGGAATGTCTGGAAGTTCTTCAGGAAACACATCCTCAAACTCCCTAACAATCGGAACTTTAGAAAGACTAGGACTCTTTGCTCGGGTATCTACCACATGTGCCAAGAATGTGAAGCATCCTTGTCTCATCAACTTTTCTACTACCATAGCTGACACTAGACAGGTTGGAAGAATCTTTCTGTCCCCCTAAAAGATCCATGTATCACCATTTTCTGTGAACATAGCTTGCTTGGAACAATCCAAGACAATTTGATACTTTTCTAGGGTGTCCATCCCAAGAATTATGTCAAACCCATGCATCTCAAGTGGTATAAGATCCACTTGAATGTTGTGTTATGAAAAGGAAAGAACACAGGGAGAACATACCTCCCACAACACCACAGATCCGACTAACATAGTTTCTAATAAAAAATTATCTACTCTACAACTGATAGCCATATTGCAGTCATGAATCACTTCTCGAGTGATAAAGGAATGTGTAGCACCCGGATCAATCAAGACTGATACGAAGCAGGATGAAGACATATTAGAATGAAATAATTCCATCTGACCTATCACGACTCGTGGGTTGACCACTGCCTCCGGCTGATTCATAGCATAGAATCTTGCCGTTGTTGGTTGCTGACCATGCGTCCTGTTGTTGGGTGCAGATGAACCGGCTTGGGATGCCTGTCCACGTCCTCGTGTGCCACTGCTAAACTGTCGCCTTTGAGAGCCTTTTTGACTCTGCCTCGGTGGTTGGGTTACACTCATGTCTCTATCAGGATAATCCTTCACCATATGTCCTATATTCCCACACTTATAACAACCTCTATTCCCCAATATGTCCTGGATGGTCATGTTACTGACATTGATGCTAAGTTGTGGGCTCCCTCTGGAGGTAGACTACGACCTCTACCCTTGCTACATGTCCACTGTGTCTGAGTATTAAACCTCGGTGGTACTATTGGTGCAGAAAACCTTGGTTTCTTAAAACTTTCGGACCTCTATCCCTGGAACTGTGTATACACTTTCTTACTATTGGCTTGATGTTTCTCGGTCACAGACCTTTCTATCCGCCTAACTAACTCCACAAAGGTGGCAAACCTCTCTCTATTCTCTAAGGCAGATACAGGTGTGGCCAATTCAACGTTCAAACCTTTCTCAAAATGCTAAATTCTCTCCTCATCTATAGCAACCATGTGTGGACAAAACCATAGAAGCTCCATAAACTTAGCTTCATACTCACTAATGTTCATTGGTCCTTGCTTAATCTGCTCAAACTGAGAGATTTTCTCATCCAGATAAGTCTTGGGAAAGTATCTACTAACAAACTCTCTTCGGAACTCTCTCCATTCGACCTCAACACTTGGTCGTTTCTCTTCCTCAATGGCCCACCAATGGCCAGCACTCCCTTTCAATAGGTACACAATATAGCTTACACTTTCTATCCAATTGCACCTTACACTTTCTTATACATATAGGTTGGTTTGAGATTAACTCATGTTCCACTTTATTCATTCATCAATTATTATTATCTAGCTTATAACTTCATATTTATCTCAGATGTTCTCTTCATCATATATGGATTTTACACCTTGACTCACTTTATTAGCATAGAATTATCTATCTCTTGCTTTATAAACTTCTTGAAATTATAACTTAAAGAACCTCTCGTAGCGCTCAGGCTCATGTTTCATGATGTGTTTAGGTAGATTATAATGTAGTCCTTGTCTTCTAAAAGGTAAGATGGAGGTATTAGCACCATGATTCTTGATATGTTTTGTTGTTTGGTTGTTTCAAATGATTATTTGATCAGAGTAATCAAAGTGATTACAACCTAAGAGTTCCATACTCCTTTTTCTTCAACATTTGAATACCCACCTAAGGCACTCCAGTATTGAGGTTAGGTATTATTCCCCATATTTTATATTATGTTATCATCTTAGACATCATTCTAGTCCTATTCCTAGAATCCATGTAAATGTAGTGAACCTATAGCTCCGATACAACCAAATGTGACACCCTTTTCCACACAAAGTGAGATTACTCAAAACAAAGCATGAAATCACTAATTGCAATATTACCAAAAAATAGGGTAAATTAAAATTGATCACCTGCCAGGATCTCAAGCTCAACAAGACACAATTGAAGTGATAAATAGTTACCACTATATTTCATTTACATCAAAGGGTATTACGCTTCATTGATCACTAGCTATTTATCCACAACCTGTTACATATAATCATCTACTCACGTATATGAACTATGTCTGTACCACTATGGCTTTTTTTAAAATTATTATAGAGGGATCATCTTATTCATCTCGCTCCTCCAGCAATCAAGTAAAGTCAGCAGGGTCATTCTCGACCAAAGAAAAATGCTGAAAACAAACAACCCACACATCAACATATCCGCATCCAAAACCACCCTCATCTCAGCTTACCCATCAACCTCAAAAAGTCAGCATGGCTACCTCCTAGCCCTGTAGCCAAGAAGGGGGTGAGCATCATCCTCTAGCTCCCTTGCATAGAGGTCGTCGTTTGAGCATCCATCCACCGATCTGACTAAAGAACTGTCGTCACCACCTAGGTCTGTATCACCCTGGTATCCATCACCCAAGTGGGAAGGAAGTCACCGAGTCGCCGCTGACATATCCGTCTATACGTGCCTGCATCATCCTATGTCCATCTAGCATCACGACTAGCCTTAGTCGTGATCTCTACATCAACGGTCTGATCTGAAGCTGAAAATGCGATCACTTGTAGTGACCCACCATCAGCTCTAGAGGACGCAACAGCAACACCCAACGGGCATATCCACACCATGTGGCCCGGGGATCTGCACCTAAAGTAGATGGATGGTGAGGAGCAGTCACTCTGCCTGTGTCCACGCTTCAGGCATCCAAGGCAGCGATCCTATGGAATGGGAAGATGCAGTCTACCTGCAAGAGTGCGCGGGAAGGCCCTAGCAAGATGACCAGGAGCCTTGCAACGGAAGAAGACGACCAAAGAATGACATTGGTGTCACTAGTGCCCTCTTCGCTGACACCGGAAGCATGAACCCCTACGGATGCGAGGATTCGGGTCAGAGTGGATGAGCTTGCCAACATGCTGGGTCCTCCCTCTCCGAACACGCCCATCTACCTCAGGATCCACATCACCAATAGGCACTCGTAGGGAGCCCACCATGAAGAATGCTCCCCCATCTGCTGTCTGCGTAGCCCCCTGCGACATCACCGAGCAAGGTGTGCCACCGCCGTCCAGAAGAGGCTTGCCTCCCATATCCAAGAACACTTGAAGGGCATCATCTGCCCCCAGCTCCTCCACCCACTCCTCAGCAGCATCCACGACGAACATCATCTCAGCAGCACCCGGCGATGCTGAGTCCCGCACCTCGCCAACTCCGTTCCCTGGTAATGAGCCGATCCCTTCTCCAATGGACGAACTCATGTCTCCCTCCGAGTACACCCCCTAGACGGCGCCGCCACCTTCTGTAGACACTGTCGCTACGGGGATAGAGGCCAAGCTGCCAAGGGCCAGCGACCCAGCATCCCCTAAGACCCCTTGATCCCACCAAGCCAGAAAACGGGCTCGAAAGGAGGAGATCGAGGGGGAAACATCGGTAGGAGGGGATAGGAGATGATGCAGGAGGGGATCCATCTCTCTGGTCTGCCGCCTCTCTATACGCCGGCTGATCTACGACCTCCAGGTCGTAGCGTCGCGCTCTGTGATGGCCCACACCAGCCGGACACTCCTCAACACTCAAGGAAGCCAAAGTAACCGCCACCGCCAATCGTCTGAGAGAATGTCCGCCCACTGTAGAGGCCCAAGACCGATTCGCTCCCAGGCCAGCTGCCTAAGAAGCCGCTTAGAAACCACCAGGGCACCGGAGAGGCCAACAGCCTCCCCTCCCCCGACCCGCCGCCGGCGTAAGGGCGCGGGGAAGCCCTAGCGGAGCATCTCTCTCGATCCGGTGTCTGTACCACTATGGCTTACAACCAAAAACTCATAGTAGTGTACACCATTCACAAAACTCTCCCAAGGACCTGAGTGTATAGGGATGACACTTAGGACTCTATTATTAGACAGTAACTGCATATCAAAGATCCACTATCTATAGCTTTTTGTATTGTCAATTTCAACCACACAATCTGTGTCTCAGTCTGTCTGTCCACCTAAAAAAAATATGGATCCCACGGGGTGAGACAAAAGTTCTAGAGAAAGATACAACTCTCCTCCAACATCTATTATAAGCACTGATAAGATAACAACAATTCATACTATTAACATATAAGAAGAATCAACTAAAGATACAGGTAAAGCAATTATCACTATTTAAGAAGTTCAAGTTTTTACAACTGAGCAGTAAATCATCTTATACTTTAAGAAAGAATATGAAGAATTGGTACAACTTTTATATAATAAACAATATAAGAAACACAATGAGGGGGTTATGTAGTGTTATTTGTATATGACCCTAAGCAATAACACTACACTGTTGTGTTACATATTTAATTATTATTCCCTAAGGATTTGAGGTGTACCACTAAAATCCAACTGACCACTACTAAGTCAAAATCAGTATCATACAAGATCCATGAAAGTGTCAGACTCCATGATCATCACCAACACTACTTGGTCAGCTCGAATCTGCAACACAGTGACATATAGCCAAACTACAAAGACAACAACTTATATTCATAGCTATATTTTTGTAAAGACAACAACTCATAGTCAAAGCTATGATCATATAAAACAACTAGCCTACCTTGGTACATGGCACATCGCTAGAGAATAGGCTCATGCATATCCATTATATAATAAAACACCATATAACTAATTCAACAATTTAAGGATACATGGATATATCTTCACTTGTACCCTGTATTCAACAATATGTGCTCTAAGTTTCCCATGGGAGTTACTCGTTTCACCATGTAGAAAGATACTGACACTAAAGATGGATCTATGGTACATGGAAACTACATGATTAAGGTTTCACTTTATTAATTGTGCCAATTTGGTGAATTAAGGCTCCATCATACAAGTGGACATACAAATCATAATTCAATCTAACAAGCATAACTATGAAACAACCTCAGAAAATATAAAATGTATAAGGTGTGAACTTGTCACATCATCTGTTACGACCCCACCTCCCGATAACCCCCAATTAAGGGAGATCGAGAGGTCGAAGCCGCACCCATAACTTCTGGATCAAAGGTTCGACACTTAACCAAGAACAATTATTAAATTTCAACAATCTATACTGAAAAGTTGTAAGAAAATAAAATTTTGCATACCTTTTTGAAAACTTGGATCTCTAAACTTCTATCCACTTATGTATTCTATTCTAACTAATCCTCCTTGTATTTTACTTCATGTATTTCGCAATATGATGATTTACTATTTGTCCTTTTGGCTTGAACCTAAAATGCTGACAAACAAAACGTCCGTCAGCCGAAGCTGGTATGTGGGGGAAACAATAAATGTGCAACTATGATAACAACATAATCATTCAATTAATCATTTAACAACCAAGATTACATTTTAAATATAACTCCGTGATCCATGAGTACCCTATCCTCTTTGCTATCCCTGTAGTGGACCTGGATACTACCTTCCTTATGGTAGATCCCCATTCAACCCCTCATGGTCCCACCTATAGGTGAACCAGTTTCTAGGGTTGAGTCACATGGCACTACTCGTAAGTAGCCCACTCCTTAACTCATGGCATGCTAATGGGTCTCATGGCACTACACTTGGTATCCCAATTTCTAACCCATGATAACCTAGACCTTACTCTAGGTTACCCCTTTTTAGCCTTTACAAGTCATAGAGGTGGACCCGGATCTAGCCAGTTATACATGTATATTCATAGTGATAGTCATAGTCACTCTATAGTTGCATGAAATAAAAGCATCCAACAGTTATTTTCAAGCAACCGATAAAACCATTCGGAAATCGCCGTGAAACTAAAGTGATTAGTCATAAGCGTAGCCACATACCTGATTTGATGATTTCACAAGCATTAAGCAAGTCCAACCAAGAAAGAAATCCAAGCAAGCAATTCATCAATCACATAATTCCTGAAAAGATTATGTACTCTATTTATTACACACTTTATCAAGAATCTACTTTATTGACTTGGATTCACTTTCTAGGGTTTCTAATCCGCATTAAGGTTTCATTAATATTCATTAGGGTTTCTTAGATCAATTTCTCAAACTTTATCCCTTTTAGGTCAACAAACCCTAAAATACTCTTTTCTACTTATATGAACCTCAATTGCTCAACCATCCATTTTAATAGTCTTTTATACCCAAATTGACTTAGGATCATCATATCTCTATTTATTCATGGATTTGAACCATCAAAATAATTAAAAGACATATTCATCTAAATTAGGGTTTTCAAGCTCATTAATGCATATTCATGCACAAAACCCTAAATTAAGCCAATTATATAAAAAGATCATCTTTTTAGATCCTATTTTCACCTTTATCAACAACAGGTTAATGTATGCTTTAAACACGCATATAACCCTTTTCTAATTCATTAATCATCAAAGATTTGGGCTTTGCATTAATTAAAACATTAAAGATAGCATCTTTACACACTTTTTGAAATGCAATCAGAATTAAGATTCCATTATATTTTTATTGCATTCTTTGAGTTCTCCTGATCAAAATTCATATATAACTTATCTAAATCTGAGCTACCAATCTTTAGATATGATTTTTGTAGGAAATCACTTACCACAGCCAATGAGGGCCTGACACGTCAGCCCAAGCATGCCTTTTTCTCCAGCGTGAGCCGGCCGACTTAAAACATAACGAAAGGTCACTTTTTCCCCTCACACAATGCCCGGCCTCATGATGCCTCGGGGGATATTTCCATCCAAAAGCTCTTGTTCCTCTCCTACCCTCCGAACCCTTACGCTGTCGTCGACTACAACGTCCGCGGGGGTCTATCTCCCCCTCCCCAAGGGCAGTAGGTCACCGAGGACCATTGCCATGCCCCCGCCGCCCTCTAACGCGCCCACTAAGGCCTTGACTGGCGGCTGAGATGGCCAGATTCACAAACATTGGGCCTGCGACCCGCAGCGAGGGTGCATACCTCCTGCTGGTACTACACAAGGGTGAGAGCAGGGAGATGTTGATCAAGTCCCTCCCCAACGACGTGGGAGCATCCGACCTCCTTCATACTCCCTTCTGTGGCTCCATGAAGCTCGAGGGGGTCGCACTCTTTCTTAAACCAGTGTGAGAGGAAGAAGACAAGTTGAGGTCTGCTGGATGTAGTCCACGACCTGGGCCATGCAACGGGGTCTGATTGACTCCTCTCGTCCTCGCCTTCTGTCCTTATACCAGTTGTGAGTATTAGGAAAGAGAGATTCACATGGCTTAGGACTACACCTTCTATGTTAGGGTTGAAAGAAGAAAACAAAGGAGGAGAAGGAGAGAGATACGTAGGAGTTCCCTTCAGCTTGAGCCAGAGGCTCTTTCCTTTATATAGGGGAGAGCATTCACACCCCCAAGAAGAGAATCCACGAGGACTCCAGTCCTTTTGCCCAAAAGGAAACATGTTTTCCTTAATCAAAAAGCAACCTCCTCTCTCTTCATTATCTCCTAAGATAATTATATTCTTTGGATGGTTAGGAATTCAAAAAATCTTTCCCTTATTCTCTTTATTCTTGGATTTTAATCCATTAGCCACGAAATTATATTTCCTTTAATAGAAATTGCTTTCTTTTAACAATACCTCATAATTCATTAATAATGTATCACATTATCCTCTTATTTTACAAATTTTAGTATTTTCTCCTTCCTTCCTCTTTATTGGGACTCCTTGGATCCCAAGAAACTCTATTATTTCGAAATTCTTTTCCAAGGATATTTATTATCCTTCTAGATGCATTTATATGCATTATTCTTCATTATTCCTC
Organism: Alisma plantago-aquatica; assembly: GCA_963693085.1. Lineage (NCBI taxonomy): Eukaryota > Viridiplantae > Streptophyta > Magnoliopsida > Alismatales > Alismataceae > Alisma > Alisma plantago-aquatica. The sequence continues at coordinate 770,462,389 of OY856410.1, forward strand.
ATTATCTTGTTTATTTCTTATCAAAATAGTTCTTTTTGAGGATTTCTCTTTTATTTTCCTCATTGGTATTCATTTTATCATTAGGAATCCTTGGGATACGAAAATCCACAAAGGATCACTCAATTATACCTTTTTCCACTCATTTCCAACATTTTAACATTATTTTCAATTTCTTTCTTACTAAAGAAATACTTAATTAATCTTTTCTTTTCTTATTGCTTTCTTTTTGCAACTTTGGACTCCTTGGAACCCAAGGAACCCAAGAGGCATGAAATCCATCCTTGGATTATATCTCTTTGCCTTCTAGAGGTTTCCATCTCATTCTTTTCTCAAAAACTCAATTATTCATTTACTAATTTAATATTTCAATTTCCTTTCTTCATTTCCTTGTTATTGGGCCCAATAGCCAATAAATCCCACAACACAATCATCAAGGCTATTGTAAATGAAATCCATTTATTCAAAACAAATTATATCATTATTTGTTCAATTGTCTTTAATATGAGAAATTACATTTCTCACCAATGAACCCAAAAATTGGGGTTGTAACATCCTTCCCCTCTTATAGGAATTTTGTCCTCAAAATTCTTATCAAGCAAACAAACAATTCAGGATAAGATTATTCCATGTCCATCATTGGCCCCTATGTGACTTTACCTTACCCATGGCGCTTCCAAAGAACCTTTATCATCACATATTCTTTTCTCTGAGTTCTTTCATCCTGGCGTCTATAAACTGCACAGGTGACTCAGGCCATGTCAGCCTCCCTTGGGGCTCACTAGGTTCATTGCTCAGCACATGGTCGGGGTACCTCACATAGTGCTCTAAATTGGACACCTAAAACTCATCACACATTTCTTTATCCTGAGGGGTAAGATCAAACTTAACCTTCTCCGCCAAACCATGTCAAAAGAACCCATGCATCGGGAACTCAGCTCTCTTAGCTGTAACTTAGAGGGGTCAGTTTTTCATGTCACATATTCTTCCACAGTGAACTACATGTCAGTCTACTTTGTATATGCTCACGACTCTCGTCATCCCTAGGCTCCTTTCAGCCATTGCACGATCAAAGCGACTTCGTCTACACGCATTGTGGCCCTTTTCTAACCATCATGTGGTCCTTTCACCAACATCACCTTACTGAAGTGGTGACCGACACAACCTCCCTTACAAAGCTTCTTTAAATCCCGATACTGGCTATGGTGGTCATCATCACATCTTTCATAGGACAAAAACTGTCTCTAGCTATTACCCTGAACGAGCACATATGCTCTCATCAGACCCTTTAGTCTAGATCATACTAACCATTAGTTAGGGGTGATAAACTATACTGACATTGAGTTCTTCGTGTACCTACTTCCACTTTATGGAAGTGAACCTTTAGGTCAAACTCAAGAACCTTTGAACTCACATCATGGTGTAGTTGAACCATCTCTCTCATGGGTAGTTCAACCAAATATGTCCCTTGACTAAACTCTTTCTCTCTCATGTCATCTGGGTAAGACGATCTACCATACCCCATATCACATCTCGACCTTCCTTGGTCCATGGGAGACTTACAACATCCGTAGTGATGAACTCCCTTTCTCTTTCGGGTACTCTTTATCCCTTATATCGATGCACTGGGTAACTGGTGTTCATCCTTCACCTTCTATCATGCATGGCAACATACCACATGCAGCCTCATCTTAAGCATCCAAAGTGCTATTGTCATTTACTATCGTGGTAGTACCACGGTGTATGGTGATCTTCAATCATGATTTCCTGTATGTCATGATTCCTCAAGACCGATTCCTCAAAAACCCTAAACCACTCTCATCAGGGTTTCATCACCTTCCTATCCAAAGAGTGCATTTGAGGTTCTACAACCCTCCTTTCATCGCATCAAGGCCTAGACTGGCTAATCCAAGCAACCATCAACTTGTCCAACAGATCTCATTACATCTGAGTATTAGCCAAATCTATCTCCTTTCCAAACTTAGGGTTAGCCTAACAACCTCTTCTAGCTTCTAGCCAAACTAGTCAGATACATCTCAACTAGAGCATCCATTACCACTTCACATCCTTAGGTATTAGTTCCATGTATTTCACTTATCGTCTCACCTCCAACTCTATGTCTATCTCCATTAAGAACACTTTGAGCTCATCTTCTTGGTGATCAAACTCAATCTTGTATGACTCATATCTCATGATTAAAACATCCTCATAATGACTACCCAATTCCTCTTAGTGTTTGCAAACCATCCATGTATCATTCACTTTACCAGGGTATATTATCTTCTCTGTCCCCATATCTCGTGGTAACGTTCCAACCTACATCATCTTTATCCTTGGTGTATGGCATGCGTACTGTCCTATCTCTCACTCCCATAACAAGAGGAAATAAGCATTTGGCTGCAATCCAAATACAGAGTTCTTCCTGTTCCAAGAGTAGAGATGGTACATCCCACCTTGCCAGTACACCTTTTAAATCTAAGTTGAAATGTTCCACATATGTCTCTTCGTCACAACATCATGATATCAAATTTACCTCCATGGAAAACTGGTTTCGAACCTACTTGGGTCACCACACAATCCTTGGTCATTTCCTCTAGGTCTATAGGGTGTTGGCACTTTTGGGGTCATCCCTCTTCCCTTATACATCTAGAGAGTGCCCTACTCATCTGCCCTTTAGGTCCCATGAGTTCATGAAGGTGATCAATCTCCTAACCCATGGCCCTCAGACAATGATAGTTGTTACCTCCCGACCCTATGGTCATGTGCACTTAGGGAATTAGGCAACTCCTACTTCCATCGGTCTTATCCCCACCTGACCCTAGGATAGACTTAGGATTCTCCATTATAGTACATGTCCAATCTTAGAACCTTACCCAAGCCTTCATCATCTCTCTTTTTGCATTCAAGGGAAGATTTTCATCCTTTCATAGGGGTCATGGTGACCTGCCTACCTTAGTCAGGCCCCATACTGGTTACCTCCATGGTAACACATCCACATGCACTTAGAGATAGTTATCTATGGGTCTATAGGTTCATCCTCATACCATGTACTTTTCACTTAGCTTCTTAAGATCCTATGATACCTCTTTAGGTTAACTTGAACCAACAAAACTGGTATACACCCTACCAAAGGGTCCCTCTCCCAGGATGGGAGGAAACTACAACTCTTGACAACAAGGTCACAAACATCCTTAGGGTTTACATCCATATGAGCATGCTTAACCCAACAGCTACTAAGGCACAAGCAGACCACCTATCAAACCATGCTAGGTCATACTTGTTCACTTTCCTCAACACTCATACCTTCCCATGTCATCAACTTAGCTGGGAGGGGTTCATCTTAAACTTAAGGGATTTCCCTTTCCTCTCAACATAATAAGTACCATGCTCGCTTCTATAGGAACCCAACTCTCATCATGAGCATTAGCTACACCGCTTCCCCTCTTAGGCCTAGGAACCCTAGGTTCACTTGTAGGTGTCCAACTGCATGCTCTATCTCTTAACCACGAACCAAGCATGCAAAAGGCATGACATGCACTTCCTGTCATCCTTCAACTTGAGCAACACTTAGAGTTGGGTCCTCCTTAAGGACAACCAACAAGGTACAAGGCCTCATAACCTGTTACTATACCTCTCCAGGTCTAAGGAACTCTTCTTCTCATCTATACCATAGGTACAGAGGTACCAGTAGACTCATCCCCTCTCTAGGGTTTGGTTCCTCTCATGGAAACCAAGACATCATCCACCTATAGGGATCAAACTCATGGCGACCACTATCATCCACTTGGGTCGCATCATCCTCAACTCCCTACATATCTCAAAGTTTAGGATTCCAACCTTCTTGCCGGGTTTCCTACTCTCTCTCTAGAGCTAACCCTACAACTAACCTCACCATTAGAGGTCCTCTCTTCATGAAGGATCAACCTCGAAAGCCTGCCCCTACCTGGAAGAAGCCTAAGTTCAACTTATGCTCACTCAAAGTTATCCGTAGTTCTTTACGCTTATTTCATAAGCCATCCTTCACTCTCTCCTGGTTAGGGTTTCAACCTATAGCTCACACTACTAACGTACTCTGGGTGCATGCTACTATGCCATGCTCATGGGGTTTCCATAGGTTCTTCACTAACCTCTTCATTGAAGGAGCTATCCATTACTCTAACATGCACAACCCTTCCCAGGGTTGGGTTGTCAAAGGTGCTAGGTACCCATGGATCATATGGCATCCCAAAGGAATGTCCTTTCGAACACCTGGTCTATCATGATATCTATTCTCCACTTCATCTCTCTCTAACCAACACTTAGGGTTAGGGTTATCATCATCCTCAGAGGATGTGCCATGCCTCTACTTGTAATGGAGATCTCTATTTTCAAGATTAACTCTCTTTACTTATCCTCCTAACAAGAAGGTCTAGCCTCAGGTCCTCTCCTGAGGGCATGACATCTTATGTCATATGACCTAAGCATGTATCTATTCTTTAGTTTGCGCTTAATCTATTAAGCTTATGTCCATGACATCTTATTTACATGTTTTTCATTAATTTTGGTGGAGGATATCTTAAACCTTATCAACCTTACCCATACCACAAGGGGGTAGTGAAAAGAGAGAAAGCCCTAATCCTTAAGGTCCTTAACATCATTTGTGATGAGAAGGGATGAATAAGATGAGAAAGTCCTAAAGGTATCTTATTTCGAATCATACCCTAAGACTTTGGCCAGACAGTCACACGGATCCGGGAGTCCTCGTATTCCGACTAGCGGTGTGGAGGAAAATATTGCCAGCCCCCGGTCGTGATCCTTTTCTAAACACCTCCGTCTTTCGGATAATCCTCTAATAACTCCCTTGGGTTCTATGGAGTTTGTAAAATTTAATAATTATTAATGGTTAAGTGAGGAACCTACGCTCTGATACCAAATGTTACGACCCCACCTCCCAATAACCCCCAATTAAGGGAGACCGAGAGGTCGAAGCCGCACCCATAACTTCCGGATCAAAGGTTCGACACTTAACCAAGAACAATTATTAAATTTCAGCAATCTATACTGAAAAGCTGTAAGAAAATAAAATTTTGCATACCTTTTTGAAAACTTGGATCTATAAACTTCTATCCACTTATGGATTCTATTCTAACTAATCCTCCTTGTATTTTACTTCATGTATTTCACAATATGACGATTTACCGTTTGTCCTTTTGGCTCGAACCTAAAACGCCGACAAACAAAACGTCGGTCAGCCGAAGCTGGTATGTGGGGGAAACAATAAATGTGCAACTATGATGACAATGTAATCATTCAATTAATCATTTAACAACCAAGATTACGTTTTAAATATAACTCCACGATCCATGAGTACCCTATCCTCTGTGCTATCCCTGCAGTGGACCTGGATACTACCTTCCTTATGGTAGATCCCCATTTAACCCCTCATGGTCCCACCTATAGGCGAACCAGTTTCTAGGGTTGAGTCACATGGCACTACTCGTAAGTAGCCCACTCCTTAACTCATGGCATGCTAATGGGTCTCATGGCACTACACTTGGTATCCCAATTTCTAACCCATGATAACCTAGACCTTACTCTAGGTTACCCCTTTTTAGCCTTTACAAGTCACAGAGGTGGACCCGGATCTAGCCAGTTATACATGTATATTCATAGTGATAGTCATAGTCACTCTATAGTTGTATGAAATAAAAGCATCCAACAGTTATTTTCAAGCAACCGATAAAACCATTCGGAAATCGCCGTGAAACTAAAGCAATTATTCATAAGCATAACCACATACCTAATTTGATGATTTCACAAGCATTAACCAAGTCCAACCAAGAAAGAAATCCAAGCAAGCAATTCATCAATCACATAATTCCTAAAAAGATTATGTACTCTATTTATTACACACTTTATCAAGAATCTACTTTATTGACTTGGATTCACTTTCTAGGGTTTCTAATCCGCATTAAGGTTTCATTAATATTCATTAGGGTTTCTTAGATCAATTTCTCAAACTTTATCCCTTTTAGGTCAACAAACCCTAAAATATTCTTTTCTACTTATATGAACCTCAATTGCTCAACCATCCATTTTAATAGTCTTTTATACCCAAATTGACTTAGGATCATCATATCTCTATTTATTCATGGATTTGAACCATTAAAATAATTAAAAGACATATTCATCTAAATTAGGGTTTTCAAGCTCATTAATGCATATTCATGCACAAAACCCTAAATTAAGATAATTATATAAAAAGATCATCTTTTTAGATCATATTTTCACTTTTATCAACAACAGGTTAATGTCTGCTTTAAACACGCATATAACCCTTTTATAATTCATTAATCATCAAAGATTTGGGTTTTGCATTAATAAAAACATTGAAGATAGCATCTTTACACACTTTTTGAAATGCAATCAGAATTAGGATTGAATTATATTTTTGTTTCATTCCTTGAGTTCTTCTGATCAAAATTCATATATAACTTATCTAAATCCGAGCTACCAATCTTTAGATATGATTTTTGTAGGAAATCACTTACCAAAACCAATGAGGGACTGACACGTCAGCCCAAGCATGCCTTTTTCTCCAGCGTGAGTCGGCCGACTTAAAACATAAAGAAAGGTCACTTTTTCCCCTCATACGATGCTCGGCCTCGTGATGCCTCGGGGGGTATTTTTGTCCAAAAGCTCATGTTCGTCTCCTACCCTCCAAACCCTTGCGTTGTCATCGACTACAATGTCCGCGGGGGTCTATCTCCCCCTCCCCAAGGGCAGTAGGTCACCGAGGACCATCTCCATGCCCCCACTGACCTATGATGCGCCCGCCAAGGCCTTAACCTGCGGCTGAGATGGCCGGATTCACGGACATTGGGCATGTGACCCGCAACGAGGGTGCAGACCTCCTATAGGTACTGCATGAGGGTGAGAGCAGGGAGACGTCGATCGAGTCCCTCCCCAACGATGTGGGAGCATCCGACCTCCTTCATACTCCCTTCCGTGGCTCCATGAAGCTCGAGGGGGGTCGCGCTCTTGCTTAAACCGGTGTGAGAGGAAGAAGACACGTTGAGGTCTGCTAGATGTAGTCCACAGCCTGGGCCATGCAACGGGGTCTGATTGACTCCTCTCGTCCTCGCCTTCTGTCCTTATACCGGTTGTGAGTATCAGGAAAGAGAGATTCACATGGTTTAGGACTACACCTTCTATTTTAGGATTGAAAGAAGAAAACAAAGGAGGAGAAGGAGAGAGATACGTAGGAGTTCCCTTCAGCTTGAGCCAGAGGCTCTTCCCTTTATATAGGGGAGAGCATTCACACCCCAAGAAGAGCCTCCACGAGGACTCCAGTCCTTTTGCCCAAAAGGAAACATGTTTTCCTTAATAAAAAAGAAACCTCCTCTCTCTTCATTATCTCATAAGATAATTATATTCTTTGGATGGTTAGGAATTCGAAAACTCTTTCCCTTATTCTCTTTATTCTCGGCTTTTAATCCATTAGCCATGAAATTCTATTTCCTTTAATAGAAATTACTTTCTTTTTAACAATACCTCATAATTCATTAATAATGTATCGCATTATCCTCTTATTTTGCAAATTTTAGTATTTTCTCCTTCCTTCCTCTTTATTGGGACTCCTTGGATCCCAAGAAACTCTATTATTTCGAAATTCTTTTCCAAGGATATTTATTATCCTTCTAGATGCATTTATATGTATTATTCTTCATTATTCCTCATTATCTTGTTTATTTCTTATCAAAATAGTTCTTTTTGAGGATTTCTCTTTATTTCTCTTTTATTTTCCTCATTGGTATTCATTTTATCATTAGGAATCCTTGGGATACGAAAATCCACAAAGGATCACTCAATTATACCTTTTTCCACTCATATCCAACATTTTAACATTATTTTCAATTTCTTTCTTACTAAAGAAATACTTAATTAATCTTTTCTTTCCTTATTGCTTTCTTTTTGCAACTTTGGACTCCTTGGAACCCAAGGAACCCAAGAGACACAAAATCCATCCTTGGATTATATCTCTTTTCCTTCTAGAGGTTTCCATCTCATTCTTTTCTCAAAAACTCAATTATTCATTTACTAATTTAATATTTCAATTTCCTTTCTTCATTTCCTTGTTATTGGGCCCAATAGCCAATAAATCCCACAACACAATCATCAAGGCTATTGTAAATGAAATCCATTTATTCAAAAAAAATTATATCATTATTTGTTCAATTGTCTTTAATATGAGAAAATACATTTCTCACCAATGAACCCAAAAATTGGGGTTGTAACATCATCTCAGGGCAACACTATCTCACTACCTTAAACAAGGCCATCAACATCACCATTTGTTAACACTGCCTAATCAGGCTAACCAACACCATCACATCACTAGGGATAATAATCCCTTATCACATCACTAGAGGATATAACCTCACACTAGGCATCAAGCCTTCACTAGGTCATGAGTCAAATCACATTATTATTGTAACTCATTATTATCAAAACATTCTTTATCAAGCATATAAGCATCACATGTATTTCATCACATAATGTCATGACCTCCTTTCTAATAATAATACAACCATAGCAGAAGCATTTGATCGTAATGGAGATCATGACAAATCGTGAACTGATATCATTGACCAAGCAAAAATCCATAGAATAAAAGAAATATCCACCAGAATGCCTTATTACAAACCATAAACAAAAGACTCTAAGTCTAACATAAAAGAGTTCAAGGAATGAAACTCCAACATAACATAACTAAAAGGAAAGACAACTATCTAGAATGGCACCCCACCAAGTAGGATTCACGAACTATCCTTGAGCTTGAGCTGACATCCCTGAAGTCTACTTCTCCTCCTCCTCGTCTGCTGACATCTCGTCCCCAGCCCATGCAAGGAAACATAAAACTATGTGAGTGGCACTGAGTAGTTATATAAGGAAATAGCTTATAATTGAAATAACATGAGGAATAACTTGGAATATAATTACATAACATAATTAACATGATTACATGAGAACATGATTAACCTAACATGATTTCATAATAAGATGGTTTTTACTTGAGTTGATGTAGTCGCTCTCCTGATTTGCACCCACAGTGCTCATAAGGCCATTTAAGGCGCACATAAGGCCAATCAAGGCCCGTATAATGCTCCCACAAAACTCATAAGGCCAATTAAGGCTCACATAACATGATTGAGAGAACTTTATCAACATAACATGCATTATTATACTTGAACATTGTTATCATGATTTCTTGATCAATTAACATGGCAGTGATTCGTAGTGTTCCAAATGAAAGCATATTCATCAAAATAGTAGAAAACATAAATTCATAGCATTTGTGTGGTTTTTATAATCATAAATTGAATAATAACATAGTTGCACTTTATTGAGTAATCATAACCAATAAACAAATAAAATAAACCCATAACCCTAAAATTATGCTCAGTGTGCATGATCCACTCACCTGATCCTGAGGAGGTATAGTAACAGTAGATGAAGTCCAAATCAGTCCTAATGTCCTGTGAATAACATACTTATGAATTAATTTCATTTTCTTAACATAGGTGTATGATTCTTTAATTAAATTGGAAATTTGGGTCAGGATTCTAGGTCTGAAACTAGGACCATGTGATAGATCTCGAAAAATTGATCAAAATCATATATGTATTGTCCCCATATGAGCTCTAGATTATTTTCTATGATTTATTGAAGATCAGGTTAAAACTGGCCAATCAGAAGCTAGATAAACATTTAAATGTAATTTTTGAAACCTGACCTCGCGTAGGGGAAAAGACCGATGTGCCCTCCAAGCTATTTTCTAAGCATAGCGTGACAGGGGCTGACTTGGTCAAAATCTCAGTTAAATCAAACACAGATGTTATCAAATAAACTTTGTGAGATACCAGAAATGCCCCTTTGGATACATGATAATTCGATTTGGTTTGCGAGGGTAGGTGAGTAATTGCACCGTCTGGCTTCTTCTTTGCTGCAATGGCATCGAAGGTCCTGTTGGAGTACCAGGTGGAGGTCTCAGAATCTAGGCATCACTCAGCAACACAAACAAAACCACCCATTGAATTCACAAGGTCACTAAGAAGCCAATGATGTAAACAACATCGCATAGAAATCCTTGGAAACCACAAAGCAAAATTGCAGTTTGCAGAGAACAGAGTTCCATGGGGTTGACTGAAAAAGAGAGATCACAAAAGTAAAATGTTCGATCACAAATGGTCTTGACTTCAGGATGATCTACTGAGTCTAATGCAGGTGTCTTTGCTGCAAGAAGCCACTGTGAGTGATAGCCGGAAGGAGGGCTTTACTGATCGGAAAATGGTCTTGTGGGTACAACATTGGGATATATACATTGTGAGGGCTAAGGATATCAAGAATAGCTAGAACTGGGGGTGAGGATTCTTACCGGAGGTTGTATTGAACTGGGAAGGTCGGAGCTCCATGCTCGAGCTTTCCGGCATCAGTGAGGAAGATCGAGTCTGCGGTGGCTCTTAGGCTGGACTCAGTCCAAATTGGTGGCAGAGGAAGTTCGAACAATGCCTGAGTATGCTTCCTAATTCACTAGCTCTTGGTGCGATGGTCCCTCGTGACCTGGAGTGATGGCATCGTCGACTGGAGGAGGAAGGTGATTTGGGCATTCTCTCGATAGGCACTTATAGGGTTCAAGTTAGGGTTTGCTGGACTCGTGGTGATCTCCCGAGTTCGTTGGTGGTATGATAACAATAAACGGTTGAGGAAGGGGTAAGATAACGACGGGCAGGGATTGGGTCCCTATTACCCCTCCTCCACCCAAACTCTGCAAAAGGTAGGGGATGAGGGCCTTGCCCTCAGATCCAGATTGAACGACTCGCGAAGAGCTGGGTTTTCTGTTAAGCTGTGCGTGATGCACATCTATTCTAAATTGGAAAACATGGGATAATCACAGGGATTATCAAGTCGATTGATCAAGGAAATGCCATTATCTCCTCCTATTTACTTCCTAATATCATTTGGGGCATCTAGGATTATCCAAATCCAACCAAATTTGGTGGGCAAGCTAATTCGACCATGAGGAATCTAATTATCCAATTAGATTTTGGATATGAGTTAGGAAAACATGTGTTTTACATTATTAGATACTTAGGGTAATTAACACATTAATAATCATTGCAAGGTAATTTTTATTACCAAAATTTGAGGGAAACTCTATTATCCTATTATTTACTCATATACAAACCAATGGGATACATTTTACATTTATGTGGTCCAAAACTATCATTTAACCCCTAACTAGTCACCATTTCATAATTAGGGTTAGGTTTTTGTGCATTATACATGACATTAATGCGACTAAGTATTAATGTAAAAGATCCAATTCAAGGTCCACTTGGCATATTTAGCTCATATTGGAATATGAATTAAGCACGGTCTCAACTTAAATCATCATATGAAAAATGACCTCTTTCAACTTAGAGTTTCATCTTTATTAAAGTTAAGAAATTTTGGGACTGGATTTTGATGGTCGTTACAACCTACCCACCTTATAGAAATTTCATCCCCAAAATTTTCATGTCATAATGAGGTACTACCCACCTTAGGGTTTCACATATATGTGCCCTAACTTACTGTCTGATCATAACATTTCACAAGCCAATGCTAAGCATAATCATGATTGGGTATTAACATGGATAAACTGTGCATTATATCTTACATGACTGGTAAAACATAATTAGTGCATGAGTTGCTAATGTAATATGAAAACTAAACCTTACCTTCATCATCCACCATAGCAAAAACCCTAGCTTTCCTTTTCTCTGGGTGACCTGGGTTAAGGTTCTGATCTGCTCCTTTCTTTGCAGCTAACCTAGGGCATTTGTCCTTGAAGTGCCCTTCTCCTCCACAGTAGAAGCAAACACCTAAGCCCAATTTGCACAGTCCTGCATGGGATTTGCCACACTTGGGGCATTCATCCCTAACTGGGGGATCCTTAGAGGCCTTTCACTTCTTGTGATCATTGTGATGTCGGTCCCGATTGTTGTGGTCATGATGGTGACGCTGTCCATTATGGGAGTTCTTCTTCCAAGCCCTCCATGGGTGATCCTCAAGCTCAAGTGTCGCATCAAGAGCTTCTTGCATTGTCTTGTGGCCTCGCCCAGAAAGTGAGTAGCTGAGATCATCCTTGAGACCTCAAATGAACTTCTTGGCTTGCTTCAGCTCAGTCATCTCGGTCTCGTACTTCTGGAGGATGTGAAACTTCATGGCGTATTGGGTAATAGTCATGTCGCCACATTATCGCAGGTGAAGGAACTCTAGCTCCTTCTTATCCATCATCGCTTCTGACACATAGTAGCCCTTGAAAGCCTCTACAAACTCCTCCCATGTGAGTAGCTCTTCATTTGGGTCTCTGGCGTCATGGAAGTTCTCCCACCAAACCCGAGCTGGTCCTTTAAGCATGTGAGTCACGAACCTGATGCGGGACTCTTCAGAACAGTCCAAGTCATGGAAGAAATGCTCCAGGATATGGATCTAGGCCTTGGCCTTACCTACAACATCTAGCTCTTCTTCTCTCACGAATGTCTCAGGTTTCACCTTGAGGAAGTCTATTAAGGTGACTTCATTCCTCCTATGATGACGGCCTCCCTACATCAGATAAAGCTCTGACCAACATATTGTATAAGAGGGGAGGGTCTTCTCCATGTGGGTTCTCCTCATGCTCAGAGTCATAATCACTCTCTCCACCATAATGAGGGGGTGACTTGTCATGCTCAGGGTGACACTTAGGTGCCATCTGAAATAGGAAAGGAGACTTAGATAAGCAGATGGAGTGACACATAAGATCCTACTACGATGGCCATTCTAGGATTTCTCTGATACCATTTTTCATGACCTCCTTTCTAATAATAATAATACAACCATAGCGGAAGAATTTTATCATAATGGAGATCATGACAAATCATGAACTGATATCATTGACCAAGCCAAAATCCATAGAATAAAAGAAATATCCACCAAAGTGCCTTATTACAAACCATAAATAAAAGACTCTAAGTATAACATAAAAGAGTTCAAGGAATGAAACTCCAACATAACATAACTAAAAGGAAAGACAACTATCTAGAATGGCACCCCACCAAGTAGGATTCACGAACTATCCTTGAGCTTGAGTTGACGCCCCTAAAGTCTACTTTTTCTCCTCATCTGCGGACATCTCGTCCCTAGCCCATGCAAGGCAACGTAAAACTATGTGAGTGGAATTGGGAAGTTATATAAGAAAACATCTTATAATTTAAATAACATGAGCAATAACTTGGAATATAATTATGTAACATAATTAACATGATTGCATGAGAACATGATTAACTTAACATGATTTCATAATAAGATGGTTTTTACTTGAGTTGATGTAGTCGCTCTCCTAATTTGCACCCACAGTGCTCATAAGGCCATTTAAGGCTCACATAATGCCAATCAAGGCTTGCATAATGCTCCCACAGAGCTCATAAGGCCAATTAAGGCTCAGATAACATGATTAAGAGAACTATATCAACATAACATGAATTATTATACTTGAACACAATTATCATGATTTCTTGATCAATTAACATGGCAGTGATTCATAGTGTTCCAAATGAAAGCATATTCATCAAAACAGTAGAAAACATAAATTCATAGCATTTGCATGGTTTTCATAAGCATCAATTGAATAATAGCATAGTTGCACTTTATTGAGTAATAACTAATAAACAAATAAAATAAATCCATAACCCTAGAATTATGCTCAGTGTGCATGATCCACTCACCTGATCCTGAGGAGGTATACTAACAGTAGATGAAGTCCAGATCAGTCCTAATGTCCTGTGAATAACATACTTATTAATTAATTTCATTTTCTTAACATAGGTGTATGATTTTTTAATTAAATTGGAAATTGGGTTAGGATTCTAGGCCAAAAATTGGGACCATGTGATAGATCTCTAAAAACTGATCAAAAATCATATATGGATCGTCTCCATATGAGCTCTAGATTATTTTCTATTATTTATTGAAGATCAGGTTAAAGTTGGCCAATCAGAAGCTAGATAAACATTTAAATGCAATTTCTGAAACATGACCTCGTGCAGGGGAAAAGACTGATGTGCCCTCCAAAGTATTTTCTAAGCATAGCGTGACAGGGGCTGACTTGGTCAAAATCTCAGTTAAATCAAACACAGATGTTATCAAATAAACTTCATGAGATACCAAAAATGCCCCTTTGGATACATGATAATTCAATTTGGTTTGCGAGGGTAGGTGAGTAATTGCACCGCCTAGCTTCTTCTTTGCTGCAATGGCGTCAAATGTCCTACTGGAGTACCAGGTGGAGGTCTCAGAATCTAGGCATCACTCGGCAACATAAAGAAAACCACCCATTGAATTCGCAAGGTCAGTAAGAAGCCAATGATGTAAACAACATCGCATAGAAATCCTTGGAAACCACAAAGAAAAACTACAGTTTGCGGAGAACATAGTCCCATGGGGGTCGAATGAAAGAGAGAGATCACAAAAGTAAAATGTTCAATCATAAATGGTCTTGAATTCAGGATGATCTGCTGAGTCTAATGCAGGTGTCTTTGTTGTAAGAAGCCACTGTGAGGGATAGCCAGAAGGAGGGCTTTACTGACTAGAAAATGGTCTTGTGGGTACAACACTAGGATATATACATCATGAGGGTTAAGGACATCAAGAACAGCAAGAACTGGGGGTGAGGATTCTTACCGAAGGGTGTATTGAACTGGGAAGGTCAGAGCTCCATGCTCAAGCTCACCGGTGTTAGTGAGGAAGATCAAGTCTGTGGTGGCTCTTAGGCTAGACTCGGTCCAAATTGGTGGCGTAGGAAGGTCGAACGATGCCTGAGTATGCTTCCTAATTCTCTAGCTCTTGGTGCTATGGTCCCTCGTGACCTTGGGTGATGGTGCCGTCGATTGGAGGAGGAAGGTCATTTGGGCGGTCTCTCGATAGGCGCTTATAGGGGTCAAGTTCAGGTTTGGTGGACTCATGGTGATCTCCCGAGTTCATTTGCGGCATGATAACAATAAACAGTTGAGGAAGGGGGAAGATAACGACGGGCAGGGATCGGGTCCCTGTTTCCCCTCCTCTACGCGGACTCTGCGGAAGGTAGGGGATGAGGGCCTTGCCCTGAGATCCAGGTCGAACGAATCGTGAAGAGCTAGGTTTTCTTTTAAGCTGTGTGTGACGCACATCTATTCCAAATTGGAAAACATAGGATAATCGCAGGGATTATCAAGTCAATTAATCTAGGAAATGCCATTATCTCCTATATACTTCCTAATGTCATTTGGGGCATCTAGGATTATCCAAATCCAATTAAATTTGGTGGGCAAGCTAATTCAACCATGAGTAATCTAATTATCCAATTAGATTTTGGATATGAGTTAGGGAAACATGTGTTTTACATTATTAGCTACTTAGGGTAATTAACACATTAATAATCATTGCAAGGGAATTTTTATTACCCAAATCTGAGGGAAACTCTATTATCCTATTATTTACTCATATACAAACCAATGGGATACATTTCACATTTATGTGGACCAAAACTATCATTTAACCCCTAACTAGTCACCATTTCATAATTAGGGTTAGGTTTTTGTGCATTATACATGACATTAATGTGACTAAGTATTAATGTAAAAGATTCAATGCAAGGTCCACTTGGCATATTTAGCTCATATTGGAATATGAATTAAGCATGGTGTCGACTTGAGTCATCATATGAACAACAACCTCTTTCAACTTAGAGTTTCATCTTTATTAAAGTTAAGAAATTTTGGGACTAGATTTTGAGATTCGTTACACATATACATGACAATCATTAGCTATGATAACCACCTGACCTACAACATCAATGTTGTATAAATAGGAAGAGTAAATGTCTCATCATATCTTTAGGAAAAGTAATCAATGTATCATATACCCCCCTCAAATTAGGGTTAGGATTCATGCTTAACCACATAGGGATCCCATATTTATTTACCAATATCCAGTTTCATTACCCCCACAAGTTTCGAGTGTATTAGGGATTTACATTATAGATTGTAACTAAGTGGGCACATTCACATATTTACATACTTGAGGGTACCTCATCAAGGCTCATGGTTGTCATCTAATATCATTTAATCATATTCAAATATTCACAAACTATGAGAATCAATTAACCTACAAGGTTAGAACCATACTAGTAAGAGAAAGGAAACATCATAAGATGATAATCACTTAAAATATTAGGGTTAAGGAACATGATTAGGGTTTCACTTGATTAGATATTCTAATTCGGTATCTTAATGCATTAATCAAGTTACAACATTTTAACCCTAAACATATTCTACAAAAATTAAGGATAGCGTACAACTTCAAAAGATATAAAACATACAAGGTGAGAACTTGTCTCATCATCACAAGACACTTGTATCATAATTATTACATGGTCATCAATATCACATCACTATGGGGTATCATCCCCTCATTCTATCTTTAGAGGATTTCACCTCAAACCATTCTTAGGGCACTCAACATGTCATAAGATTCACATTACATAAAACATGTGCAATTAATATCACAATATATCTCAACAACGATGTATGCCTATAATCAACACCTCGTATTGTATAAGGCTCACCATAGCATTCTCTTAGCTATACACATTCATCTCATATGCAAAGTTAGGGTTTCATACTCATGAGAGAGAAAACTCTATTTATAGAACAATAATCTCCAAGTAAAGTAAGCACATACATCATATGAACATTGGATTAGGGTTAGAGTTTATATGTAATCAATTAGGGCTTCATATCACATTCTCCCTCTAAAACCTAATTCCATCACCTCCCACATTATTGGAGAATTCTAGAGTCAGGTACTATGATTAGTGATTAACCATTCAAGGTCACATCATCTCAGATAGATCATTACACTATGTATTGACCATATATACATACATGAGTATAAGTGTATCGACCCATCACTATACACATGTTACGACCTAGACACACTCAATGTGTCATGACCGCAACACTATGTTTGGACCCAAGAACATCATGGTGTAGCAACCTAGGGGTGTTATCCTCAAAGGACTTGAGTGTCTCGACCTCAAAATCAAAGTGTTTTGACCTCCACACTTCAAGGTGTTTCAACCTTAAGCATTCATGGTCTCAACCCAGAACAGTGTTTTGAACTCAATCAGATGTGTTGTATTGTCTATAACAAGGTTCATGGTCTAACTCATCATCTTCACATGTGTTTTGACCCTAAACATAAAGGTATTAGCTGTAACACTTTCATATGGTTGCTACCTTCAAAACCCTAAAGTATTTCGCCCCCTTAGCATGCATGGTCACAACCACACTTCATCTTAAGTGTTGTGACCTCATGCAACCTGATATTGCAACATATGTGGTGTCTAGCCCACTACCAAATAGGTCATAACACCTGGGCAGAAAATAGGGAACACCAAATGTTTAACCCAAGAACAAGGACCCTTCACAAGGGTGTTCTTCAAACCCTAGATTAAGATCATAGAAGATAATCTTAAGGATCATGCTTAAGGGTGTGGAAATCAGGCTTCTCACA
Organism: Alisma plantago-aquatica; assembly: GCA_963693085.1. NCBI lineage: Eukaryota > Viridiplantae > Streptophyta > Magnoliopsida > Alismatales > Alismataceae > Alisma > Alisma plantago-aquatica. Next base: position 770,480,002 of record OY856410.1, read on the forward strand.
CATGCAACTATCATCAAGACCATTATTTATACTAAATGAACACATTATAAACATAACAAAATAGTTCCATAAACAAAGAACAAGAGATCATCACTCATTTCTCCAAAATCTCCAAATCAGGTACAAGGATTTTAGGGTTTACAAGAAGTAAACATCATTTTTAAGATTCAACATAGTTCAACCTTAACTATCATAATTTCCTCTACTAAAAGAACATATTTTAGGATATGTAACAGCAACATATGAGCAACATAAAATTAGGCATTAAGTTGCACATAATAGAGGAGGAAGGAGTTATATAACCCACCTATAGTTGATGATCTAAGCCTCCTTGATCTTAAACTCCAAAGAAGAAAAGGAAGACCCAACTAGATCCAAACCTTTAACAATTGGATCTCCTTCAAAAAGAGAGGAACACCATGGTTAAAGAAACATCTAGAGAAAAGAAAACCCAAACCCTAACTTCGAATCAAGGTAGAAGACAAAGAAACCCTAGGCTACAACATGATTTTTGAACCAAGAGAAGAAGCAATCCCCAAGAGGTATCACCATGGACCATCAACAGACCTCATGGTTGAGAAGGAGGAATAAGAAGATGAAGAAGAAATGGAAAACTAGATCTAGGGTTTGAATCACTTACCAAGAGAAGAGATTCTCCAAGAAACCACCACCAAGAAGATGATATCACCGAATCTGCCACATGAAAGATGGATCAGCCACCCTAGTTTCAAGATCTAATCCTTCTTGCTCCTGAAGCTCCAACATCAGTTCATGTTAAAGGAAGGAAGAAGAGTAAGTTGAAAAGTCTCTCATACATGAAGAGAAAGGGATATATACCCCAAGGGTGATAAAGAAAGCGGTTGGTGATGTGTCTCTATTCTAGATCGCCTAAGGACACATGTCCTTCAACCCCATGGCTTATCCTCTTCCTCATGAAAAAATACAAAAATTTCATATCTATCCAGAAAGTTTAGTGACCTCCATGGTTACTACCGTCATCAAGGTCACAACACTTCATCCATGTTCACCTTGTTTTGACCCAAGCCCTAATCTGACAAAGAAAGATCGAAACACTAAAGGACAAGGTTTTATTTTGACCTCTAGGTTGTCTAGGTCAAAACCACAACCCTTAGGGATGGTGTTGTGGTCTCTACCCTCACCCATGTGTGAGGTAACAATTGCTACACCCAAATCCTAGCTTAGTCACCACTTACACATGGTAACCCTAGAACACTATGATGTGTTTCATCACCAATCATGATTCAAACAAGGCGCCCCGTGTCACCGTCTTCTCTCTCATGGAGACAAAGTATAAGGAGAAGTCTCTAAATGTGACATTTTTCAAGTTTTTTTTGGTCGGTCAAAACTCTGTCGCTTTGTTTTTCTTTTTTGTTTGTTTGTATGTACAATGGTTGTTGGAACTCAAAAGAGAACCAACAAAAAAAAGAAAAGAAGAAGGAGACCCTATCTTTACAACTGAACATGTGTAAAAGACGAGACAAAAGATGAGGATCAGAATAGAAAAATGAGCATGAAAGAAATAGGGGAGTCCCATCAAAAGCTTCGAACCTCCCTGAGAAAAGAAGCTTCAACTAATAAAACTCCTGCAAGAGGCAACTCTGAGCTGCACCTTTGAAAAGGAGCTGGGATCCCAATGCAGAACTACACAGAAAAGCACATAAGAGAAGAAACACGACCAGCCAGGTCACCAAGAAAACCAGAAAGAAAACACTCAGCCATCAAACCACTCGATCGCCAGCAAACAAACTTCACAGCAAGGCTCAAGAATGTCCAAATCTCATTCAAATTGAACCAAATTGAAGCCAAAGAATGTGATATTAAAGCATTATAGAAGATTAAATTAAAGTTTAAGTATCTCATTATATGAATTAAGCACAATTAGCATTAAGCTAGGTCAGGGGCCTTACAAAAATTGTATCACCTTTAAAGATTTTTATTAATGGAGACTCGTGCTCCCATAGAATGTTGCTTGACAAGTCTCATATTTGTGGCCTTTCATGATAAAAAAAATGGGGTCACACTTGGATCAAACACGTGGCTCTCATTCTTCCCTTAAACCTTATCTTGAGAGGGGAAAATTATTGTCACCCCATTTTTGGTCATTCAATCAATGATCACTATATGACCTACTCTCTGCAAAATGTGGGAAATATTCCCCATTTTCCACCTACATTCACCCATTTATCACCCATCCAGGGTTCAAAAGTAAAAAATTCTTTTTCAAGATATAAGTGCAGTTTGACCTTTTCTTGGACTTTTTATGAGCATTTATCAACAAATTTCCCTATACAAATATCTTAAATAAAATATTTAATTCCAATCCCAATTGGAATTTTCAATTGTCTTTCTATAACAAAGTCAATCTTCTTGAAAAAGAAAGACAAAACGGAAGATGTGTCCCTCAAGTGTTTGTATCTCTTCTTCCCCTATTTTAAGTTAATTATCTATTCTTCTTTGACATAATTTTGCAATAAAAAAAACAAAATTCCTATCCAGGATACAAATAGGAGCTTCCAGAAGGTTAGATGTTATGATAAAAGATAGCATGTTTTTAATACTCAGAGACACCGTGACGAAATCCAATATTCCACTAAGGTGCCACCTAGAAGAATGAACCATTCCTCCAGTGTTGAATCCCATGATAGGGGCATTCCAAAGGGCACAAAACTCAAGCTTTGTTTCCTTTCCTAATCCAATGGAGGTCTTCCCACTAAACACCTTTACCGACACTAAATCATCAACCCTAATCTACAACCATAAATACCCCCATATCTACCATTCAGATTCCCCTTTCAACTCTCCTGGATCTAGAGAGTGAATATTTTTCCGTGTTAAGACTATTTTGTCAAGTGCCTAGAAGATCCTACTTCTATCTCAATCACTACTTTTATATTCAGTTACTATAGCTACGGTAAGAAAGCAACATGTTCATTTGATGTAATTGATATTTTATCTATCTCAACTTGTTTATAAGTGCTCTAACTACTCGTAAATCATCTTCATCATCAACTTGTTCATCTTGCATAACAACAACTCATCTATCATACAATAACACTATCATTCTTAATCGAACTAGATATCACTCTACTATTGCAGTCATCATTCACTTGCAAATTGCATAGATAGATTATTAACATGTACATCTAGTTATGTTGCACACATGTTTGCTTGATTTATTACAAGAAAGTACATCTTGCTTATATCATTTTTTTTCCAATAATCTTTCTCACTATTTTCCACACTTCATTTCAATCACGCAAGTAGGATCTCTACCATAAGAAAATCTAAGATGATTCAAATTAGATAATGAAAACTAGAGTCTTTGGATATAACAAAGGAAATTCACAACCTTCTTGAGTCCCAAAAATCTCGCATACCCTAATAATGTTTTATTTTATTTCTTTCTTGTTTTTCTTTCCTTCACCAAACCTAGGTGGAACACTTTTTACATACTTGAGATCTCAAAACACAATATCAATTTTTCAAAGGTGTGAGTGTACCTATCAACTTCAACAGTCATAATAGAGTTGTTGATCTCATTCTCTTGGACACGTGTTTCATGCAATATCATCCATTGGGTGGAGTAACTTTTAGACCTTTTTGCAATTTTTTTAGTTCTGGGATGTCTTTTGAGAATTTATAGGAAAAGGGAGCTAGTTTATATGCATCTAGAAAGATCGAACTATTTCTTGGAATCAAAATGGGTCTACCTATCGTATGATTAAGCTATCATAAGATATCAACCTTTGTGGCCTAGATTACCTCCATGTCACCCTAAAGGAAAGGCACACACCATCTTCCCTGGCTCACTTTGGGTTGGGTGAACTAACTAGTCTTACAGGCCATTGGGCTTGATCTTCATCTTTTCTCCATCCACTCAGTCTCCCCTGTCATCTGCTCGATCTTGAATGAGATGGGCTCTTTGTGTCCTTTGTTGGGAACATAGCACATCCATGGCCAGAATTTCTGACAAGGAATATCAGGGAAGCTATCACCCTACCAATTGTTTATCCCCCCCATAGATTTGAGCCACCCATACCCTTTCTTGGCCACCTGGGGGTGTGGTTGTTGCCTCAAAGCCTTGCTTGACATGTTAGTCAAAGAAAGACACTACTATGATTGAGTGAATGAAACAAAAGTTCTCTAAACAATGGATCTTCAAACTGAAGATTTTGAAAGCAATTTCGAGCTTCTAGGAAACTCACCACATCATTCAATGTGTTGGGAAAGACTTGTTTGCACTAGCCCATGCTGCATCAAGGTCTCCACCAAGGCTGGGTTTAGGAGCTTTCTATGGAGTCCTACATACCATATAGAGGGCATCCTTTGACTTCTCTAGGATCAGGGTCCAACCCTATTCAACAAATGGTCTTTCCTCTTATTCTAAGACCACTTTGATTTTCTCTCAATAACCATTATGGAGGATATTAAAGAAGTCAAAGGAAAATGGGTCCTTTGTGTTCTCTTTCTAGGTCAATGTTTCTCCCAAACAATGAGTTCATTGGTTCATCCAACTTGGCAGAGTCAAAGGCTCACTCTATACTTTGATTTTTCTCTCAATGCCTTAGATTTGGGCATAGAGGGGCTTGGTCTCAGAGTTGCCAAATTTTCCATAAGAAACAGAATTTGGTGACACAACCTTGAAATTGTCGGATGCATCCAACGACTTCAAGGGTGCTACATTGCCAAGCCAAGCCATGACTAATAGAGATGTGTGCCTATGTTGAGTGGGCTAGAAGTGTGACAAACCATGGAAATAAAACTTAGGTCTACATCATTTAAAAACCTTAGTCATATAAATAAATTTCAAACATACATATTTCTTAAATGCAAGCCCCAAACAAGATGCAATTTTAAGTATAGATCTATCTTAGCCAACTCTAAAATTCTATCAAGAATGAGTTCAAAAAACATGTGTTTGAACACTCACATAAATTACTCGAGAAGGCTTAATCCATGGACTACATGATCCAAGATAATTATGAAGTTACTCATTATAAACCGACCTAATTTATGTACAAAAAATCATTGCACAAAAATCCTTCCATGTTTTGATATAAGGCATAAAATCATATTCTAGGGTTTCATGGTACTTTAGTCCTTGTTTCTACATAGATCCAATGGCTTATAAAACCATCAAAATCTAAGTTATGACAACATTTTTGTAATGTGAGTATACAAAACGCTAAAATCAAAGTAAAAACATGGAATACATATACAGTTACTACTTCAGCCAACCTATTAGGAATCTCAGCAATGGTGACTTGTATGTAGATGAATCCAATGACTAATGCTCCCTACTCACATCTATACACACTATATTAGTGAACCATTGATGACCAGAAGATATACCAGAGACCTTCTACTCAACATAAAGAAGTGTACCCTCGATGATAGGGCTCAATGTCAATAATTAAAAACAAGGATCCATGTTGACCACACAACTCTTTGGGTCATCAAGAAATATTGGATCCTCCATGGGTATGTGCACCCATACTCACTATAGCGATGGAGGCCTTGATCTCCCATGAATGATTAATTGTTCTCATATCTTTTCAGGATGATTGAGCCAAAGAAGTATCTTACACTCATTCAAAAATAAGGACCTCGTCTAAGATGAAGACCCTCCAAGGATGCCATCACTAAAAAGTGAGCAATATTTGGCTCCAATTTAGGGAAGTGACTCAAAGCTCTAACACTAAAGTTACAATGAGGTTACAACCTAGGAATTTGATGAAAGACCTCAGGAACCTCTCTAGCATGCTCAAGTGGAGGTGGAGGAGGAGTTTCATGATGAAACTATTCTTGACAAGGATGAGGATGTCATAGCTCACACCAACTTTCATCTAGTTCATCAAATTAATATCACTCAGTCAACTACACATGAAAAAGACAACATCAAAATATACATGCCTCAAAAAAGTCAAGATGTGCAAACTATGCACATAAGAAGATAAATGTGACTGGTGGAGGACACATCAAACACCCATGAGATTCTTGAGAGAATAAAAGTCGTTGAACACATGGTAAAACCACTCTAGATGTGAAACTAAACTTATTGTGTCATCCATTAGGATCCTTGTCTATGGATTGATCCCAATAATAGATTGAAACAATCCCATAGGAGAATCAAAAGGGGTGTGCCAACCTCCTACACATTGATGAGAAGAACACTCACCCATGTATAGAACAATCCTTGATGGTGACTCAAACTGGAATATCAAACTCATTGTAACAAAAGGTATGATGCTTACCTATTCAATTGAATTTGTCTGTAGATCCTCCCTCCACTGCTCATAAGAGTACCTACTATTGCAACCATGTAAACATTTGCAAGTAATATAGGAGAAAACATATGACCCTATGAATTACTTTGAGTTTATTTCTACAAATCCAAAATGATCATACCCATAAAGATCCATTTTTGAGATCTATGAAATCGATCATAAAACATAAAAAATTGAACAAAAATTAGATGACAAAAGCTATAAAAGATACCACTAACTGGCCAACAAAACCTCTACAACAGTTTAAAGTTCAAATGCATCTTTAAGATATATGTCATTTAAGAACATCTTCTCAAGCAAGTTAGCATGTGGGCATATATGTCTCCATCCCAACCAAAGGTGGAAATGGTCTCCAAGTTTTTCGAAAAGGAGACCATCCCAATTCCTCATGTTCCTAATATTTTTTCCTAGGAAATAATTTGTGATAAAATGAAGAGTAACATTATGACATGTCAAGCAACCAACGTAGGGTCATACACACCTCTCACTTCTTCCTTCATAAAGACGACTTGTTGCAACCAACTATACATGACCTCATATTTAGATATCATTCCTTCCACACATGGGTTCACTCCCAATAACTGATAAATGTGTGCACGTCCCCCAGACTTCCTCTATGATAAACTACCAATTGGGACTATCATGAAAGGCAACCTAGTAATCATAGTAAATTCTCTAGGGTTGATGACTAATTCAAAAAACATGAAGGTTGGGAGTGATGGGTCGTCAAATGTTAATTGGAGAATTGGTCTCTAGAAAAAGGCCCTCAATCAGTGGGATATTGTAGTTCCTATTTATGATCCTTCATCTACTAACATCACTCAAGCAAGTGATCTCTAAAAGTTAAAGATCTTGTGATACTAACTCTGAATAGAAACACCTTGGCTAATCCCGATGTTATTTCACAAAAACACTCATGACACTGGGTCCCGGAAGTCCAAACTAAGACATGAATGAAAGCATCAAAACCATCAAAAAAGAAATAAAAGTCTATTCTGGATTCAGAATTCAAAGGAAATTACAAGGGATAAACCTTAAAGTTACACCTCATTTCTTGATCAACGTCCTTGGAGGTAAAAGATCCTCCTTATCGGACTTGCCCCCATCACAAAACTCTTATTAGGAATAATTTCACCATGAATTCTATCCAGTCTTGCATGGCAACTACCTAGAGTAAGTGATTTTCAAAATATTCTTAGTCTGGTGGAAATAAAATCAATAAATAAGATTCAAGGCCGACGTAGGCTATGCCTTAGCTCACACCTGCCTCAAAACACAAGTTGAATCAGTGCAATCAGGAACTACAAACTTCAAAAAGTACAAAATTAGCAAAAAAGAGTGAATCACAAGTAAAAGAGATAGTTCATCTTCAACATCCTAAACACAAAGAATGCCTTAAACCTAAAAAATAGATATATCTACCAAGAGCCAAAATTGACACATCAAAAGACAAAAGTTAAAGAATGTATTTTCCTTAAGCTAACTAGAGTATGAAAATTGATGAAAATTTGTTGAAGATCATCTCATCTAAAACCATGCCACTGAAAAGGAGTTCACCCACAAAATTCCACCTTCTATGATGCAAGTCTAACTAGAACATCTCATTTTGTGAGGTAAATATTGATTCACCACCACAACCACCATCACTTATGATCTCTCAAGCTCAAACTCTTTACACTTCCACCACTTATGAAAACTGGGAAATGAGGGTGATGTGCAACATACCAACAATATCCCCTTTAAACTAAAATATTTTAAATTAAAAAATTAAATAGGCCCTTGGGTTTTCAACAAAATTTCTAGAAACCTTCAAAAATTCATAGGAATAATAGAAAATGTGATACATAATGAAGATATGTAAATATATAAAGACATCAAATATTTATTGGAAAGATTACAAAATTAATTCAAAAAAGGATAAAATCCCTTGATTTCCTTTGAGTATTAATCACCTTTTGGATCATGAATCATGGATTGTGATCCCCACCAATCATTTCAAATTCCTTTGATCTCCACCAAGCTTGAAGCTTTGATCTTCTTAAAAATACATAATCACATCCGACCCTGATTCATCTAAAATGATAACCCCTAATGCAAGTAGGAATCATCACCACCTCTTGGGTCCTGGACCAACATGTGTAACTAAACTATTAACATATCCTACAAAAGTATCACATATTTCTAAACCCTACACTTGGTAGTTGGACAACCAAGCAAGGGCTTCTCTTGAGGCTCCTTGACTAGCCAGTTGACTTTGGGGACTCTTCTCGATTATTCAAGCCAAGTTAATTGGATTGGGGTGCTCTGAGGTGTCATGGAAAGGTGGAGTTCACCGGACACAAAGGGGGTTGTGGGAGAGGGTGCTTGGGGATCTCTTAAAGGAAATTGACTCTATAGGTGGGATGAGAGGGACACAGGTTTAGAATTAGTGCCTTTATATAGGATTGGGTCAAGGGGTGTGTCTTGTTGGTGTCCCGCCTCAACCATCTAGTTCCATATGGATTGTGAATTAATTTCACACAATGCTATGATGGTTGTGCATTACCTTGTTGGGTTTAGTTTTCTCTGTCGAAGCCAATGGGACAAATCCCAAAATTTGCATTTGCGGTCGTCTGCATCTGTGTCTGGTTATCATCCCACGTTGAATCTTCATCCACATCTTGAAGCCAATGACTTTAGTTGTCTCTCTCAGGTTTGATGGAAGGACAATGGAGATAGAGTCTAAGGAGAAGTCTGAGTGGGGAAGAAGAAGACAAGGCACCCATAGAATCTTCATCCAATGGTGCCAGATGTCATCTACAACTACGGTCACGTGCCTAAGTTTATAGTCACCCAGACTTAGGTTCGACGGGTTATCTAAGTCCAACTCAATTTGAATCTATCTAGCATTATCTTACTTTAGTTAAATATTTGAAAATATTTGTAGTCTTCTAGAGGCATACAATCACTACTAAGTTTGGGGGTGTTTATCTTAGCATTTGGCTTAGGGAAAATGTGAGATTAAAATACAAAAGACAATTATCATTTTCTTACCTTTCAAGTAATTACTTAAATTATTCTTTAAGTCATAAATATTGGTGTTATCTTTCCAAACTCGACATTCATCTTCGTCTGATTATTATCCTAGGGGCTGCTACAGTTGCCATATATCTAACAACCCCCCACAAAGTCCAATGTGTAGTGTGCTCTACCACTCAGTCCTCCATACTGTGCTTTCAGCAGATACCTTTAGGTTTGAATACCTGAGTTATCCAACTGTGACCCTTGTAGGAACTAGGTAAACAAAAGTTTTGAACCTGAACCTTGGGTACAAGAGTATAGGTTGGTAACAACACAATAAATACATGGTAGAAAAGAAAACAATGCATTAAGGCCATGCATACAAAATTCTATATCATGATTGATAACAGAGAACAACTCAATTCTACTGTTGCGGCCTACACAACATCAATCACTTAGCTAGAGTCTCCAAGGATGTACTGCTAACATCCTGTCCTAGGACTTGACACCATTCAGAGACTACTCTCTTACTAACTTGCAGTCATGACACTAACATGTTTCTAGGAGATGGACACACAGATGCTAGAAGCATCAAACAAGAATGTATAGTGTCATCTGATTCACCCGACAGCTTATTATTACCACATAACCCAATTTGTGGGATCTCTACTTTTTTGGGTTGGGTTGCTACTACCTGTAAATCTATAGGGGTTTCAGTCCCATCTCCAACCTAGATTTTTCCACTAAAGCCAAGATAAGACATTTAGTGTAAGGATCAGATGTATTATATTTGGTATCGACGTAGTCCACAGCCATGACCCCATTAGACACTAACTCCCTTATAGATTTCAATCTGACTTGGATGCGTCTACGTTGTTTTTTATTGTACTTGGAACTCTTTATCTTAGCAATAGTTGTAGTGTTATCACAGTGAACTGAAATTGCAGGAAGCTGGACATAAGTCCATGTAGCCATTCAGTTTCCAATCCAGTTTCATCTAAAGCACACAACTTTGCTTCAAAAGTGGATCGAGACAATATGATTTGTTTCTTAGACCTCTAGGAAACATCTCCTCCTCCCAACAGGAATACATATCCTGAGACACCACTACTCTTAGAATTCATGACAATCCAACTTGCATCACTATATCCTTCGACTATAGAAGGATGTTTACCATAATGCAGCCCAAGGGAACATGTTCCCTTGATATACCTCTGAACTCTGTCAAGAGCTTCCCAATGGGTCTTGTCGGGACAACTGGTGTATCTACTTAACTTGTTCACGGCAAACACAATGTTTGGACGTGTGTAGTTCATAAGATACATCAAACTTCCGATAATCATAGAGTATCATAATTGAGACACTGGAATCCCAGTCTCATTCTTGAACAAGGGTTTGGATGAATCATATGGAGTCTTAACATGTTTACGTGATGTGTACTCAAACCTCTCCAGTATCTTCTCAACATAGTGAAACTAAGAGAGAGTTATACCATCAGTAGACCTTATGATTTTAAGCCCTAAAATCACATCAGTGACACCCATATCCTTCATCTCAAACTTGCTATACAAGAATGACTTGGTCTCATTTACTACTTTCATATCAAAACCAAAAAGCAGGATATCATCGACGTATAAGCAAAACAAAATGAATCTATTATTGACAATTTTGTAGTAGAGACACTTATCAAATTCATTAGAAATAAAGCCAAATGATGATATCACAGAATCAAACTTCTCATGCCATTGCTTAGGGGCTTGTTTCAAGCCATATAATGACTTAACAAGTTTACACACTTTGGACTCATTCCCACGACCCACAAATCCCTCAGGTTGTTCCATATATATCTCTTCCTGAAGATCACCATGTAAGAATGTGATCTTCACATCCATCTGATGGATATAGAGATTATAAATGGAATCCAATGCTATAAGCACTCAGATTGTGCTCATACGGGAAACAGGTGAATAGGTATCAAAATAATGTATTCCTTCCCTTTGTGTGTAACCCTTAGAAACTAACCTAGCTTTATACTTATCGATTGTCCCGTCTGCATTAAGTTTCTTCTTAAAGATCCATTTGCAACTAACTACATAACAACCAGGAGCTAAATCCACCAATTCCCAAGTTCCATTCAAGAGAATTGATTGGATTTCATCATTAACGGCTTCTTTTCAAAACTTTGCTTCTGGAGATTCTATAGTTTGTTTGAAAGTGACAGGGTCATCCTCAACATTGTAAGTGATAAACTCACTTCCAAATTCCTTGGATGTCCTAGGCTGTTTACTTCTCCTTGGTTCAACTATTTCTTCAGAATCATCAGATTTAGAAATAGCTTGTTCTGAGTCGCCCCCCACATTTGTCATCCTTTCCACATGCTCGGGAATCGAACCTGTGGTAAATGAATCTTCTTGAGATACTTCATTGGGCACACCAGTTTTCATAGGAAATGCATCTTCAAAGAATGTTGCATCACATAATTCCACAATTGTATTGACCTCAATGCCAGAGATATCTAATTTTACAATCAAAAATCTGTAAGCATAGCTTGTCTCTACATACCCCAAGAATATGGCATCAACCGTTTTTGGTTCCAATTTCTTCCTTTTGTGTTCAGGGACAAGTACCTTAGCAAGACACCCCCACACTCGAAGATATTTGAGACTCAGTTTCCTCCCTCTCCACAAATCAAACAGACTACTCTCTGAATGCTTATGGGGAACTCTATTCAGAATATGGCAAGTTATATTCAAAGCTTCCCCCCACATAAAGTTGGGTAATCTAGATGTTTGGAGTAAGGTATTTACCATATCTATTAAGGTTCGGTTTTTACGTTCAGCTATCCCATTTGATTGTGGTGAATAAGGAGCAGTGACCTCATGAACTATACCATGTAATTGGCAAAATTTCAAAAACAAGTTTGAGGTATACTCTCCTCCCCTATCAGGCCTTAATCGCTTAAGTACGTTACTAGTTTGAGTTTCAGCTTCTTTCTTATAAATTTTAAATTTATCCAATGTCTCATCTTTACTTCTAAGTAAAAAGACATAACAGTATCTACTCACATCGTCAATAAAAGTTATAAAATAACACTTTTGATCCCTTGTAGCAACACCATTAAATTCACAGATATTTGTATGCACTAAATCCAAAATTTCTGAATCCCTATTCACATAATGAAAAGGCTTCCTAGGCAGTTTAGCTTGCACACATATTTCACATTTATTATTGCTAATTTCATATTTATGGATTAAATTTTGATTCATCATACACTTCATTGAGGCATCATTAATATGTCCCAAACGTGAATGTCAAACATCAGATGAAACAAGATTCATGCAAACAGAACTATAATCATTCAAATTTAAAATAGAATTTGAAATAGGTTCAACATGAATCTTAAATAAGTTCTCCACATCACATAAGTACCCCTTGCCAAAAAATAAAGAATCACGAAGGCATGTAATAATGGACTTATTACATTTGTAGTCTACTCTATAACCTTCCCTAACTAAAATTACGCCACTAAGGATATTGCGTCGAATGATTGGAACATGTCTGACCCTGTGAAAAGTCAGCACTTTCTCCCAAGGGAACTTCAAGTCCACCCGTCATTCGCCTTTGACTTCTGCAGAGTTGGAATCACCCAAAGTCGCGGACCGACCTCGAGAGGCCTGGTAAAACACAAACAGGGATTTATCAGCACATACATGTACATTAGCCCCAGTGTCAATTATCCAATAAAGTGGTTCAAAAATAGAAAGGATTTTAGGTTTACTAGACATGTACCCATCATTGAGGTTCAAGGATGTAGTCATCATGTTGACCACAACCTCCTCAGTTGCAGATGCATCAGCTTTCTTTGCCTATTTAGAAGGACAATCCTTGTTCTAGTGGCCAACCTATCTACAAGTCCAACAAGGTTTGTTTTTCAGTTTTTTTTTGGATCTTTGCCTTAGATTTATGTGCATTCTTAGATTTCTTATCTTTGGTGGTTTTAGCAGAAGTAAAATTAATAGTAGGATTTGCATCAGTAGGCACCTTGATCATTTTCTTCTTTAAGTGTTATTCTTGTATATTAATATCCATCATTAGTTCTTCCATTTTATGTGTCCCTTTGCGGTGCTTTAGGGACATACCAAACGATTCCCATGACTTAGGAAACTTTTCTATGATAGACATAACAACGAACTTCTCAGGAAATACCATCTTGGCATCTGAGAGTTCATGAACTAGGAGTTGTAGATCATGTGTTTGATCAGAAATAGACTTACCCTCTACCATCTGAAATTTAAGAAATTTAGACATGCAGTATTTTTCAACACCTTGATTTTCAGTACTAAAATTCTTAATTAACGATTCCCACATAACTTTGGATGTAGTGACAGGTGGCTTTGAGTAAGAGTCATACAGTTTGTTATTTAAACCAAACAGAATCAAACTATGGCATGTTTTGTCACCCTTCTTCCAATTAGCAATTATATTTGCATTATCGGGAATCGTATCATCATATTTAGGTTCAGTCTCTTCTAAGTACCGATCAAAACCTGCAATATTCAGCCAAATTTACATCCGACTCTGCCAACGGGCAAAGTTGGTACCAGTAAATTTTTTAGGCACACTGTTGGTATCAATTTTATTTTCTGAACATCCCTGACCGGCCATTGTTAATTAACGACATAAAAGATAATTTCTTTAAGACTGATGTTAATATTATTAATGTCGTTACATGCAACAGCAGCTGGTGCAATTTTATTAACAAGTTCAGACAGATCCAAATAAGAAATGAAGATCAAACAAAGCAGGAGAACAGATTAAAAGGAGTCAGAATTTGCAAACCAGACCGTTCGTTGAGAAACAAACATGATACTTAAAGAAATTAGTGCCCGACAATCCTCACGGATAGGCACCGTTCTCCCAGACTCGATCTGGCATGAACCTGGAACAGACACGTCTCGCTCGCGCTTGACGTCGTCTCGTTGCAGCACCACCAATGCAGCACAACAACCGCAGGAACCTTTGCCTGACAGTTGTGTCTCGGTGACGAGAAGGAGAAAGTCCCACTTCGCACAGGAGAAGAACTCCACAAAATGGCTCGGGAATGAAGGCAGTCACTCTCTGGATTAGGGCTCTCAAAACACACGTGAAACGACGGCTGAAATTCGTAACTGTGTGTTTAACCCTAATGACTGGAGGCTTATATATAGTCATGCATGTCCCTAATTCCTATTCCTAGTAAGACGCAAACACTCGGTCGCTCTTGTACATATTGTGAAAAATTCCGCAAAAGAAACACTTTTCAGTTAGGATTAATAAATTTAAATATGAAAGAAATAATTAATTACACGAGTAATTAATTACTTAGTTGTATCCTAGTACAAAAAGAAGACAGAAGACATTCTCCAAAATCCACAAGCCCAAGCCCGAGCCCGTGCTCGGCCAGGCGAGGCGTGGTGCGTGTGCGCGCGCGTTGTGATGTGGTAACCCACCCACCAAGGAGGTGAGCATACCTTCCTCCTAGGACCCATTGGACGCTAGTGCCCCGTGTGATCCTACATATAAGGACCACAAAAGTTCTAGGAGTGAGCAATATGGGATAAAAATTCTTTGTCATTTGCACTAGAGACAAAACTACTTTTCTCACATGTACTTGCTGCTGCACTATATTGGGCTTAACTCATGCTATCTATATGGCTACTACAGCTGCCATATATCTAACTCTAAGGAGACCAATCCGTCAAATTTTGACTCTGGAGAGGATATTCCATGAGCCAATAATTAGCAAAAAAGTGACAACGTCTTCTAGTGACACAAGGAAATGAAAAGGCAAACAATGCTGTATTTGGCAAGTGTCACTTTGTAGTAATTTTTTTCAGATAACTCGGAATTAAATTTTAATAAATTTGAGTAGGCAGATGAGATAATAACTTGGGGTCCCCATCGATTTAGTTAGTAGCAAAAAGCTCAATGGTTTTATCATGAAAAGAAGGTCAGAGGCAGTGGCGGATGCACACAGGGGCCACCTGAGGCCGCGGCCTCACCCGCCGCCGAAGGTTCCCATGTAATTAAAAGGGTAACAGTCTGTTGGCCTCACCTCCTTTCATAGATTGGCGTGCATAATTATCTCTTAAAGTCCTGCAATTATTTCTTATTTGACTTCTATTTCATAATTACTCTGCATGTTACAATTACTATAGCATTTGTTCGCCTGTTACAACTACTCACTGTGAAAGAATCGATAATGCAGAAAACAAAGAGTCCGAGAAAGACAAGGAAATGAAGAGTTGGGAACTTGGAAAGTGGGGGTGGACTAACAAATTCAAAACAGCATTCAACAGATTTGAGAGATAATAGGAGGGTGGGGGCGGGGAGAGAGAAATTGAGAGAGCAAGAGAATAGGAGACTAAACCGAGATTTACAACGTATTACGTATGTAAAGAAACGTGGGGGCCAAGAAGAGAGAGATTGAGATAACGAGAATAATAAGATGGTAAGAGGGGTGAGAGATTGAGAGTGCGAGAGTTAATAGGAACCTAATTAGTTGACGTGGAGGAGAAGATAAGATATTTAGGAAAGAAAGAGGCCGCAAGGATAGATATTAGTGTGTTTAATACATTACAAAGAGGAGAGAAGTGTTGGTTTGTATTCTTTTCATAATAAATCATGGTAATAAGTATTTTCTTCCAGATGGACTCCACATATTTTCTATCTATATATACATTATTCATGCTTCATAGACAACACAATCTCATACAACACAAAGTCGAGAACTAAGGAGCCTCTCTCTATATCTACTTTGTCTTGCTAGGTGGTTTCAATTAAGAAAATCAAGGAGGATTTGTCTATTTGTTATGAGAAATTTTTTAGTTAAGAAGTCTCTTAAGCCATCCACTTCTGAAAAAGAAAGTCAATCGGACTCCAATGTAAGTGATTATCATGTACCAAACTCTGAAAATATTCAAGTCCAGTAAAAAATTACAACTTCTCAATCTCAAGCAAAACTTGGATTCAATCTGGAGGATATGATCAGAGATCCTGGACTACGACCTCCCATTTCTCATTATGATCCCTAGGTCCAAGACATTGTCTTGTTCAAAAGTTGGTCCAGAAAAAACAACACAAAGATTTTCATTTAGTATACAAACTTCTAAAGTTAGCAATGCTATTGCCTGTTCCAACTGCTACAGTGGAGAGAGTCTTCTCTATGATGAAAATCATAAAGCATCGATTACGCAACAAGATAAGTGATGAATTTTTGAATGATTACTTATTAGCATATGTGGAATAGAACCTATAAAAAAAATATTAATATTGAGGTTATTATGAATCGTTTTCTAAACTCATCAAGGTTCCCTTTGACTTTTTTATATTATTACAAATAATGTAATTTTGTAAGCAAGCACTATATACTTTTTTTACTATTAAATGTGATCTTTCTTTTGAGTGCAACTATAATGATAGTATATTGGCTTTTTTTATGTATTGACAATATAGTAGATTAAAAATGTACTACTCTGTTATGGCCTCACCCAACTTAAAATCCTGAATCCGCCACTGGTTAGAGGAATAGATTTCTTGCCTGCCACCTGTTCCGTAATGACTTGATAATTGTTACATGGCATGGATCAATTATTTCTCTATTGCTGTTGTCATCGTTGTGTCTCATTTTGTATATTATTTCACCTACGCATTGCGTATTGCTCTTGTATGAATGAAAGACGTGTAATATTGATGTATTTTGTATGTCATTTTAGAGTGTGAAAATAGACTCGTCGTGTATCACTTGGGAAGTAGGATGTCGCGCTTGGTTGTGGCATTAGATGGGAAAGGTTTCAAGACACACATCTCGACGTATATTTAACTAACAAGAAAGTGACAACGTCTTCTCATGACACAAGGAAATGAAAAAGCAAACAACATTGTATGTGACAAGTGTAATTTTGTAGTAATTATTTTCCAGATAAGTCGGAGTTAACTATTAATAAATTTGAGTGGGCAGATGAGATGATAAGTTTGGGTCCCTATCGATTTACTTAGTAGCAAAAAGCTCAATGGTTTTAACATGAAAAGAAGGTCAAAGGACCGTCATCATACAGAAGGGTGAAGATCTGAGACGAACAGATTTCTTGTGTGTGCCACCTGTTCTGTAGTGACTTGATGATTGTTACGTGACATGGATATGTTGAGTTATGGTGGTGATGAGAGAGTCCAACAATAGGGGCCAATAAGTTTGTTGTGGAGATGCAAAAACGTGAAATAGAGCATCTCAAACCGAATATGTACGATGAACACTACTACATAAATGGCTTATAATATCACATTTATAGGCGTCGGTTGTATATAAGAAACCGACGCTTAAATCCTACAACGTCGGTTGAATACACAAACCGACATCTATCTGTGAAGAGCGGCCAGACACGTGTATCACTAGTACATAACCGGTCTTTAGTGTCGGTTTTAATGCGACACCTATGTGGGCACCGCTGAAAGGCCAATTGTTAGGTGTCGGTTCTCAAACCGACGCCACAACCCTTCGCGTGCCACTGAAAATGCGCCAGCAGGGGGTATAGGCGCTGGTTATTAACTTTAAAACTGACGCCATAAACCTTCACGTCACATAAATGGTGCCATTTGGGGCATTATCAGCGTCGGTTTATTAGTGATAACCGACGTCATATCACCCACTGCCACAGTCATCAACGTCGGATTATTATTGATAACCGACGCCACATCACATGTATTACGCGTCGGTTATAATTATTTATCCGACGTTGTAATCATTTGTCGTCGGTTTTAAACAAATAACCGACGCTTATTTCATGTTTTTTTTCTTACCAGTCTGTAGGCCTGCTGTGGCTGGTTGCAGGATGAGAAACCAGTAGTTCAGTTATGAACTGCATGTTTTACGACATCTATTGATATCAGCCAACAACAGGCCACAAACCTGCAAAATTAACAACATTAATTTTCACACATTTAGCAACTTGAAGTTCCATTCGATTTTCACACATGTAAAAACATTCATGTAGTAATTTACAGTTCCATTCATTTTCACATTCACACATGTAGAAACATTCATATAGCAGCCAACAGTTTCATTCATTTTCACATTCACACATGTATAAACATTCAGACACATGTAGAAACATTCAGACATGTAGAAACATTCACACATATTATAATTCAGAAATTCATTTACAAAATATCATTCTTTAGTCATTATTCACTATCAACATCACAATTATATGTTAAAACCACCACTACTTGTATGGTTGTTGCACATTCTTCTCTTACATCATTTAATTCTTCCGTCGTATAGGGAGCATGTACATCTGGTAAGGTCTTTCCTGTAGTGTGGTCAGTTTTAAACACCTACAAAGAGAATGATATATATATAATTAATAATGTATAAATAAGATTGATATATTTCATATTATCTAATGAGACTATATATAATACCTCAGGAATGGTATCGATGTCCACTGCGGCATATTTGATAAGCATGTGCATAAATCACATCGCATAGTATGCACATGCCCATCCGTTGTCTTGTGTAGCACACTATAAATTGAAACATACAAAATATTAAAAAATACAACTAATTAAGCATTGTTCACATAAATAATATATACATTGTAGTCGGGAACTAATTAAGCATTGTTCACATAAATAAGATGGAATAAAAAATGCTACATGTTCGAATGAAAAATCTGCACATATCTTGTCTAAGTAGTTGCAAAACATGTATTACGTATGTATTAATAAATAAGAAACCAGATCACCAGATCCTACACAGGGTATATGGATGTATAAAGAATATCTCACCTTATCCATAGCTCTATCATAGATGTATTCAGCCAATCATATCGAAACAACTCCAAAATATCTTGTATAAATAGTTTGCTTTCGTATGATTGACCTGCAGCATCCACATCTATAGAAACAGTTATAGGGCAGTTTATATCATGTTCGTCTAACCATATTGCCATACCCCTACAATTAGGACCTAACGGGATAGGTAGGTCCTGTGGAATCTAACTTGGTAATGTAGGAGGTGGAGGTGGAGGCCTAGATGCCCTGGGTGTCTTCTTTTTAACCTGTATATATATATATATATATATATATATATATATATATATATATATATAATTTCAGATCAATTGACATCATATACACACACTAACAATTTAACATAATGTAAATTTACCATACAGTTTCAGTATAGAGGACATCCGCTTTTGGCCACCATATAACTCTGCCTTCTGCCTCACCAAGCGTTTCACAATCTGGGTGGGCATATGGAAATAGAAGATCCATCCAATTGGGGAATATATGTACCGGGCTCACACGAATCCAACCAGCTGGTAATGGAGACCCATGAAATATTTCCCCTGGTAGGGATGGGTAAGTCGATGCCTCTGCAATGACAAATTCTTTACTTTTTAGACGACATGGCTTCAACCCCTAAAAAATTTTGTGTAAAAAATGTTATATACATATATAAATATCATCTTGAAGACATATCATCTTGAAAAGACTAGTTACTATGTCATAAAAATACTTACAACGGATGTGCTAGGTGGTGGGTCTACAGGTTTACTCCCAACCTCTGCAGTAGGAGTAGAGTGGGATGCCATAGGTACTGTCTGTTGAGTGGCAGTCAAAGATGATTGCCACTTGCTCATTGCTTCTTCGAGTTTCCTATCAACTATCTTATCTACCTATACATTGATAAAAGAAATGTTAGCTTCTAATTATTAAATTCTCTTTTACAGTAACATTATAAAGAAAGAATAGGTTACCTCTCCTTGTGAAAGTCCCACTTTTTAGACATGTTTGCGCTGGGATGGCCCAAAGAACGCTTTGATGCCCACACCAGCGTCTGCAGCCCTAACACGTCCAGGATGCTCTGGGTTACCCAGAGCAACTGTCAATTCATCCCTTGTGCCCTCAGGGATGAACTTGCCTTATTTCCTCAGCTCGTGCAGCTCCCGCTAATCACCAAAACAAAAATTTGTAATTAAGTAAACACCACAAATAATTAATATTCGAACGATTGATCTAAGAGTTGTATTTTACCATTTTTGCAGCCGCCTCAGCAGTTGCGGGCTTCCTTATTTCTCCCTTCTTATTTTGCCTCCCAACTATCCATACATCATGGAGAGGCAGAGGTGTGGTACCTATAGTAGAGGACTCCTGAGTAGCAGCAGACTGAGTAGTAGACTCAGCTTGTAGTCTTTGGAGAATGCCTGCATACCTCTTTGGACCCATTGTGTGGTCATGCACATTCAGTGCACGCCTTGCTTTTTGTGCCTCACTGAGGGCCAAGTTAGTATGCACATTAATGATTTGGTTAGTAACAGTAAATGTTAATCTTGAATAGGTGAATACAACATATATTAATTAAATTGTGAGTGACACATAATACCTTGAATTCATTAGTTGTCTTGAAGCAACAAACACGTCCCATTCTTATTGGTCCAGGAAGTTCCACTTTTCAGTGGTTGTCTTTTTCCTCTTGTCACCTTCTTTTATGTATTCTCGGGTGAGATTTGTCCTATAGTTCCTTAGGACTCACCCACAGCGTTGCATCACGCATTTACGATGCAGCTTTTCATCCAATTCAAATATACTCTGCAAAATAGAATTGCTATTAACTAGTATCCAAAAAAATAGTAATCTACATAATAGAATTGCAAATTAATAATAACTTACGTATAAATCCTTCCATATTACGTCTTTCTTCCCCTTAGGAACTTTATGCCAATAATCTATCTTACAACCGCAATGGCTACGAGTAACATACCCAAGATATGAAACAAATGAATTGTGATTCACTGCAATTGCATTTCCTACATTATCAAAATCCGCAACAAGTTTGGGTCCATTGCCCCTTTGCGCTATTAACTTCTTCATCATAGTGATGCCCCTTCTCTTGTCAACTTTTTGGTGTTGCTCATCAAGTGCCTCAAGTGCTTCAGAGGGTACATGTGCATCATCAACCTAAAATTTGACAAAATAAACACACTTACAGGATATAACTATAAATGGACATATAGATATAAATATATGATATATTTTTAAACTAATTAGTCATCTAATTAGGATTTATATTTTTACTTTGCCATATCACCTGATACTTCTTAGATACCAGAATTTCTTACCTTGGTATCCATCACATGTGTCGAAAACACATCACATCCTCATCATTTCCATCTCTCTGTTGTTTTTACCAAAGCCATACATATAATAGGATATTCCTTTCATCCTGGGACATTATTTATTACATGTATCTTTATCTCGGAACCAAGGTCCAAGACGAACTGATACTTTTCTAAGTATCCATCAATTGAACATTTTTAACTCATGAACATCAAGTGTCGTAAGACCCGCTTGATTGCCATGTCCCTGAAGGAAAGAACACAAAGAAACATATTCCTCTTATCACCCTATCATTACCCAGGGTTGTTTATCAAAGAGAAGAGATTATCATCTCCTCTAATTATCACATGAACTTTCAACTGTTTATGAGTCATTTACTCTTGTTTCATCCTAGGTTCCTTGCCATCAACATAGGAATTATAAGGATGATTACATGTCACCACCTCTCAGTATTATCATCATCATGATTACTAGATCTGGGTATTCCAACCATATAGATATAAATATATGATATATTTTAAAAGTGACGTTATAAGCCATTTCTTGTTACCGCAATGCCTACATGGATAGTAGAACCTATCTCTAGGTTGTTTCCTATGTTCCTCAGCAAATCTAATAAACTGGTCAAGACCAGATATAAACTCTGGGGTGTAGCGATTGCGAATGGACATCCATGATCTATCCATTCTATGATCAAAGAGAAAACAAGTATATATTACAACAAGATTAGGGTCTAGGGTTAACAGATTAGAGTTTTTGCATGGTTAAAACTTTAGGCCAACAAATGCATGTGTTATCATTCTTATATATAATAAATATGTACCACCTATCCCATTCTTGAACACCTAATCTCACTAGTAAGTGTATAATGTGTATTGGGTTTTCAAGAAAATTTCAGCAGCATTTCCTTGTTGTTCTCTAAGTACATATGTACTTAGAGAACAAATGGGGAAATGCTTCCGAAATTTTCTTAAAAACCCAATACACATTATACACTTACATCCTAAGTAAGATTAGGTATTCAAGAACAGTCCCAAACCGGGGACTATCCAAGATTTACTCCTAATGAGTAAATCTTGGACAGGTTTCTAGGCCAACAAATACATGTATATATGTGGTCATTCCAAAACCTACAATCCTAGTTTCATCAATCATATCCTAGGTTTCATGTAACATCATTTAATCTAGGTATCATATTCTATAACATTGACTTCAACATTTTGAGTGTCCATGCATGTTCATCATCAAGATAAAGAGACACATAATTAAATTAGTATGACCTAGGGATGGAGAGATATTTCATGATTGATTTCAAAATTTCAAATTAGCTCATACATTATCATCAATCTATATCATACAATATAGGGATTCAATGTATCTTTAACACACATGTTTCAAGGTTCAAAGCACATAATCAAATCAAATTAGGATGCTAGAATGGACAAGTTTAAATCTTATTTCAACATTCATCAAAATTTATTGAATTAGGTCAAGCATGAGGATTAGAAACACAAATATATGCAAGCACAAAATATATTCATAGCCTAGGTTGATTTACAATAGCAACATCTAAATAAGTAAACTCAAAGCATTAGATAAATAAATATAATCAGTAGATAAACAAATACAAAGCAATAGATAAAAAAGTACAGCTCAGTTGATAAACAAATATAAATCCGTAGATGATTAAATGATTTTAAAAAGTAGATGAACAAATAAAGCCCTAAATTTAAATAATGTGATGAATAAAAAATCATTAGATGAACAAATGAGTAGATAAGTAAATACAAATCAGTATTTAAGTAAATATAAATCAGCACATAAGTAAATACAAATTAGTAGATAAGTAAATACAAATCAGTAGATAAGTAAATACAAATCAGTAGATATATCAATTCAAATCAGTAGATAAGTACTCAAACATGTATAACATCCAACCCATTGCCAGCACCCTGAGGGTAGGGGGCCAGGAGCAGGAGCAAGGAGCAAGAAGAGGAGGAAGAAGGGTACCAGGTGCAGTGAGCCGGTGGCCAGAGCAGCAAGCAGGAGAGAGGGAGACGGTGGCGAGCGGGTGGCGACGATGAGCGGGCGACCAGGAGGCGGTGAGCGGACAACCAGGAGCAGAGTGTCAGTGAGGAGAGAGCAGCGACGGTGAGGAGAGGAGCGTCGGCGGTGAGCGGGCGACCAGGAGGCAGCGTCAGTGAGGAGAGGAGCAACAGTAGTGAGTGGTGGCGGCGCGGGGGAGCAACGACGGTGGGGGCAACGGCCGCTGGGGCAACGACGGTGGGAGCAACGATGGCGGGGAGCACCGACAACAATCGCCAGACCTAGCAGGTTCACAATGAAACAGAGACAATGGGGAAAAGTTCTCTGTTTTGCGGGGCTATTAACTGTACCATAGGCGTCGGTTAGTCAAAAACATCAACACATAAAACTAAAGGTGTCAGTTCTACAAACACACCGACACCTATTCCCAATGATAGTCGTCAGTTTTTACTACAAAAAAAACTGACATCTATCTACATATGCCGATTAAAAAAATTGTTCTCGATTAATGAACATAGTCATCAGTTTTTTTCAAAAACCGACGCTCGAAGGGTGTGAAAAATTTCCCGAGAACAACTCGGGAAAACCCATAAGCGTCGGTCATTGTAGTAAAACCGACGACCAAAATGTGCCCAATTTCTGTCTCGCGAATAACCTTTAGTCGTCAGTTTAATAGTTAATAACCGACGCCATATGTTAAATTTTGGAGGTAATTTTTTTCACTGGAAATTTTGGATTTGGCGGTTAATTTTAGGCGTCGGTTTATTATTAGGGAACCGACACTGAATAAAAGTGATACCCATGTCTGGTCGCCCTTCACAGATGGATGTCAGTTTTTTTATTAAACTGATGTTTTCGGTTTTAGGTGTCGGTGTATTTATACAACCAACGCCTTTAAAAGTGACGTTATAAGCCATTTCTGTAGTAGTGTATCGCTTTTTATTTCATGTTGATTCTTGAATAAGCAACCGACGCCTAAAATCGACTACCAAATCCAAATTTTCCAGTGAAAAAAATCCTTCCAAAATTTAACATACGGCGTCGGTTGTTAACAAATCAACCGACGACTAAAGGTTTTTCGTGAGATGGAAATTGGGCCAATTTTTATCGTCGATGTTCTTGCAATAACTGACGCCAATGTATTTTCGCGCGCTGTCCCTGCAAATTTTTCACCCCCCTTTGGCGTCGGTTTTCTACGACAACCGATGACTATTATTGAACATATATGTCAGTTTGTTTGTGGTGACCGACGCCTATTGTTATAAGCGACATTTGTTTTTAATAACCGATGCCTATTGTTAACTTAATAGCATCCGCGTAAAGCAGACTCTTCCCCTTTCTCTCTGTTTCATTGCCCTCCGCTTAGGTCTGGCGATTTGCGTGATTCATACCGCTGCTCGCCGCCATTGCTGTTGTGCTCGCCGCCGCCGCTGCTGTGCTCGCCGCTCCCTTCTCCTGCTCGCCTGCTTGCCGCCGCGTGTCTTCCCTTCTCCGCTGCTGCTCACCACCGCCTACCGCCAGACTGCTTCCCGTCGTTGTTGCTGCTCGCCGCCGCCTACTGCCCCTGTTGCTCACCGCCGCCGGACAAGTATTCTCCACCGGCTGAGCTCGCCGCCGCCGTCGACTTCCAACCCCCTTTTTTTCCGCTCTGTCTCCACCTAGAATAGTTGTGTAGCCCTATGGGTTAACGCAAACCCTAACAATAGCCAAACGTGGCTGTTGTATATGAACCAGATGATTACTATTACAAAAAAAATAGTAGTTCAAATCCTGATAAGAGGAAAATGAGGGATTTCACAATTAAGTTCACAATTACATAGATGAATAGTGTGTTAGTCTTTGATACCAACTGTCATAGAAGTGTTATTACATCGATCTAATCGCATTGCTTGGGTAGACAATGATAAAGTAATTTAGTGTGACTGCCCCTAAATAACTCAAAGCTCACAAAATTCACACACAACTTATGTAATAATTAAATATAGAGAAGAAGAAAGAAAGACATATTAGATTTAATATAGAGAAGCCACATTATCATTCCCAAATATTAGTTTATCCTCATGGACTTTAGATTCAGTGATTCTTGTACAACAACCAAACATTATAATCATTAAGTAGCAAGTAGTAAAAGGCAATCTAGAACCTTAGTCACTAGATGAATAATGGCCATAAATGTGTAATGAAAGATGCATGAAAAAAATGTTTGGTTGTAAAATAATGAGTTGATCTTTTGTTTAGCTTGCAATATATATTATTACTAAGAAATTATTTCATTATGTAGTCCATTTTTTATGATTTGTGTTTTTATTGATCTCATCTTGATTTTTCCCTATTATGGGGCATGTCAACATTATTCAAGATTGATGAGTGCTTTAAACCTAGGCATGTCAACATTCTAGGGTCATATGGGGCATGTAAAATTTTACTTCTATTTAGGATCAACAAAATATTATGCAAGTCATGAATGAGAACCAACAAGCTATAGTTGAGTTGACTATTCATAAGATTCATTGAGTCATCTTCAAGTGTTTATCTATTTGAAGACTCACTAATACACCAATTTGGTTTTAGTAAAAGGAAAATACTAATGCACTCACGTGACATGCTTGGAATGTAAATGATGAATTTTATCCTAGATTTCCAATCATGCTTCTAAAGGCATCAATAATCACCCTAACTTGAAGAACTAGGATATGAATGATAAAATTAGGATTGTAGGTATAAGAATGACAACACATGTATTTTTTGGCCTAGAAACCCGTCCAAGATTTACTCATTAGGAGTAAATCTTGGATAGTCCTCCGTTTGTGACTGTTCTTGAACACCTAATCTCACTTAGGATGTAAGTGTATAGTGTGTATTGGGTTTTCAAGAAAGTTTCGGTAGAATTTCCCCATTTGTTCTCTAAGTACACATGTACTTGGAGAACAGCAAGGAAATGCTGCCGAAATTTTCTTGAAAACCCAATACACATTATACACTTACTAGTGAGATTAGGTGTTCAAGAATGGGATAGGTGGTACACATTTATTATATATAAGGCCTTAAACCCTAAAGTTCTAACCATAAACCCTAATCTTTTAACCCTAGACCCAAATCTTGTTCTAATATATACTTGTTTTCTCTTTGATCATAGAATGGATAGATTATGGATGTCCATTCCAAATCGCTGCACCCCAGAGTTTATTTCTAATCTTGATCAGTTTATTAAATTTTCCGAGGAACATAGGAAACAACCTGGAGATAGGTTCTACTGTCCATGTAGGCATTGCGGTAACAACTTGAAAGTCAACACTGGTGACGAAATCAAAAGTCATGTCATATGCAATGGGATTGTACAAGGCTATACAGAATGGCACTAGCATAGAGAGATTTCAAAACTAAAATCAGTGGATGTCGATAGTAGTGCTTGTGTGGAAGAAGAAATTGTCTCTGATGACGTAGATGTGAACGAACCAGTTCCAGTAGACATCGTTGATGTGATGCTGGATAGTTGTGGGGTAGAGCACACCGATCCACCTCCCATGTTTAGAAACATTGTGCATGATGTTGAGATATCATTATACACAGGTTGTAAATTTATGAAGCTTAGCACTGTGTTGAGATTGTATAAGCTAAAAGCTAACAATAGATGGAGCGACAAAAGCTTCACGTCATTGTTGTCTTTGTTGAAAGAAATTCTTCCTGAAGGAAACGAGCTGCCAATCTCAACATACCGGTTAAAGAAATTGTTGTGCCCAATGGGAATGGAGGCCAAGAAGATACATGCATGCCCGAATAATTGTGCATTATTTCAAAAGGACTATGTGGATTTGAAAGATTGTCCCAAATGTGGTACGTCAAGGTATAAATTGACGAGTTCGGGGGAGTCCAAAACTGATTCTCCTGCCAAGGTGATGTGGTATCTACCTATAATACCACGGTTTCAATGCTTGTTTGCCAATCTGATAGATGTGAAGAATTTTAGGTGGCATGCAGATGTTAAGAAAAATAATGATGGGATCCTACGACATGCGTCTGATTCCCCACAATGGAAGAAGATTGATTTATTGTACCCTGAATTCGATGAAAAAGTCATGAATCTAAGACTTGGGCTTTGTACAGATGGGATGAATCCGTATGGGACATTATGTGGTGAGAGAGGTTATGGATTTTTGCAATGACTTTCTGAGTATTAATGATGCTCCTGTTATTGACAAGAATATTGAGGAGCATTTTGGCAAAGGAATTTTGGGATCACGGATGAAAGTAATCAGCCGTGAGTAGTTGGAACAAGGTTACTTATATATTTTACACAACATCGACGAAGTGAGTGTTTATAGCGAGGAACATACCGATTTCATCAAGAGACAATATCCTCGAGCCAATTCAATATGGCTTGCTAGAGAGCATAATAAGACATTTATTAAGTGGTTTGAAGATAAAGTCTTACATCAACTATCTCAAACACCAGATAATCTTACTAAAACTATCAAATGCCTCACCTTTAAACCAAAATTAAATGTTATGTATTATGAAGGCTTTGATATAAATGGATTTTCATATTACACAAAGCGTCAAGAAGATAAGAGTGTCATCTAAAACAGTGGGGTCACCCTTCAAGCATCTTCATTATTTTTTGTAAGTGCAAAGGATAAGAGTCCACGTGAAGCAAAAATGTCATATTACGGTGTCATTGAAGACATATGGGAGTTTGACTACGTAGATTTCAGAATTCTACTCTTTAAATGTAATTGGGTTGATAACACCAAAGGAGTTATAGTGGATGAATTGGGTTTCACATTAGTGAACTTTGAAAAGATTGGCAAGAAGGGTGAACCATTCATATTGACATCACAGGCGAAACAAGTATTTTATATCGATGATCCTGCAAATGATAAATGGTCAGTTGTTCTTCATGGTAAAAAACAGTTCATTGAAGATCCTATAGATGAAGAAGAGTACTATGATAAGTATGATGACTCCAGTCCATTCTCAGTTGGGTTGCCAACACCACCAAATATTGAAGCTAATGATGACTTGTATGTGCGCGGAGATCTCAATGAAGGATTATTAATTGATAAAAGATGGCAATATTAGAGGCATGCATGTTTATATTTTTTATATGTTTTATTTTTCTGAATGTGAACTTTATAATGTGAATGTGAACTTTACAATGTGAATTACTTTACAATGTGAATGTGAACTTTACAATGTGAATTACTTTACAATATGAATTACTTTACAATGTGAACTTTACAATGTGAATGTGAACTTTCAGATGGTTGAGCATTCTCCTGATGATCGTGGTGATGATTACCGTGAGGGTGAGGATGTCAATGCGCCGCCTCACAATGTAAGTTTTAAAAATATATCCCTGAGGTTTCTATCTATATGTTCATTTATAGTTATATCTTGTAAGTGTGTTTTTTTGTCAAATTTTAGGTTGGTGATGTACCCCCTGAAGAAATTGGGGCACTTGATGAGCAGTAAAAAAAATTGAGAAAGTGAGGGGCATCACAATGATGAACAAGTTACTACAGCAAAGGGGCAATGGACCCAAACTGGCTGTGGATTTTGATCATGCAGGAAATCCAGTTGGAGTGAACCGCAACTCATTTATTTTATATCTTGGGGTTTTTACTCGCAGCCATTGTAGTCCTATTTTTGAATCCTGGTATAAAATTCCTAAGGGGAGGAAAGACTTAGTATGGAAGGAACTATGTGTGAGTTATTATTATTTGCAATTCTATTTTTGTAGATTACTAATTTTTAGGATACTAGTTAATAGCAATTCTATTTTGCAGAGTATATTTGATCTAGATGAAAAGTTGCATTGTAAATGCGTGATGTAACACTGTGGGAGGGTCCTAAGGAACTATAGGACAAATCTCACCCAAGATTACATACGTGATGTTGAGAAGAGGTTCTTGATTGATTTCCAATTCTAGACATTGATCACTTTTTGACTAACTCTACACTAATAATTTTTGTTTGTATTCTCTTTAAAAAATAAATTTAGGAAGAAGGAAGCCATTGAGCAATGGAACTACCTGGACACCAAAGACTGGGAGGACTTTGTTACCCAAAGAAAAAGGGATGAATTCAATGTATCAAGCGCCACTCCCAATTTAATTAATATATGTTCTTATTGTTGACTCAAGGTCAATTAGGTCAATGTTGACTCACGTCTAAATTGACAAAACCCGTGTTTTGATGATGACTAACCATTCCACATATTGGTGTCTAATATCTCTACTTGAGTGATTTCATATTAGGTATAGACACACTCCAATTGCCCTAACTTGCGCATCTCAAATTGGAGAAAAGACAAGTCAAAGTCAATACAAGTGCACATTTTTGTAATATGATGTAAATCCATTAGAATCATGTTGTAAATCACTTGTAATGATTGTATGGCTTGTAATTAAGCTTAGAAAAAATCAGGAGCACTTAGATCGAATGTTAGATCACTTTAGATGCAACTTTGAAAATTGATTACAAGCACTTTGTCGGTCGAGTTTCCCAGCCTGAAAACTCGACCAATCATCCTTGATCAATTTTCTGGAGATTGCATCGGTCGAGTTGTGTTTACACAGAACTCGACCGATCAAGTAACTCACCATTTTGATTCTTAATGGTCGGTCGACTTTTGTTAGGACAAACTCGACCGATCATTTGAGTATCGGCCTTGTCGTTTACTTGATCGGTCGAGTTACCCTTATAGAAACTCGACCGATTGCACTGTACGAAAAAGTGCAAAAAAGTTCTTCTAGCCATTATGGAGTTGCAATAAGTGAAAATATATCCATTGCAAGCCACAAAATGGCTAGTTTTCGTTCTCAAGTGTTCCCAAAGGCTAAGAGGCATCCCCAGCTATAAATAGGACCCCTTGGGCTTCATTCCAAGGTTGAGCATTCAATGCAAACTCTATGTGAGGTTCATATTCCATAGTTGAGTGTTTCCTACTGCCTCCTCTCTCTCTCTAAGCTTAATCACTTGCTACATCCATTAGAGTGAGTAGGAAATCTGTAAGAGAGCTAGTCCTACATGTATATCTTGTGAGGCTCTCATTTCCACCACCTCCCCATCTCTCATTTCTATCATGAAGATGAAGGTTCTCTCTCTTGGCTAAGAGAGGTGAAGAAGAACAAGGGAAGGCATCCCTTGGTGAAGATCAAGGATGAAGACTTGCAGCTAGAGTGGGTAAGCCCTTGGTGAAGGCAAAAGACTCCTTGCTCAAGTGGGTAAGTCCTTGGTGGAAGCTTCTCTGAGTGAAGGTGAAGTCAAAGGCGGAAGATCTAAGAAGAGTGGGTAATTCCTACAAGGCTGAAGACTTGTGCAAGAGTAGGTAAGCCCTTGGAAGAAGGCAGAAGACTCTTGTAAAGTGGGTAAGTCCTTGGTGAGGTTGAAGACTCTTTGTATTGAATATGTAAGTCCTTTATTTGGTCATGTATTGTAAGTCTTATGAATGAATATAAGAATGCAATGGTTAGGAAATCCTAGAGGTTGACGTCTCTAGGTAAGTGGACTGACATACTTCTAGTTTGAAGTGTGGAACCACTCTAAATAGCTTGTCTACTTGTGTTTGCTCAATCTCTT
This sequence comes from Alisma plantago-aquatica, assembly GCA_963693085.1. Classification (NCBI taxonomy): domain Eukaryota; kingdom Viridiplantae; phylum Streptophyta; class Magnoliopsida; order Alismatales; family Alismataceae; genus Alisma; species Alisma plantago-aquatica. The sequence continues at coordinate 770,511,099 of OY856410.1, forward strand.
TCATCCTTGCTATGCATGTTTTAGTTGCACTCAAATTTCCTATTTAGAAACCTTAACTTGTGATATATCTTGAAGGTCTAATGAATTTTGTTTAAGTGCATTCAGCTCTATTCACCCCCCTCTAGAGCATATAATCACCCATCTAGGATCCAACAATTGGTATCAGAGTGGGTCTTCTCCAAGCATACTTCAACAAGTAGGAGAAGATGGGTGACTAACAAGGAGGGAGATACTTGATCAGCCTACCAATCTTTAATGGGAGCAATTTCCTCTATTGGAGAAGAAGGCTTCAATTATACATATAAGGATCAAGTCTTGAGATGTGGCAAATGGTGAATAGCCCATACATGCTACCAAAGACAAAGATTGAAGAATGGGATGAAGCTACCTTGAAGAAAGCAACCTTGAATTCTAGAGCCATGCACATCCTCTATAACTCCATGACCCCCACCGATTTCAACCGGATTTCTTCATGTGAAATAGCCTATGAGGTATGGAGAAAGCTATGCATCACTTATGAAGGGACAGATCAAGTGAAGGAAAGCAAAGTCTACATGCTCAAAGGGCTGCTTGAGAACTTCAAGATGGGAAAGGAGGATAGGATAGCCAACATGTACTCAAGGCTCAATACCATTTTGAATGGTCTTGCGATTCTAGGTCATCCTATGTCTAGTAGAGAGATCAACTCAAAGATCCTTAGAACTCTTCCCAAGAGGTGGGAACCCAAGGTGACTTCCATTGAAGAAGCAAGGTCTCTTAGGGATATTCCTATTGAAGAGCTTATTGGAAATATACAAGCACATGAAGCTACACTTGATAAGAGGAAGGAAGTAGAAAGACAAGAAGAGAAAGAACTCAAGAGAATGGAGAAGGCTGAAATGAAGGCTCAAATCAAGGCTATTGTTGATCAAGCCTCTCCATCCTCTCAAGTTGAAGAAGATGCTATGTACTCCAAGGGTAGATTCTACAAAGGCAAGTCCTCCTCCATACGGTGCTTCACATGTGGAAAGAAGGGTCACTACAAGGAAGATTGCCCACAAGGCAAAAAGACCCATCTTCACAACAAGAAGGAGAAATGGCACTCAAGCTCTAGTGGCTCCTCCAACTCAAGCTCAAGTGAAGATTCAAGTGAAGGATCAAGCTCAAGCTCTAGTGATGAAGGAGAATGTCATTTTGCTCTTATAGCATCAACAAGTAAGGACTCAAGTGAGGTAAATCTAAACTCTTTAGATAAAGAATCTTTGATTGCTATTATTCATGATACATGTGCCTCTCTTAAGTCTTCTAAAAGGAAAAGGAAAAAGCTTGCTAGAATTGTTGATAATTTGTATGTAGAATTAAATGATCTTGAACATGCTAATTCTTGCTTGCTTGATGATAAAAATGCTTGTCTTAGCCAAGTAGACTCTCTTAAACTTGAAAATGCTAGTTTGCTTGATAAGATTATATTTCTAGAAGCTCAACCTCTCATGCCTAGTTCTAATGAAGAGCATACTTTAATTATTGATTCTCTCATGCATGATATTGATGTTCTTAAATCTGAAAACAAGGATAAAGATTTTGTTTTGCAAGAATTAGAAACAGAAAATGCATCCTTGCTTGCTAAAATCAATGTGCATGAATCTTGTTCTAGTTCTACTAGTAGAGAAAATGATGTCGTTGCTCTTCATATTGATAGAGATTCTTATTTAACTAAAGCTCTTTGCTTATAAAATGATCTTTTACATGCTAGAGATAATATTAATCAATTGTCTTCTACTATTACCTCTCTTATGCATGATAATGATAGTTTGAGATCTTCTTTGCAAAGATTCTTAGTTGGTAAAAAGAGTCTTAATGACATCCTACACCATACTACTAAACAAATTAGTAGACATGGTTTAGGGTATGATAGTAGTCAAGGGAACAACAAAGATAAAGGACCTCCAATATTCCATGGAGAATCCTCTAGTTCCAAGACTATGAGCACATGCAACTATTGCAATAAAATTGGTCATTATTCTACTTGTTGTCCTTTTAGGAAAGCACCCAAGAGAAATAGGACTTGGGTTGCTAAACTAACCCCTCCAGACCCAAAAACATGATTGGGGACCATTTCATCTTTCTTCTTGTAGGTACTTGCAAATGGGTTGACTTGAGCTATTGAATTGCAAATTGACTTGTCAATCCACATGAAGGAAAAAAGGTGAGATGTGTAAAGGGTGACAACAAGAGGAAAAGGAATGGTAAGAACAAAGGTAAAGACTTTTTTTCTTATAACCATTTCTAACTTATTTTTGTCAAGTTAGTGTGCACTATACATATGGTTTTTGAGTCAAAAGTGGTATTTTGTGTTTCTCTTCACACTCTTGCTCAAAAACTGTTTCTAATGCTTTTATAGTGCATTACTAACTTGCTTAGACATGTTTGGATATGGTTTGTATTTTCAGCATGCCTTTAAATATGTTTTTATGAAATATATATGTTTTTTGACAGCTGGTCTGTCGTTCGAGTTTTCCCTGTTTGAAACTCGACCGATAGGCACCAATGGGTGTTGCCAGCAGCTATCATCGGTCAAGTTTTCAATGCACAGAACTCGACCGATAACACTGTGCACAGAATATACATTTGGCTTATTGAATGAGAATTTCCCTCTCAACTATATTTTCTCAACCAATAGCCTTATTCTTTAGAAATCTCATTTGGTACCTTTATATATGCATATTGCCATGTTCAAAATTGCCTATCTTGTCTACAACTCTATCTTTCAAATTGCTCTAAACTGGTATATTTATATCTTGCAATTACTTGCTTTGAGTTGTTTTGTGGGTTTTGATATTGATCTCTTACGATCTCTTGTTTGTGTCTAAAATTGCTTCCGTTGTACTCTAACTTGCTACATCTATATAGGTGTATATCTTGTGTTGATACAACCTTGAGGTTCTTAGTGGTAATCATCTTTTGGTAATGAGTTATATCCTTTCATGCTTGTAAAATTGCATATCTCTTTGTTTGGACATATCTCTACATCTACTCATAGCTTGCTTTATCTTGTGTATCTTTTGGTATCTCTTGCTATGATCTAGATCCTACTAGTAGTCCTAACTTGTGATATCATCTACTAGTAGTTCACATACATGTAGTTCTAACCTTGTTTATGATTGGCATCTTTGCTCATATATATGCTATGCTTGTATCTTGTCTCATACATGCTCAAGCTTGTTCCTTGAATTGCATATCTACTATCTTGAGTTTCTTACATAACAGTGTGATGCAGGGTACATAGATCTACATTATATGTAGAAATTGGAGTATTTTTGGATTTTATGCAGATTTTGCTCCAGTTTCAGTTTTTGGTGCAAGACTAGTGTTTTTCATGCAGAAATGACCTTCTGAGCAAGGCTCATCGCTTTGCCATGAGCCCTGATACTTTTTGGGCAAATTCTATCATCTTGAGGGTTAAAATTGCAATTTATTGTTTTTCTACAGCACCTTATCTTGCATTTTGGGTTGTTCAAGTATATACTTTAACTTTTTTTTCGTTCTATGCTTGGACAAGTCCCTATCTGTGCTCTTCTACTCTCCTTATATATATTTGTGTTATCTCCTTTCTCTTTAACAAGTGATGTTTCTCATTTCTTCATAACCCCACTTTTTGAAATAACAAAGGGGGAGAAAGTTATGTCTTCTTTTGACAAAGAGGAAGAAAGCATGTCTTACATGAAGACGAGAAGTATGTCCATGTAAGGGGGAGAAGGTAAAATGGGAGAAGACATATATGTGTAGAACATATATGAGTAGAAGACATAATATTCTATAAATGATATGAAAGCTAACCATGCAGGGGAAATAACATCAATTGAGGGGGAGTATGAGAACTCCATGTGCATCAATTGAGGGGAAACATATGAGCTCAATCCTATTGAAACCCCTAGGTTTCTCTGAAGGTATGATTTTACTTGAAAGCTTTCAATACATTTATGGAATGATTTGTCATCTTCAAAAAGGGGGAGAATGTTGACTCAAGGTCAATTAGGTCAATGTTGACTCACATCTAAATTGACTAAACCTGTGTTTTGATGATGACTAACCATTCCACATATTGGTGTCTAATGTCTCTACTTGAGTGATTTCAGATTAGGTATAGACACACTCCAATTGCCCTAACTTGCACATCTCAAATTGGAGAAAAGACAAGTCAAAGTCAATACAAGTGCACATTTTGGTAATATGATGTAAATCCATTAGAATCATGTTGTAAATCACTTGTAATGATTGTATGACTTGTAATTAAGCTTATAAAAAATCAGGAGCACTTAGATCGAATGTTAGATCACTTTAGATGCAACTTTGAAAATTGATTACATGCACTTTGTCGATCGAGTTTCCCAGCCTGAAAACTCGATCGATCATCCTTGATCAATTTTCTGGAGATTGCATCGGTCAAGTTGTGTTTACACAGAAGTCGACCGATCAAGTAACTGACCATTTCGATTCCTAATGGTCGGTCGAGTTTTGTCAGGACAAACTCGACTGATCATTTGAGTATCGGCCTTGTCGTTTACTTGATCGGTCGAGTTACCCTTATAGAAACTCGATCGATTGCACTGTACGGAAAAGTGCAGAAAAGTGCTTCTAGCCGTTGTGGAGTTGCAACAAGTGAAAATATATCTGTTGCAAACCACAAAATGGCTAGTTTTTGTTCTCAAGTGTTCCCAAAGTCTAAGAGGCATCCCCAGCTATAAATAGGACCCCTTGGGCTTCATTTCAAGGTTGAGCATTCAATGCAAACTCTATGTGAGGTTCCTATTCCATAGTTGAGTGCTTCCTACAACCTCCTCTCTCTCTCTCTAAGCTTAATCACTTGCTACATCCATTAGAGTGAGTAGGAAATCTGTAAGAGAGCTAGTCCTACATGTATATCTTGTGAGGCTCTCATTTCCACCACCTCCCCATCTCTCATTTCTATCATGAAGATGAAGGTTCTCTCTTGGCTAAGAGAGGTGAAGAAGAATAAGGGAAGGCGTCCCTTGGTGAAGATCAAGGCTGAAGACTTGGAGATAGAGTGGGTAAGCCCTTGGTGAAGGTATAAGACTCCTTGCTCAAGTGGGTAAGTCCTTGGTGGAAGCTTCTCCAAGTGAAGGTGAAGTCAAAGGAAGAAGATCCAAGAAGAGTGGGTAATTCATACAAGGCTGAAGACTTGTGCAAGAGTAGGTAAGTCTTTGGAAGAAGGTGGAAGACTCTTGCAAAGTGGGTAAGTCCTTGGTGAGGTTGAAGACTCTTTGTATTGGATAGGTAAGTCCTTTGTTTGGTCATGTATTGTAAGTCTTATGAATGAATATAAGAATGCAATGGTTAGGAAATCCTAGAGGTTGACCTCTCTAGGTAAGTGGACTGACATACTTCTAGTTTGAGGTGTGAAACCACTCTAAATAGCTTGTCTACTTGCCAATCTCTCTCATCCTTGCTATGCATGTTTTAGTTGCACTCAAATTTCCTATTTAGCAACCTTAACTTGTGATATATCTTGAAGGTCTAATGAATTTTGTTTAAGTGCATTCAGCTCTATTCACCCCCCCTCTAGAGAATCTAATCACCCATCTAGGATAGTAGGATCCAACACTTATGTATTCACCTATTCAAGATTAACCTTTAGTGTTACTAACCAAATCAATGTGCTTACTAATAAGTCTATCAGCGATGCTCAAAGAGAAAGGTGTGCACTCAATATGCATAACCACACAATGGGTCCAAGAGGCTATGCAGACGTTCGCCAAAGACTACAGGTCGAGTCTACTGCTCAGTCTACTGCTACTCAGGAGTCCTCTACTATTGGTCCTGCACCTCTGCCTCACCATGCTATGTAGATAGCTAGGAGGCAAAATAAGAAGGGAGATATAACGAAGCCTACAACTACTGAGGTAGCTGCAAAAATAGTAAAATTCAACTCTTAGAGCAATCAATCGATATTGATTATTGTTATGTTTACTTACCAATTTCTATTTATGGTGATTAGCGGGAGCTGTACAAGCAGAGGAATGAAGGCAAGTTCATCCCTGAGGGCATAAGAGATGAATTGACAGTTGCTTTAGATAACCCAGAGCATCCTGGATGTGTTAGGGGTGCAGGCGCTGGTGTGGGCATCAAAGCGTTCTTTGGTCAATCACAGCGCAAACCAGACCCAAAAGCAGGACTTTCACAAGCTGAGGTAACTTATTCTTTTTTTAGAATGTTATTGCGAAAGAGAATTCAATAATCAGAAGCTAGCGTTTCTTTTATCTATGTATAGGTAGATCAATTAATTGATAGGAGAGTCGAGGAAGCACTTGATAGGAGAGTCGAGGAAGCACTTGATAAGAGAGTCAATGAAGCAATTAGCAAGTGATAGGCGTCTCAGACTGCCACTCAGATAGTACCTGTGTCGGGCCGCTCTTCTCCTACTGTAGAGGTTGGGAGTAATCTTGTAGACCCACCACTTAGCACGTTCATTGTAAGTATTTTTATGACATATATAGTAGCTAGTCTTTTCAAGATGATATGTTTATGTATATATGTATATAATATTCTTTACGTAAATTGGTAGGGGTTGAAGCCATGTTGTCTAAAAAGTCAAGAATATATCGTTGTAGATGTACAGGCTTACCCAGCCCTTCCAGGGGAGATGTTTCATGGGACTCCAGTACCAGCTGGTGCGGTTCGTGTGAGCCTGATACATATACTCCTCGATTGGAGGGATCTTCCACTGCCATATGCCCACCCAGATTTTGAAACACTTGGTGAGGCAGAAGGCGGAGTGACAATGTGGCCCAAAGCAGATGTCGTCTATACTAGTATTGTATGGTAAATTTACATTACGTTAATTTGTTAGTGTATATATATGAGTCAATTGATCTGAAATTATATATACAGATCAAAAGAAAGACACCCGCTACATCTCGACCTCCACCTCCAACTCCTAAAGTACCAAATTGGCTTCCAAGGGACCTACACGCCTCGTTAAGTCCTAATTATAGGGGTATGGCAGTATGGATAGGCGAACATGATTCAAATTGCCTTATAAATGTTATTATTCCGAAGGATGCTGCAAGTCAATCATACAATAACAATCTATTTATACAAGTTTTGTATACGTATTAATGCATATGTAATATAAGTTTTGCATACACAATATTGTATATGTATTAATGTAGGTCAATCATACAATAACAAGCTATTTATACAAGATATTTTGGAGTTGTTTCGTTATGATTGGATGAACACATCTATGATAGAGCTGTGGATATGGTGAGATCTTGTTTATACATCCATATACCTTGTTTTATATACGGTGATCTGGTTTCGTATATATTAATGCATATGTAATACATGTTTTGCAGCCACTTACACACGATATGTACAAATTTTGCATTTTCCCATGTGGGATTTTTGGTTCCATCTTCGATTAGTCTTGTAGATACAGACCCTTCTTCAGTTACTTCATACTGTTGTGATGCTTTTGAATATTTTGGTAAAAATAAGAAGATGGTGATAATATCTCCATTCAATGTCGAGTAAGTTTACTTTGCTTGTAATTTGGACTTAAGAAAATTACATTTTTATTGTGGATTTTGAGTTATTATTTTTTAACTTTCTTACCTGTAGTGGTAGGCATTGGGAGTTACTAGTTATTGTCCCCAAGACGTTCACTGTCAATTATCTAGATCATACATGGAAGGAATTGAATACATTATATGGACACACAATGAAAAGGTCATTATTCCCGTGAGAAATATTTCATATTTTTATATCAGTTAACATTTGTTATTACATTACTATTTAATTATGCAATTTAATGTGTTACATTAACATGTAGGGCTTTAGAAAAGTTCAAAAAATATGGAGGAAAGATCCCCAGGAAAAAGAATCAACCACTAATTTGGGAGAATGTGAAAGTAATTTCCCGACTCCGATGTATATATTATTTATGTGAACTGTGCTTATTTGTATTTTTGAATATTTTGTATGTTTCAATTTATAGTGTGCTACACAAGACAACGGATGAGCATGTACCTACTATGTGATGTGATTTATGGACCTAATCATCAAATATGCCGCAATGGAAATCGATAATATACATCAGGTATTATATATAGTCTCATTAGATAATATGAAATATATCAATCTTATTATATATTATTAATTATATATATACGTCATTCTCTTTGCAGGTGTTTAAAACTGACTTCAACACAGGTGGAAAGTTATTAGATGTACATACTCCCTATACGAGGGAGGAATTAGATGTTGTAAGAGAAGAATGGGCAAAAGCCCTACAAGTAGTAGAAATTTTTAAATATAATTGGGTATCTGATGACAATGATGATGATGATGAATAAAGAATGATATTTCTAAACTTTGTTCTCATAATTATTTTTGTGTGAATGTGAATGACTTTTTATGAATTGTCATATGTGTGAATGTGAATGACTTTTTCTAATCAATACATGAATATATGAATGTGAAAAGAGATGAAATTAATGAAACTAAATGTGAATGTAAATGACTTTGCAGTTTTCTATATGTATCTGATCAATACATGTGTCTGAATGTGAATGACTTTGCAGGTTTGTGGTCTGTTGTTGGCTGATATCAATGGATGTTGTAAACCTACAGTTAACAACTGAACTGCAGGCTCTGCATCCTGCTGACCAGCCATATAGTAGGCCTGCAAACTGATAAGAAAAAAAATCAGAATATAGGTGTCGATTATTTGTATAAAACCGACGCCAAAGACATATGGCATTGGTTGTTAGCCAAAAATTGACGTCTTTTCCATTGCTGGCGTCGGTTATCTGTAAGAACTGACGCCTATTTTGGCCAGGTACCATGGCCGTGTTGGGAAGTACGGTTGTGCTGGTAGGGATATGGCATTGGTTATTAGCATAAAATTGACATTTTTATCCCGTTACGGCATCGGTTATTAGCGAAAAACTGACACTTATAGTTCCCTTGCTGGCACATTTTCGGTAGCGGGAAGGTTTATGGTGTCGGATTTTATTTATTAACTGACATTTTTAACTATGATATAGTGTCGATTTTCTTTAATAGCTGACGCCTACAGTTCCCTTGTTGGTGCATTTTTGGTGGCGGGAAGGGTTATGGAGTCGGTTAGAAATCGACGTTGAAGATGTCAACTTTTAGCGGCGCCCACTTGGGTGTCGCTTAGAAACCGACGCTAAAGGGTCTAAATAACTGACGCGAAAGGCCTTCTCTATAGTAGTGGAAGATCAACAACAAACAAGTAAGCAACCACAAAGATGATATTTATAGTGATTTGGCAAACTCCCAATGTGGGAGCCTACATCCACTGGCAGAGATGATATTATTGATCGAGAGATTACAGAGGTGATGATTACAAAAGTGAGAAGAACTCAATCCCCCTTTACACACAAAAGTCAACAGTGGAAGAAGATGGATGCTTGGATAGGAACTCTTGAAGGTGTGAAATCCTAAGGAAAGCCCTAGGTCTGTATGTGGCTTTAGGTTTTCAAAAAATGATGTCTCTTGATATCTCTTCGTCGCTCTTCATGTTTGGGATGAGTCGGGGGGTCATTTATAAGAATAGGACCTATATACAAAGTCCTGAAGTGATTAGGTTGTTTTCCGGCCGTGTTTACGAAAATACAAAATTGTATACGGTCTGTAACACAGACTGTATTTTCAAATCAGCAACATTTACAATCCAGTGTTGGATTATATACGGTCCAGCGCTGGACTGTATACGGTCCGAGTGGTATACAGTCCAGGAAGACCATATATGGTCTGAAGTAATGAGTGTAAATACACATGTAGGTGCCCAAAACACATCCCAAAGATGTTGAGGCTTGGTGTAGACGTCCAGTTCATCAAGTAAGCTTTTATAAAGAGTTTAAGACACTTTCTCAACAAACTCCACCTTGTCTTAAACTAAAAATTATGGAAGTAAAAAAGCACTTACAATCTACTCTAATATAAAAAATTGATTAAGAATATCATCTCCTTCACATGCCATGCATGGTCAAAGCTCAAGAAGAAAGAAGACCAGCTAATTTTGAGAAAAACCTAAACTTAGTTAACTGAAGACTCTTCATAATCAAGTTGTATAGATTGTCAGATGTACCAATCTTCTTTATTTGAATCTTGCCTTAAACTGTGACTTCTCTATGAAGTGGTTGGTACTTGATATCAATGTGCTTTGTTCTCTTGTGGAACATTTGATCTTTACTAAGATGTATAGAACTTTGACTGTTACAATGAACAATAACTTGTTCTTGAACCATGCCCAACTAATTCATCAAGCCCTTGAGCCATAAATCCTCCTTCACGACTTCCGTTGCCGCCATATACTCTACTTCAATAGTATATAAAGCAATAGTACTTTGTAGAGCGGCTTTCCAACTAACGGTTGTAGATCCCATTATGAACATTTAACCTACAAGAGATCTCCTCTTATCGAGGTCCCCTGCATAATCTGAGTCCCTTTGAGTCTACACACCAAGAATCATCTTAGCTTCACATAGGTCTTTCATATCAAATTCTCCACTGAAAAGAGAATTCACATTGGCAATCTCATATGCGTGCCTAGAAGTGATCGCCATGTCATCAACATATAGCAATAGATAAACAAAGTAATCGTCACCCAACCCTTTGTAGTATACACAAGCATCATAGCTAATCCTGGAAAATCCATTGTGCATCATGAAAGAGTCAAATTGTGACATCACCCAATGCCACACAAAGTGAGATTACTCAAAACAAAATGTGGAACTAATACTAATCGACCAGGTTACCAGAAAATACATGAAATTGAAATTGTTTTCCCTTAAGCACAAAAGCTGGAACTTATCACATCTGAGTCCACAAAAGCCACATGTATCACATGTCTCGTGCCAAAAGATTATTACATGATATTGTTCAGTGGCTTGCTGGATACAACCTGTTACAAGAGGTACCTATTCACATACATACATGCCATATCTGTACAATAATGGCACATAGCCAAAAAAAACCATATCGATGTACGAACTACAAAAACCTCCCCAAGGACCTGAGAGTACAAGGAAGATACATAGGACTTTACTACAATATACTAGCAGCATGTCCAACCTTTCAACAACTAGTGCTCCTCTTATTGCTCAGCCTCAACCGATGGTCTCTACCTTGTCTGTACAGTCACCTATAAGATGTAAAAACCCACTAGGTGAGACCAAATGTCCCAACGAGAGATATAACTCTCTGCCAACATCTATTATAAGCACAGTTAAATTATAAAGAGCAAATTAAACATTATAAGCAGATTCAGGTATCTATTGTAACACCCCAAATTTTGCACACATGCACATGAGCGGAAATGACAATTCCTAACTCATAATATTGATTGGGTGTCACATACGTTGAATATCATGCATCAAAAACAATTAAAATATAACCAGCACAAAACATACTTTTCATTCTCATTCTCAAAAGTTTACATGAAAAGGGAAATTAGATACATCTTATAACATCTTTCGGAGATATAAACATAAATAAGTATATCTTAAAACATGAAACTAAACTGAGGTGGATAATGGAACCCCACTAAGGCACTCTAGTCTTTCATTGTATCATCCTTATCCCTAGCCTGATGTCTTCGTATTCCTCAGCTCATTACATGCGGACATCTCATCCCCAGCCATGCAAAGCAATGTAAAACATGTGAGTGGCACTGAGTAGTTATACATGAAAATAACTTATACTTAAAATGACATAAAAATAAATTAAAACATGAGTGCTAAACATGGTTAACATGATTACTTGAAGACTTAAGTAAACTGACATGATTACATGAATACATATATTTTATCTTGAGTTAATATAGTCACTCTTTTGAATACACCACAGTGCTCATAAGGCCGGTAAAGGCCCACATAAGGCTGGTTAAGGCTCACATAATGCTCCCACAGAGATCATAAGGCAGGTTAAGGCTCACTTAAACATGAGTGAGAGGATTATATTAACATGGCATGATTTCTTAATTTAGTAAACATGATTATAATAATTTCATAATTCACTAAACATGATTATCATGATATCGTTATCCATTAGCATGGCAGTAATATATAATATTTCATTTGACATCATAAATATGAAAATAGTAGGAAACATATATCCTTAACATGAACATGATTTTCCATAAGCATATAATGAATACTAATGTACTCATACTAAAATTGAGCCATTATGAGTTCATAAGAGAATAAAATGAACCATGAACCCTAATTTATCACTCAATGTGCATGACCACTCACATGATCTTGAGGTGGCTCACTAACTGTGATTTGAATCCTGATCAACCCTAGTTGTCTTGTACAACATATGCATACATTATTTACCATGATTAAACCTAGGGTTTAGGGTTTTAAATAGAGTTTGTAAACTAGATTGGGAATCTGGATCTGAAACTAGGACCATGTGATAGATCTCAAAAAACTGATCAAAATCCATATGTGGTTCATAATCATCTGAGCTTGGTAGATATATCTATGAATTATCTAAGATTCGGTAAAATCTGACCAGTCACGAAGGCGAGAAAAAGATTTTAAAACCTTTCCTGGAAATCGATTGGATAAAGAGTTTTTTCCCAAAACCCCCCTCATTTTCCCATAAATTTCCGATAACCCCCTCATGTTTAGATAATTCCAAACAACCCCCTCAACTATATTCCAGTTATCGCCCAACCGTTAGCCAACGTTACAAACTAACGACTGGGCTAATTCCCATTTTGCTTTACACCCAGCTTGTGTAGTTATTTCTTGATTTGTTTTTTTATTTTACATTTTTAAACTCCAATCAGGTTAATATATTTGGACAGAAAGTAGATAATACTAATCATAACATGTCATTAGGACTGTACATCGGTCACACTCGGACCGGATCCGAATGGTTTGGACTAGATCGGACGAAGACTCGATTAATAAAAAATCATGCGTTGAGAATCGGACCAAATAAGAACTTGTTCGTTCAACCGGTGAAATTAAAGACCGGATCAAGGTTGGACCAGAATTGGACATGATAACAAACATATACGGTCGTGTATTTGTCTATAAACTGATATATATAAACTCTTGATTATAATACATCAAAGAACTATACTACAAATTATATAAGAACAAATAAATCATTAGAGTTGGTAACACAAATCAACTTACACAATTAAATTTTTACAACTCAAGAAATTAAACTATGATAAACTATTCGAAACATAAATAATATTGTATTAATATATAATAACACATTCAACACTAACAATTATTAATTCTTAGCACACAAAAAAGTAACGTGTACAAGTACTAGAAAATTGCATTATGATAGTTTATATGCAACATTAAGTTATTACCAAGTCAATTCAATGTGTGACATCTTTTTAGCTATTAACTGTCACAATGAAATACAATATTCAATTTTGTGTGAAGACACTCTGTACTTGTATAAATGCAATAGCATTTATTGATAAAATGACATCAACATGCAGACCATAATATTATGCATCGTTTGGCAAAGCGGTGGCGATTGCTCGGGTAGTGATGAACAACCACGGGCAACGGGTCAATCGCCACCAATCACGTTGCCAAACACGCGGTCGTCCACCACTCTAATTTTATAGTATTTTTTGTCGGGAGTGATAGGTAAACTCTACAAGCCGTTCATTTCTCACAAAAATTGTTGCGATGAGTTATCTATGATGGGCCACCGGTAAAATTAAATCATGTTGCCAAACGCTGCATTAATATACCTATTGGTTAATTCTAGAGTCATTGATAATGTGTTGCACATCCTTACAATCCTTCATAAATGCTAGATTTACTTCATACATGTAAAAGTTTTTTTATACTATCCGGTTGCAGACAAGTTTCTGTCGATTTGGATCTGATTGGACTCAAGATCGGATCTCGAAAAGATGACGGACCAAGGACCGGACCGAAATTCAACTCAAGACCGGACAACAAGGAATAATTGACCCGGTCCACTGGTCTGGACTGATATATATACATACATAAATGTCATTACTTATTTGATTGTATGATTAAAATATGTATTACAACAACAAAAAATCAAATAAGCAAGTAACTAAACATAGCAGTGTGACGGATATAGTAAAAAAGAGAAGAGATCAGCTCATCCGTTAGTTTGGTAACAGGGGCTAACGGTTGGGGGTGTATTTGGAATTGTCTCAATAGTTGAGGGGGTTATTGCGATTATCTAAACATGAGGGGGTTATCTGGGATTTAGGGACAAGTGAGGGGGCTTTTTGGGAAAAACTCTTAGATAAAACCAGGAGGAAGACCATTCTACCTTCACGTCATGCACCCGAGCTAGGCATTGTGACAGGACAAAGTGGTCAAATCACCTGAGATCAAACCAAGGTGATACATTAAAATGATAACTCTACTACAGAAATTGCTTATAAAGTCACTTTTAAAGGCGTCGGTTGTATAAATACACCGACACCTAAAACCTAAAACGTTGGTTTAATAAAAAAACTGACATCTATCTGTGAAGGGCGACCAGACACGGGTATCACTTTTATTCAGTGTCGGTTCTCGAATAATAAAATGACGCCTAAAATTAACCGCCAAATCCAAAATTTCGCGTGAAAAAATTACCTCCAAAATTTGACATATGGCGTCAGTTATTTACTAAAAAACCGACGACGAAAGGTTATTCGCGATACAGAAATTGGGCACATTTTGGTCGTCGGTTTTACTACAAGAACCGACGCTTATAGGTTTTCGCGCGTTTTCCCGGGAAATTTTTCACACCCCTTTGAGCGTCGGTTTGAGAAAGAAACCGACGACTATGGTCATTAATCGAGAACAATTTTTTTAATCGGCGTATGTAGATAGACGTCGATTTTTTTTCTAGTAAAAACTGACGACTATCATTGAGAATAGGTGTCGGTGTATTTGTAGAACCGACACCTTTCGGTTTACGTGTCGGTTGTTTTTAATAACCGACGCCGATTGATAACTTAACAGTACCTGCGCGAGCCCGACTCTTCCCCTTTCTCTGTTTCATTCATTGTCTCGCGCTGCTACTCCAGGGTTTGGTCCGGCAATTTCCGGTGATTTCTCCTCTGCCCCCACCTCCGCCGCCATTTACTCCGGCCGCGCGCTGCTCCGCTCGCTTGGCTGGTCCTCTGCCCACCTCCGCCGCCGCTTGCCCTCTGCCCCCAGCTCCGGCGGCCTTCTCTCCTTCTCCGGTGACCTTCTATCTTGCTCCGGCGGCCTGCTCTCCAGCTCATGCTGCTCGTTGCTGCTACTCTCCCCGCCAACACTGCCGAAGGTACCTGCTCTGCTTTTCTTCCTCCTCTTCTTCCTCTGCCCTCAAGCAGGTACCCTGTTCCATGACCGAGGTGTGTGAAATCGCAGGTTGGCACGGTCGTGCTGGGCAGCACGACCGTATTGGTAGCATGGCCGTGCTGCATAGCACGGCCGTGCTGCATAGCACGGCCATGTTGGTTGATTTTGCGCTATATTGCTCAATTATAATCGGATAGCCTATAATGTTGTGCTACATTACTCTTCTAAAATTATTATTATATTTTGAATCGTGTCAATGACCACACCTGCTATTGTGCCTGAATTATGCCATGTATGTTTGTACAAAGTGAATCTTATCGCTCTAATTGTGAATTATTGCATGTTTGAAACTATTAAATTCTTGATTTATTATTTAATAATGCTCTAATTGTGAGTGATGCAATGTAAGTGAGCAAATACATGTAGTGGATATGTACTCATTAGCCTAGAAACTCGTCCAAGATTTACTCATTAGGAGTAAATCTTGGATAGTCCCCGGTTTGGGACTGTTCTTGAATACCTAATCTTACTTAGGATGTAAGTGTATAATGTGTATTGGGTTTTCAAGAAAATTTCGGAATCATTTCCCCGTTTGTTCTCTAAGTACATATGTACTTAGAGAACAACGGGGAAATGCTGCTGAAATTTTCTTGAAAACCCAATACACATTATACACTTACTAGTGAGATTAGGTGTTCAAGAATGGGATAGGTGGTACACATTTATTATATATAAGAATGATAACACATGTATTTGTTGGCCTAAAGTTTTAACCATGCAAAAACTCTAATCTGTTAACCCTAGACCCTAATCTTGTTGTAATATATACTTGTTTTCTCTTTGATCATAGAATGGATAGATCATGGATGTCCATTCGCAATCGATGCACCCCAGAGTTTATTTCTGGTCTTGACCAGTTTATTAGATTTTCCGAGGAACATAGGAAACAACCTGGAGATAGGTTCTACTGTCCATGTAGGCATTGCGGTAACAACTTGAAAGTCAGCACTGATGACGAAATCAAAAGTCATGTCATGTGCAACGGGATTATACAAGGCTATACAGAATGGCACTGGCATGGAGAGATTTCAAACCCGAAACCAGTGGATGTCGATAGCAGTGCTTGTGTGGAAGAAGAAATTACCTATGATGACGAAGATGTGAATGAACCAGTTACAGTAGACATCGTTGATGCGATGCTGGATAGTTGTGGGGTAGAGCACACCGATCCACCTCCCATTTTTAGAAACATTATGCATGATGTTGAGATATCGTTATACACAGGTTGTACTAAGTTTACGAAGCTTAGCGATGTGTTGAGATTGTATAAGCTGAAAGCTAACAATAGATGGAGCGACAAAAGCTTCACGTCATTGTTGTCTTTGTTGAAAGAAATGTTTCCTGAAGGAAACGAGTTGCCAATCTCAACATACCAGGTAAAGAAGTTGTTGTGCCCAATAGGAATGGATGCCAAGAAGATACATGCATGCCCGAATGATTGTGTATTATTTCAAAAGGACTATGTGGATTTGAAAGATTGTCCAAAATGTGGTGCATCACGGTATAAATTGACGACTTCGGGGGAGTCCAAAACTGGTTCTCCTGCCAAGGTGATGTGGTATCTACCTATAATATCACTGTTTCAACGCTTGTTTGCCAATCCGATAGATGCGAAGAATTTGAGGTGGCATGCAGATGTTAAGAAAAATAATGATGGGATCCTACGACATGCGTCTGATTCCCCATAGTGGAAGAAGATTGATTTATTGTACCCTGAATTTGGTGAAAAAGTCAGGAATCTAAGACTTAGGCTTTGTACAGATGGGATGAATCCGTACGGCACATTGAGCAGCCAACATAGCACTTGGCCAGTCATACTTGTTATATACAATCTTCCTCCCTGGCTGTGTATGAAAAATAAGTATGTAATGTTGTCATTGTTGATATCGGGCCCTAAACAACCAGGAAATGACATTGATGTTTATCTTGAACCTCTGATTGATGACTTAAAAAAACTCTGGGGTGAAGGTGTGATGACCTATGATGCTTCACAAAGAGAGACATTTCGTTTGCATGCTATGTTGTTTTGCACTATTAATGACTTTCCAGCATATGGGAATTTGTCTGGATATAATGTCAAAGGAGCTAAAGCGTGTCCTATATGTGAAGAGAACACTGATTCAACAAGACTAAAACATGGCGGTAAGACTGTATATCTCGGTCATCAAAGGTTTCTTACAAAATTTCATATGTATCGTAGGAAGCGCAAAGGATTCAATGGAATGAATGAGGAACGGAGTGCACCTAAACCTATACTAGGGGAGGTTGTTTATGAAAGAGTAAAAGACTTTGTCAATGAATTTGGTAAGAGATCACAATGTACTATGGCCACACGGAGTGACAATTCTTTATTCAAGAAGAAGTCAATATTTTGGGATCTTCCTTATTGGAGTTCTTTGACAGTCAGGCATTGTATCGATGTAATGCATGTTGAGAAAAATGTATGTGATAGTGTCATTGGTACTTTGTTGAATATACCAGGTAAGACTAAAGATGGGATAAAATCCAGACTGGACCTACGTGAAATGGGAATAAGGTCAGAATTAATAGAATTTCGTGAAATGGGAAATCGGAGAACATACTTACCTCCGGCTTGTTACACATTGTCTAGAAAGGAGAAGAAAGCTTTTTGGGAATGTTTGGTAAATGTTAAGGTGCCACAGGGTTACTCATCCAACATCCGTAGATTGGTATCAATGAAAGATCTGAAGTTGATAGATCTTAAATCTCATGATTGTCACACTATAATGCAACAAATATTGTCTGTGGCAATTAGATCTATATTGCTGAAGCATGTAAGGTTTGCAATCACCAGACTTTGTTTCTTTTTCAACAGTCTGTGCAGCAAAGTTATTGACCCTGATACTCTCGATAAATTGCAAAGAGAAGTGGTTGTTACCCTATGTCAGCTTGAGATATATTTTCCTTCGTCGTTCTTTGATATCATGGTACATCTTGTTGTCCACTTGACTAGGGAAGTGAAAATGTTGGGACCAATTTTCTTGCATTGGATGTATCCCTTTGAACGATACATGAGCATTTTTAAAAGTGATGTTCGAAATCGTTATCAGCCTGAAGGGAGTATTATCGAGGGTTATGTGGCGAGAGAGGTTATGGATTTTTGCAATGACTTTCTCAGTGGTAATGACACTCCTGATAATGACAAGAATATTGACGAGCAATTTGGCAAAGGAATTTTGGGATCACGTGTGAAAGTAATCAGTCGTAAGCAGTTGGAATAAGGTCACTTGTATATTTTACACAACATGGACGAAGTGAACGTTTATATCGAGGAACATACCAATTTCATCAAGAGACAATATCCTCGAGCCAATACAATGTGGCTTGCTAGAGAGCATAACAAGACATTTATTAAGTGGTTTGAAAATAAAGTCTTACATCAACTATCTCAAACACCAGATGATATTACTGAAACTATCAAATGCCTCACCTTTAAACCAAAATTGACTGTTATGTCTTATGAAGGGTATGACATTAATGGATTCACATATTACACAAAGCGCCAAGATGATAAGAATGTCGTCCAAAACAGTGGGGTCACCCTTCAAGCATCGACTATGTTTTTTGCAAGTGCAAAGGATAAGAGTCCACGTGAAGCTAAAATGTCATATTACGGTGTCATTGAAGACATGGGAGTTTGACTACATAGATTTCAGAATTCCGCTCTTCAAATGTAATTGGGTTGATAACACCAAAGGAGTTATAGTGGATGAATTGGGTTTCACTTTAGTGAACTTTGAAAAGATTGGCGAGAAGGGTGAACCATTCATATTGGCATCACATGCGAAGCAAGTATTTTATATCGATGATCCTGCAAATGATAAATGGTCGGTTGTTCTTCATGGTAAAAGACAGTTCATTGAAGATCCTATAGATGAAGAACAATACTATGATAAGTATGATGACTCCAGTCCATTCTCAGTTGGGTTGCCAACACCAGCAAATATTGAAGCTAATGATGACTTGTATGTGCGCAGAGATCACAATGAAGGATTGTTATTTGATAAAAAAAATCGCAATATTAGAGGCATGTTTATATTTTTTTATATGTTTTATTTTTCTGAATGTGAACTTTACAATGCGAATGTAAACTTTACAATGTGAATTTTACAATGTGAATTACTTTATAATGTGAATTACTTTACAATGTGAATGTGAACTTTACAGTGTGAGCTTTACAATGTGAACTTTACAATGTGAATGTGAACTTTACAATGTGAATTTTACAATGTGAATTACTTTATAATGTGAACTTTACAATGTGAATTACTTTACAATGTGAATGTGAACTTTACAATGTGAGCTTTACAATTTGAATTACTTTACAATGTGAACTTTACAATGTGAATGTGAATTTTCAGATGGCTGAGCATTCTCTTGATGACCGTGCTGATGATTACCGTGAGGGTGAGGACATCAATGTGTCGCCTCACAATGTAAGTTTTAAAAATATATCATATATTTATATCTATATGTCCATTTATAGTTAAATCTTGTAAATGTGTTTATTTTGTCAAATTTTAGGTTGATGATGCACATGTACCATGTGAAGCACTTGAGGCACTTGATCAGCAACACCAAAAAGTTGACAAGAGAAGGGGCATCACTATGATGAAGAAGTTAATAGCGCAAAAGGGTAGTGGACCCAAACTTGTTGTGGATTTTGATAATGCAGGAAATGCATCTAGTGTGAATCGCAATTCATTTGTTTCATATCTTGGGTATGTTACTCGTAGCCATTGCGGTTGTAAGATAGATTCTTGGCATAAAGTTTCTAAGGAGAAGAAAGACGTAATATGGAAGGATTTATGCGTGAGTTATTATTAATTTACAATTCTATTTTGTAGATTACTAATTTTTTGGATACTAGTTAATAGCAATTCTATTTTGCAGAGTATATTTGAATTGGATGAAAAGCTGCATCGTAAATGCGTGATGCAACACTGTGGGAGAGTCCTAAGGAACTATAGGACAAATCTCACTCGAAAATACATAAAAGAAGCTGACAAGAGGAAGAAGACAGCCACTGAACAGTTGAACTTCCTGGACAAAGAAGATTGGGATGTGTTTGTTGCTTCAAGACAAACTGATGAATTCAAGGTATTAGGCGTCAGTCCCAATCTCATTAATATATGTTGTATTCACCTATTCAAGATTAACATTTACTGTTACTAACCAAATCATTAATGTGCATACTAACTAGGCCCTCAGTGAGCCACAAAGATCAAGGCATGCACTGAATGTGTATGACCACACAATGGGTCCAAATGGGTATGCAGGCATTCGCCAAAGACTACAGTCTGAGGCTACTGCTCAGTCTGCTGCTACTCAGGAGTCCTCCACTATAGGTAGCACACCTCTGCCTCGTCATGATGTCTGGATAGCTGGGAGGCAAAATAAGAAGGGAGAAATAAGGAAGCCCGCAACTACTGAGGCGGCTGCAAAAATGGTAAAATACAACTCTTACAACAATCGTTCGAATATTGATTATTTGTGGTGTTTACTTAATTACAAATTTTTGTTTTGGCGATTAGCGGAAGCTGCACGAGTTGAGGAAACAAGGCAAGTTCATCCCTGAGGGCACAAGGGATGAATTGACAGTTGTTCTGGGTAACCCAGAGCATCCTGGACGTGTTAGGGCTGCAGGCGCTGGTGTGGGCATCAAAGCTTTTTTTTTGCCATCCCAGCGCAAACATGTCCCAGAAGTGGGACTTTCACAAGAAGAGGTAACATATTTTTTCCTTATAGATGTAACTGTAAAAGAGAATTCAATAATTAGAATTTGACATTTCTTTTATCCATGTATAGGTAGATAAGCTATTTGATAGGAAACTCGAAGAAGAAATGAAAAAGTGGCAGGCATCTCAGACTGCCACTTACCAGACAGTACCTATGGTGTCTCCTACTGCAGGCTCTACTCCTACTGCAGAGGTTGGGAGTAATCCTGTAGACCCACCACCTAGCGAATCCGCTGTAAGTATTTTTATGACATAGTAACTAGTTTTTTAATTCAAGATGATATGTTTTCAAGATGATACGTATATATGAAATTGTAGTCATTTCAAAAAAAGATGATATGTATATATGTATATAACATTCTTTACACAAAAATTTGTAGGGGTTGAAGCCATGTCGTCTAAAAGTTAATGAATATGTCGTTGCAGAGGCGTCGGCTTACCCATCCCTACCAGGGGAAATGTTTCACGGGTCTCCATTACCAGCTGGTTGGATTCGTGTGAGCCCGGTACATATATTCCCCAAGTGGATGGATCTTCCATTGCCATATGCCCACCCAGATTGTGAAACGTTTGGTGAGACAGAAGGCGGAGTGATATTGTGGCTAAAAGAGGATGTCATCTTTACTGAAACTGTATGGTAAATTTACATTACGTTAAATTGTTAGTGTGTGTATATGATGTCAGTTGATCTGAAATTATTATTATTATTATTATTATATATATATATATATATATACAGGTTAAAAAGAAGACACCCACAACATCTAGGCCTCCACTTCCACCTCCTACATTACCCAGTTGGGTTCCACATGACCTACCTGTCCCGTTAGGTCCTAACTGTAGGGGTATGGCAATATGGTTAGGCGAACATGATATAAATTACCCTATAACTGTTTCTATAGATTCAGATGTTGCAGGTCAATCATACGAAAGCAAACTATTTATACAAGATATTTTGGAGTTGTTTCGATATGATTGGCTAAATACATCTGTGATAGAGCTATGGATAAGGTGAGATCTTCTTTATACATCCATATACCTTGTGTAGGATCTGGTGATCTGGTTTCTTATTTATTAATGCATGCGTAATTAATACATATTTTGCAGTTACTTAGACAAGATATGTGCAGATTTTGCATTCGAACATGTAGGATTTTCGATTCCATCTTTGATTAGTCTAGTAGCTAAAGACCCTCCGTCAGTTCAACAATACTGCTGTGAGGCTTTTACAATTTTTGCTCAAAATAAGAAGACGGTGATAATGGCTTCATTCAATGTAGAGTAAGTTTACTTTGCTTATTATAATTTGGACTTAAGAAAATTATATTTTTATTGTGGATTTTGAGTTATTAATTTTTAACTTTTTTACCTCTAGTGGTATGCATTGGGAGTTACTGGTTATTGTCCCCGAGACGTTCACTGTCTATTATCTAGATCCTAAGGGGAGTAAATTGAATACAAAATATGAACACATAATGAAAATGGCATTATTCCGGTGAGAAATATTTCATTTTCATATCCGTTAACATATGTTATTACATTACTATTTAATTATGCAATGTACTGTGTTACATTAACATGTAGGGGTTTTGATGAGTTCAAAAAGGCTGGAGGAAAGGTCCCCACGAAAAAGAACCAGCCAATAATTTGGAAGAACGTGAAAGTAAGTTCCCGACTGTAATATATGTATATATTATTTATGTGAATAGTGCTTAATTAGTTGTATTTTTTAATATTTTGTATGTTTGAATTTATAGTGTGCTACACAAGGCAACGGATGGGCATGTGGATACTATGTGATGCGATTTATGCACATGATTATCAAATATGCCGCAATGGACATCGATTGTATTGCTGAGGTATTATATAGTCTCATTAGATAATATGAAATATATCAATCTTATTTATAGCTCATTAATTATATATATATATATATATCATTCTCTTTACAGGTGTTTAAAACTGACCACACTACAGGAACGGCCTTACCAGACGTACATGCTCCCTATACGACGGGAGAATTAAATGAAGTAAGAGAAGAATGGGCAACAGTCATACAAATAGTGGGGGTTTTAAGATATAATTGGGATGTTGATAGCGAATAATGACTAAAGAATGATATTTTGTAAATGAATTTCTGAATTATAATATATGTGAATGTTTCTACATGTCTGGATGTTTCTACATGTGTCTGAGTGAAAATGAATGAAACTGTTGGTTGCTATATGAATGTTTCTACATGTGTGAATGTGAAAATGAATGGAACTACAGATTGCTAGCTACATGAATGTTTCTAAATGTGTGAAAATCAAATGGAACTGCAGGTTGCATTGCTAAATGTGTGAATATTTTTGTTGTGAATTTTGTAGGTTTGTGGCCTGTTGTTGGCTGATATCAATGGATGTCGTAAAACCTGCAGTTCATAACTGAACTGCAGGTTTCTCATCCTGCGACCAGCCATACAGCAGGTTTGCAGACTGACAGAAAAAAAACAAAAAATATGTGTCGGTTATTTGTATAAAACCGACGCCACATCGTTACAGTGTCGGTTTCTAATAGTAACTGACGTCTATTTCCTTAACACCACGGCCGTGCTGGACAGCACGACCATGGCAGCGGACCAGACACCACGGTCGTGCTGGCCAGCATGGCCGTGTTGGGAGTGCACAGTCGTGGCAGCGGACCAGACAACACGGTCGTGCTGGCCAGCACGGCCGTGTTGGGAGTTATATGACGTCGGTTTCTTATCTAATAATCGACGTTGATAGTGCCCAAGATGGTGCCCTTTTGTGGCGCGAAGGTATATGGCGTTGGTTGCTTATCTAATAACTGACGCCTATAGAGCCCTACTGGCGCGTTTTCGGTGGCGTGCGAAGGGTTTTGGCGTCGATTTTTGAACCGACGCGTAACAGCCGGGCTTTTAGCGTCGCCCATATAGGTGTCGCTAAGAAACCGACACTAAAGGCCTTAAATAACCGACACTAAAGGTTGGTTATGTACTAGTGTAAGTGGAAAGATTCATATCGGGTTCATGACAAATCAAGATGAAAATAGGAGAATTATTTCTTAATAACCAGTTGCCATGTTCCTACCCATACCAAGCTGGGAAAAAGTGAACAGGTGTTGCGATCTTGAGGATGAACCTGCGCTCAGTGGAATGCCACTATTGGAGACCATGGCCACAGGATTCACCGTGGTCGGCCGACATCAGGGACTCCTGACTTGGGTACCAAGGTGGTTGGAAACACTGAAGTCCCTTGCCACCATGGTAGAAGCAACCGAGAAGGTGAAAATAGAAAGCACGGCCTAAAACTCACAACTAAGGAACTGGTACCTTCATCATGACTCAACGAACCTGGGAAACGAATCCTCATGGCAAGAAGACCAAAACAACCCGAAAACCATATTCAGTCCACAAGAATAGGGAGAGAAGGTCCACACTTGAAAACATGGTCTCGATAGATAAGAGGGAAATCAAATATGAATTCGGGCTTCTGGTAACCTTCTAAACTGGAAGACTTAATTTTTGTGATATGTTCATGGTCGTGAGACCGGGTCAGAGGTTGGAACCTGCTGACATGAAGCTGGGTTGTGGGTACATAACTGGGATAAGTCGAGAGGGCTAAGGGCATATTAGAAACAATCAATTGAGTTTCAGGAAGCTTACATGAGGCTTAATTAAACTAGGGTGTCTTGGGCTTCTTGTTCGAGCTCGTCATCACTGGAGAAGATGATCGGCATTGGGTTGATGTCTCAAGACATCTTGAACGTGACTGACTTTGGAGAAGAGTTGTATGGAGCCTATTGAAGCTTTATGGGTCACTAGTTGTAGGTATGGTGCAGTCTAGTTGCCTGGGGGTGGCGGCTGTATCACCTGAAGGTGGAGGAGATTTCGAGCGTTTTCTCTAGCATATGAGTTAGGGCATGAGTGGAGGCTCGTTGAACTCGGAGTGATCTCCTAAGTCTGTTGGTGGAGATAAAGTATGAAATTGTGGAGTACTGAGTGAGGGGGATGAACCGCAAGATCGGGGAAGATTGTTGTGTATTGTTACCCGTCTGTGCGCTCTTTGCCCGAGGAAGGAGACAAAGTATCCTCCTCTAGATCTCCATCCGACGGTTCCTAGTGAGCCCGTGATAATTGTATAGAGCGTGATGCGTTGCCAAGATAAGACTTAGATGTAGAAGGATACAATCAATTGCATTATTAGATATCTAGGTCAATCAATCCCATACATATATTCTTTTCTTCTTATAATCATTTAACTTAGCTAGGCTCACCTAAATCAAATGAAATTCAGCATTGTTTGCTAACCAAAAACCAAGGATTTCAAATATCAATTCAAATCTTACATTTGAATTATAAAAATGCATGATTTACATGGTTAGGCATCTAGGATACTTAATGAACTAAGGATCATTAATCATGGGTTACACTACCAAAATATAAAGTGAAACTCTAGTTTCGTACATTGTTTCAAAATTTGTAACTTACATTATTGATCATATTTACAATTACTAGAGGGGATGCTCTCGGACATGTGAATATCGCTTATTCCAATGTTTATCAATGGTGGTATACAATCGGATTACACACCAATGAAGATCTTTATATTGTCTTTTCTATTATTTCTTTCTGCTATATCTTTAGTAGTAGGTTGGTTACACCTACAACCAAGATTGTTACAATTCTACCCATCTTAAATAAATTTTGTCCTCGAAATTTGTATGCACTAACATGGTGTTACCCACCTTGGGGTTTAACATATATGTACACTAATAATTTAATCTCGTCCTAGAATTTCGTAAGTCTGCACGAACATATTCATGGTATGACATTCACATGGATAATTGATGCATTACTGTTAACATGATTAGTAAAATAGACGAGTACATGGGCTACTAACTAGACTTGAAACTGAATCATACTTTCATTACCTACCTTGAAAACAAAAGTGTTCACATTTATTGATCATTGTCCTAATCTTATTACTCAAAGTTAATGAGTTAACTAAGGTGAGTTCTCCACATAACGTTGCACCAAAGTGCTCATTGCTCCAAAGAGCTCTTTTATCTTGGAGAATTACTTAATTAACATTACTTTCTAAAAAATATATCTTATAAACTCGCTTGATCCCCATGACTTAATCATAAATGCATCTAACATCTTATCTTGGAATAAACTATGGTTTTTATTAACTAATGTATTAGGTTTATGTGACTATCTAATTTAGGTCTTACGTATTGACCATCTTTGAAATCCCCAGATATGTGTTGATCAAGCACATACCCAATGACGTTAGACCTTATTATGAAACTCTCCACTAACCCACTCACGCACATGTCCTATACCACATGCACTAGTAAGTAGGAAATAGACACAATAAGTTCTTATGCTCATTGAATACCCTCTACACTTATCAATTGGTTGGCCAAACCATTGAGAAATCAAAGGACATATCATATTTGAAAGTCAATATACAAGATCCAAATTAGACAGACATTTATCCCTAATACTCATAACTTATTATACATAGACCTCTCGACTTATGTTCTTTTTTACCTTTCACCGCTCCTCATATAAAGGATGTCTGAACTAACCTCTTTACTTATTTTTTTCTAGGATGCATAAGGGAATTTTTAACTCGTGGATCTAAAATGTTATTTAACTATTGAGAATATGAGAGTGTCTGGTGACCAATTATCCTTTTGCTCTGATATCAAGTTGTAACACCCCAAATTTTCACACATGCACATGAGCAGAAACGTCAATTCCTAACTCATAATATTGATTGGGTGTTACATACGCTGAATATCATGCATCAAGAATAATTGAAATTTAACCAGCTCAAAACATGATTTTCATTCTCATTCTCAAAAGTTTACATGAAAAGGGAAATTAGATACATCTTATAATATCTTTTGGAGATCTAAACATAAATAAGTATATCTTAAAATATGAAACTAAACTAAGGTGGATAACGACACCCCACCAAGGCACTCTAGTCTTTCATTGTATCATCCTGATCCTTAGAATGATGTCTTAGTCCTCCTCTGCTCATCACCTACATACATCTCGTCCCCAACCATGCAAAGCAACGTAAAACATGTGAGTGGCACTGAGTAGTTATACATGAAAATAACTTATACTTGAAATGACATAAAGATAACTTGAAACGTTAGTGTTAAACATGATTAACATGATTACTTGAAGACTTAAGTAAACTGACATGATTACATGTTTATATATATTTTATTTTGAGTTACTATAGTCACTCTCTTGAATGCAGCGCAATGCTCATAAGGCTGGTTAAGGCTCACATAAGGCCAGTTAAGGCTCACTTAAGGTCGGGTAAGGCTCACATAAGGCCGATCAAGGTTCACATAATGCTCCCACAGAGCTCATGAGGTTGTTTAAGGCTCACTTAAACATGATTGAGAGGGACTATATTAACATAGCATGGTTTCTTAATTCAATAAACATGATTATCATAATTTCATAATTCACTAAACATGATTATCATGATCTTGTGATCCTAACTATGACTTGAAATAATAAGTATGAAAACAGTAGGAAACATATATTCTTTAACATGAGCATGGTTTTCCATAAGCATATAATGAGTACTAATGTACTCATACTTTAATTGAACCATTAGGAGTACATAAGTGAATAAAATAAACCCTAAATCCTAATTTATTACTCAGTGTGTATGACCACTCACCTGATCTTGAGGAGGTTTACTAACTATGACTTGAATCCTGATCAACCCTAGTTGTAATGTACAACATATGCATACATTATTTACCATGATTAAACCTAGGGTTTTAGGGTTTTCAATAGAGCATGGAATGTAGATTGGGAATCTGGATTTGAAACCAGGACCATGCGATAGATCTCAAAAAACTGATCAAAATTCATATATGGTTCATAATCATATGAGCTTGGTAGCTATATCTATGAATTATCTAACATCGAGTAAAATCTAACCAATCACGAAGGCGAGCAACAGATTTAAAAACCTTTCCTGGAAATCAATTAAATAAAACCAGGAGGAAGACCATGCTACCCTCACATTATGCACCCGATCTAGGCATTTGTGAGAAGGCAAAGTAGTCAAATCGCCTGAGATGAAACCAAGGCGATACATTAAAATGATAAGTGGAAAGACTATGATAACATATCGGGTTCGTGACAAATCAAGATGGAAACAGGAGAATTATTTCTTAGGCCAAAAAACCTAAATGGCACATTTCCCATTTTTTATTCCCGAAATGGCACGTTCTTGAACTTATTGCCCAAAATGGCACATTTGCAGGCCAATGCGTCCTCTGCTGGGACGCATTGCTCTCTCGGGAGCACGCATTGCTCTCCCGAGAGAGCAATGCGTCCCGAAGCCGGACGTATTGTTTTTTTTTTTGAATTATGATACCATGTATACCATGTATATTATATATACATATATATGTTAAATTGCTAAATTAATATAATCTAAATTAACTTACATACAATTAGCCATATATTTAAAATAATATCTAAAAATAATAAAATAATAACATAATATTATATTTATCAAAACATTATATTTAAATATGTAGATTAAAATATTCAAAATTAATAGATATAATACTAAAATTATATAATAAAGTGTAAAATTATAAAAATAAAGAAAATGTATACAAGTATTTATTTGCAAACTTAGAAGAAAAAACTAATATAGCAATAAAAATAAAAATACTAATATCAAAAATAAGAAAATAAGAAAATACTAATATAGAAAAATAACATATATATGTATATATATGTATATATACATATATATATTGTTTTGCTATATTAGTATTTTATTATTGTCTTATTTTTGATATTAGTATTTTCTTATTTTTATTGTTATATTAGTTTTTTTCGTCTAAGTTTACAAATAAATACTTGTATATATTTTCTTTATTTTTATAATTTTAAACTTTATTATATAATTTTAGTATTATGTTTTGATATATATATATATATGTTTTGATATATATATATATATATATATATATATATATATATACATATTACGTTTTGATATATATGTTTTGATAAATATTTTTTTGAATATTTTTATCTACATTTATAAATATTATGTTTTGATAAATATATATGTATATGTATAATATATATATATATATATATATTATGTATATATATTATGTATATATATACATGTATATATATATATGTACATATATATTATGTATATATATTATGTATGTATATATATGTATATATATTATGTATATATATATATGTATATATATGTAGATATATATGATGTATATATATGTATATTTTTGATATTATGTATCATACCTTTAATATATATATATATATATATATATATATATATATATATATATTGCTATATTAGTATTTTCTTATTTTCTTCTTTTTGATATTAGTATTTTCTTATTTTTATTGCTATATTAGTTTTTTTTCTTCTAAGTTTACCAATAAATATATGTTTATATTTTCTTTATTTTTATAATTTTAAACTTTATTATATAATTTTAGTATTATATCTATTAATTTTGAATATTTTTATCTACATTTATAAATATTATGTTTTGATAAGTATATATGTATATATATATTATATTTGTACATATATATATATGTATATGTATAATATATATATTTATATATTATGTATATATATGTATATATATTATGTATATATATATGTATATGTATATATATATATATATATTATGTATATATATTATGTTTATATATTATGTATATATATATTATGTATGTATATATATACGATGTATATATATGTATATTTTTTATATTATGTATCATACCTTTAATATATATATATATATATTATTTTGCTATATTGGTATTTTCTTATTTTTGATATTAGTATTTTCTTATTTTTATTGCTATATTAGTTTCTTTTCTTCTAAGTTTACAAATAAATACATGTATATTTTTTATTTTTATAATTTTACACTTTATTATATAATTTTAGTATTATATCTATTAATTTTGAATATTTTTATCTATATTTATAAATATTATGTTTTGATAAATATAATATTCTGTTATTATTTTATTATCTTCAGATATTATTTTAAATATATGGCTAATTTTATATAAGTTAATTTAGATTATATTAATTTAGCAATTTAACATATATATGTATATGTAATATACATGGTATACATGGTATCATAATTCAAAAAAAAATAAAAAAAAGCAATACGTCCGGCTTCGGGACGCATTGCTCTCACGGGAGAGCAATGCGTCCCAACTGGGGACGCATTGGTCTGCAAATGTGCCATTTTGGGCAATAAATTCAAAAACGTGCCATTTAGGGAATAAAAAATGGGAAATGTGTCATTTAGATTTTTTTAGCCTATTTCTTAATAACCAGTTGCCATGTTCCTGCCCACACCAGGCAGGGAAAAAGGGAGTTGCCATGTTCCTGCCCACACCAGGCAGGGAAAAAGGGAGAAGGTGCTGCGATCATGAGGATGAACCCACGATCAATGGAAAATCATATTGGAGACCTTGGCCACTGGCTTCACTGTGTTCAGCCGTCGTCAGGGACTCCTGACTTGGGTACCGAGGTGGATAAAAACACTGAAGTCCCTTGCCGCCATGGTAGAAGGAACCAAGAAGGTTAAAATAGAAAGCACAACCTAAAACTCACAACTAAGGAACTGGGTACCTTCATCGTGATTCAACAAACCTGGGGAAGGAATCCGCATGACAAGAAGACCAAAAAAACCTGAAAACCATATTCAGTTCACAAGAACAGGGAGAGAAGGTCCACACCTGAAAACATGGTCTCGATATATAAGAGGGCAAATCAAATATGAATTCCGATTTCTGGTAACCTTCTAAGGTGGAAGACTTCATTTCCGTCATCTGATTATGATCGTGAGATCGGGTCAGGGGTTGGAACCTGCTGACATGAAGCTGGGTTGGGGGTACATAACTAGGGTAAGTCGAGAGGGCTAAGGGCATATTAGAAATAATCGACTGAATGTCAGGAAGCTTACATGAGGCTTAATTGAAATAGGGTGGCTTGGGCTTCCTGCTCGAGCTCGCCGGCGCTGGAGAAGATGTCCGGCACTGGGATGATGTCTCAAGACATCTTGGACGCGATTGACTGCGGAGGAGAGTTGTATGGATTCCATTGAAGCTTTCTGGGTCACTGGTTGTAGGTTCGATGCAGCCTAGTTGCCTAGGGGTGGCGACTACATCACCTAAAGGTGGACGAGATTTTAGGCATTTTCTCTAGCATATGTGTTAGGGCTTGAGTGGAGACTCGTCGAAATTGGAATGATCTCCTGAATCTGTTGGTGGCGATAAAGTAGGAAATCTTGGAGTACTGAGTGAGGGGGGTGGACCGTGAGATCGGGGAACATGTTGGGGTACTGTTACCCGTCTGTGCGCTCTTTGCGCGACCTCTAGATTTCCATCGGACGTTTCCTAGTGAGACCATGATAATCGTATAGCGCGCGATGCGCTGCCAAGATCAGACTTTGATGTAGAAGGAAGCAATCAACTGCATTATTAGATATCTAGGTCAATCAATCCCATACATTTATTGTTTTCTTCTTATAATCATTTGACTTAGCTAGGCTCACGTAAATCAAACGAAATTTGGCATGTTTGCTAAACAAAAACCAAGGATTTCAAAAATCAACTCAAATCTTACATTTAAGTTACAAAAATACATGCTTTACATGGTTAGGCATCTAGGATACTTAATGCACTAAGGATCATTAATCATGGGTTACATTACCAAAATATAAAGTGAAGCTCTAGTGTCTTACATTATTTCAAAATTTGTAACTTACATTATTGGTCATATTTATTCTAAACTAAAATTCTAGGGTTGTTACATCTACAACTAAGTAGTAGATCGCCATATACTTTAAGAAGGAATATGAAGAACATGTATAACAATTGATTTCTCTTACCGCATTATAATTCAAGGGATTAGTACAAAGATATGTCAAGGGGGTCATCCAATGTGAATCGTATTTGACCCTAAGAAAATATACAACACGACTATATTATGTCTTTTATTATTCCCAAATGATTTGTGTCATACCATCAAAATCCAACTGACCACTACTAATTCAAGAATAGAACCATACAAGATCAATAGAAGATTCGGACTCCATGCTCTTCCCCTGCACTACTCAGCCAGTTCGAGTCTGCACCGCAATGACATATAGCCAAACTACAAAAGACAACAACTTACAGTCCAAGCCACAGTCTTGTATAGACAACAACTCATAGTCAAGGATATGGTCCTATAAAACACCTACCTGCCTTGGTATAAGTCATATCGCTAAAAACCAAGGTACATAGCCCAATCACTAAGGTACAGCCACAGTTCTCCTCTATCACATAATATCACATGCTCGTCAATGAAACCCAACCATAGTCATTCTTAAAACACCTGGGATCGTTATGTCAAGGATACATAGTCACTTGCACCTCGCATACTCAACAATATGCACTCTGGGTTTCCTTTGGGGATACCCGTTTCACCATCCAGCAAAGCACTCACGCTGAAAATGGATCTTTGGCATAGGGAAACTACATGATTAGGGTTTCACTTGATTAGTTAGGCCTATTGAGTGTCTTTTAGCATCAATCAAGTTACAACGTATAAACTTTAAAAAAATTCTACAAAGAAAAAGGTATGTTACAACTCCAGAAGATATAAAACAAATAAGGTGCAGACTTGTCACAAGTTTACTTGATGCCATTGCCATTCAAATCCATCAACATATCACACAGCCATACAAGGATATCACCATAATTGCACTACTATGGGATATTAATCCCTCACCACATCACTGGAGGATAACACCTCACACTAGGCATTATGCCTCTGCTAGGTCATAGGACCCATCACATCATTATAATATCAATATGTCTCGTCAAGGCTCATAGCCATCACCCAATATCATAGGATTACTACCATAGCACTCACAAGCTATGACATTCATTCAACCTGTAAGGTTAGGATTACACAGGTAGGAGAGAGAAAATATATTCACATGTTATTCATCCATGCAAGTTCAACAAGTATACCATTCCCTGGAATTAGGGTTAGGGTCCCACATACAATAGTCGATTAGGGTTTTCACTTCATTACTTGTCACCAAACCCTAGATTTGTCAATTCCCACTTTCTTGGAGTAAATTAGGGTTTCACATTATTATGACATACATGTAAGAATTGTTATGCATTTAGTAGTATGTATTGATCACAAATCACCATTCATACATGTGTAGCGACCATCTCACATACACCCATGTGTAGTGACCGTCATGGTCATCTATGGGCAACGACCGTCACCATAGGTATCTGTTGCGACCGAAATAAAACCCAAATAGACGTAGTGATCATGCCCAACCTAGCAGGCATTGCGACAACAAATCAAGTCCAAGATTGTGTGAAATGAAACAACTCAAGGGTCTAGTGACCAAATAACAACTTTGTGTTGCGACCAGACCAAAGCAATGCATATGTAGCACCCACTACACTTCACAAAGCACACGTTATCTAAAATAGGCCTAGGGCGTTTCGACCGCAACAAAGCCAATAAGGCGTCGACCCAAACAAAGTCCCTTCGACCAAGACGCACCATAGCACTTAGGCCAAAACAGAAACGTATGTGGCAACCCACACACATGAACTACACATGAGTGTCGACCAAAGCATCAAGGGAAACATGTGTTGACCAAAACATGTGTTAGACACTGGGAAAACCAAGTGTCACCATGTCCAAAACTTAAGGGAGCTCAAACATCAAACTCTAGAAATGATCTCCAACACAATCAACCAAGAAACCAAACTAGGAGAGAGAAGACCAAGCTTCAACCTCATAGAAAACCAATTCAAACCTCAAGAAAACATAAGGGTTGAAAACATAGAATGGTGATAACAAAAGGATCATGGTGCACGCATGAACATCACCTCAATATAACTTAGAAATCAGGCACATGAAATTAGGTTTTAAGAAAGAGAGAAATCTACATGATAATAATACAAAGTCATAAATCCTACATCATGATAACTTCATCTAGCACATTAGCATCATGTTTTAGAGATCAAAACAGTAGCATGCAAGCAGTATTATTGTAACATCCCTAGCCTGGGTTATGCTTTAACCCTAGGTGTTTTGATTACGAAAGATGATTATAATTTTAATCTTATCTTGTGAAAAGTAATTAGGCCTCATGAGGAACTTATCTTTCAATTTTGGTCTTGTTTGAACAATGTTGAAGCAATGTTTGCTTATTTTGGACTAAAGTGCAAATTACCCAAGTTAAGGGGCTAACTTGCAAATGTTACATAATAATATGTTCCTATGATGTTGAGACATCATAATAGTGAATATGATGTAGTAGTGTTGTTTCTACAAGCTTGGACGCCAAGATAAAGCTTGTTGGACAATGTTTGTGCATTAAAACCTAGTTTTGGTGTAAAGTGCAATTTACCCAAAACCTAAGGTTCAATATGCAAATTACCACTTCTATGAGGTCCCTAATGTTTATTGGCATCATTTAGAGAAAATAAAATTAGAGGGGCACCTCATTTGAATTAAGTTGGAGGAGAGAGAATCTTGATACTAAAATAATCAAGATTTAAGCCTGATTGGAACACTAATTCAATTTAATGCAAAAATAAATAAAATAATTGAAAGGGCTTTCAACCAAAATTAAAATGGTTGAGTTTAGATGTTTGTGGACGAGCTTAATCCTTGCAAAGGCACGAGCATATCCTAAGGAGGTGAAATTCCACTCACCATTATTATAAGAAAAAGAAATTCCACTCAAAAATGGATATTAATATTATAAGGGTTAAGGTGCTTAATTTATTTTCCCTTTATTCTTGGATAATGAAGAGGTTTTGCAAGAACATGAATATGGCTTCGCGGACAAGAAATGGAGGGGGGTTTGGTGGAAATTATTTTGGGAATTAAAGGAAATAATCCCATTTTCTCTCTCCTTGGGATTTCCTTATACATATCCCTTTTTCCACTCACTTAAGGACTTCTTTTCAGATTTCCTTTCTTCCTTTGCCTTGGCCGACCCCAAGAGAAGCTCAGGAACAGGAGGAGGACGACCCCAACCTGTTTGTAAGGTCCTTGACCTTCGTTCTCCTTGATTCCATGGTGGAAATAAAAAATAAATCATTGATTTCTTCTTATTTCGATCTCCTCATCAACCCTAGCCAATCTTTTCAGCCATAAGCTTGAGGACGAGCTTAGGAGGAGTTTCAAAAGCTTCATCCACCATTGTTGCCGTGATCTTGGAGCTTTGGATCTCAATTGGAGGTGGGTTTTATAACTTGAAACCCTAACTTTGTTATTGCATTCAATTCCCCATCAAATAATGATCATTTCTCTATTTACAATTATTGATTTGGTTGATTGATGCAATCTCCATGGAAATCATAGCAGGTTTTGTGGGTCTAGAGCTTGATGATGATGAAATCATGATAAGCACACACCTCCCCAAATATCTAGACCAAACGGTTTCAATCAAATGTCCAAACGGTTTGCGTTTGGGAGCAAACTGTTTCAAACCGTTTGGAATGAAACAGTTTCACTAAACCGCATAGAAGCAAATGGTTTAAAACCGTTTGGTGATGTTGACAAGGGTTGACCATTTGGTGACTTGTTCATAATGATCTAGGTTAATGACCCACCAATTATGATTGATTAACTCCAATTTTTTCATGAGTTGAAGGTCCATCAATCACCTAAACCCTAATCGGGTTGAGTGCTGATTTCATAAGTAATTGAGTTTGAAAGTTGGGTTGATTGACCCAAATGGTTTCAAAACCGTTTGGGAATCACCCAAACGGTATCAAGACCATTTGGAGGTCAACCAATACCGTTTGTAGGTCTAGGGTTGAGTATGGTTAGGTATTTGAAGATTCAAACATATGGTATAAACCCTAATCGGCTAAGTGTTGATTTTGCAATTGAATGAGTTGATGCTTTGGGTTGATTGACCCAAACGGTTTCAAAACCGTTTGGGAATCACCCAAACGGTCTCAAGACCGTTTGGGGGTCACCCAAGACCGTTTGGAGGCCTAGGGTTAAGTTTGGTCAAGTGTTTGAAGGTCCAAAGATACCAAATTGAAATACAATTAAGTGATGATTTGGTGACCAATCCTAGGATCCAAACCCTAATTGAATGACATGATTAATGATGATATGATGGGAAAACGGTCTCAAGACCGTTTGTAGGTCAACCAAACGATCCCAAGACCGTTTGGGGGTCACCCAAGATCGTTTGGAGGTCTAGGGTTGACCATGGTTAGGTGTTTGAAGATCTAAAGGTACTAAGTTGAAGTGCAATCAAATGCTGATTTGGTGATCAATCCAATGATCCAAACTTTGATTGATTGACTTGGATTTTGATGTTGACATGGGGAAACGGTCTCAAGACCGTTTGGAGGTCATCCAAATGACCTCAAGACTATTTGGGGTCAGATCATGCCCAATTTGGATGAAGGCTCAATGGTTTCAAGGTAACCAATCTCACATTGATTAATGTTGAAAGATCAACGATTCCAAACCCTAATCCAATTGATTCAAACCCTAATTGATGATCAATTGAGGGTCAATTGAGAGTCAAATCAGTTGAAGGTTGACCTATTTAACTTAATTGAAGTATGGTAATAGGTCCAATTGATGATTGCTTACATGAATTCAATGGTTGAAGGATTCAACATTGGAAACCCTAATTTGATTGGAGTGGTTGAGACCCTTTTTTATCCTTGCGGTTTTGAGGGGGTTTTGACCAAACGGTCTCAAGACCGTTTGAGTCCAAATGGTCTCAAGACCGTTTGGGACCAAACAGTCTCAAGACCGTTTGGGACCAAATGATCCCAAACCGTTTAGGTGCATGCGGTTTCAAAAAGTCAACTTTGGCAAACAGTCTTCACCACCAACTTTACTAAACGGTTTTGAGTATTCAACCAAGACCGTTTGAGGTATGATTGGTCAATACCATTTGAGGTCTAAGTGACCAAGATCATTTGGAAAGTAATTAATCAAATTGTATGAACACTTAAAGTGAATAAAGTTCAATGGTTTAAGTGGTCAATTACATGATGTAAATCAATGGTGTTTATAATAATGGTACCTTTAATGAGATAGGGTGATTAGTACCCTTCAAATAGCTAAGCCCTAATGATAATGGTGATAATGACATAAACCATGATGTCAATTCTTATTCAAGATTGAGTTGACTTAGCTTAATTAAGGTTGAAGCAAACATCATCTTGTAGAAGATGATAGAGAAGATTTCCTACATGATTGATAATCAAGTAATAGACTTTCTAGATGAATGAATGTTTAATTAGGGTATGATCCTTCATAGTGAGATCATGAAACCCTAATTGTGAGGGTTAATGAATCATAACCCTAACTGAGAATATTAATGGAAGTAATCTTACTACATGATGATGGTATGATCTTAATTCATAGTGATGGTAGGATAAACCCTAATTCAGGGTACTTTGATGATCACTCCTACTTGGGGTGAATAGTAAACCCTAATTTAGGGTGATGTGATATGAATAGTAAATTCTAATCTAGGGTGATGTGATATGAATAGTAAAACTTAATCTAGGGTGATGTGATGTGAATAGTAAACCCTAATTCTGGGTTATGGAATAAGAAACCCTAATGGAGGGTGATGACATGAGAAACCCTAATTGGGGGTGATGTCATGAGAAACCCCAATTGGGATGAACAATAAGTCTAATTATGGTTTATTGAATATGAAACCCTAGTTTTAAGTGATGTTATGTGGAACCCTGATATTATGATATGGTGTAAAACTCAATTCAGGGTGATGTCATGTGATGATATATGAAACCCTAGAGATGGTTTAATAGCCAGTACACCAAAGAGAGGTGTGGCTAAAATAATTAAATAAGATGAATATGTTATAGACATGAAGGATAGGGTTGATGAACCATGTGAATGATAAAATGGTGATTTTAATGAATAAGGATCTAAGAGACAAGATGATGCCTAGATCCTTGTACAACCATCTCTATATATGAGTAATAGCCAATACACCTTACAATGATGAGGACATGAAACTTTTAGGAATGATGTATGCTATACTAAATAATGATGTGGATAACATCCTAAGAGTTGAATTACCTAAAATAGTTGATAATGGTTTATCTTATATCAACAATATCTATCAATTGGATAAGTCTATATCATTAAAGTCAATTAGAAAATTCTAATGTGTGACCCATGCACCATATAATGAAAGTAACAAGTTAGTTGATAAAGTATTAAGAGGGAAATACCTTAATACAAAGTTAGTTGATTAACTTAAGAATATGGAAATGAAAAGAAAGTGATACATTCAGATATGATAGATGTCACATTCTACATTTCATTGTAGACTTATCTTGATGAACCTCTAATCCAATACTCTTGGTTAAGAAACCATGAAATGTGTGATATGCAATCGTTACAATAAAGATGTGATGAACTCAATATACTTTGATAAATGTTGACCAATATATCTTGAGAATGGGGTAAGCTAATCAATGAGTATAATGTAATTATATCATGACAAGGATGAGAAATGAACTCTGAAAAACACTAGAGGGGGGTGAATAGAGTTTTTAATTATTTTAACAATTATTTAACTCAAACAACCACAATTGAAAATGGAAGAAGGAGACAAGTGTTTAGAGTGGTTCCAATCTTAGCAAATACTAAGATTGTCAGTCCACTACCCGGTTGCTTACCCAACCGGGATTTTAAAAGTATCAATTTTATTACTTTCACAAGGATTTACACAAAATACAATACTTTCTTACACCCCTTGAACAGCCTTCACTTGAAGTAGATGCACCAACCCGAGGTAGCCTTCTTGAAGTAACTCCAAGCTCCCCCTTGAAGTAGCCTTCCTCTTTAGAAGTAACCTCCCGTTGCACCAGCCTTCTAGAAGTAGTTCAAGGTCCCCTTCTTCACCAAGAAGATCTTCCAGCCTCTCCAATCCGTAGCCTCCAACCTAGGAGTAGCAAGGAGAGTACAAACAATAATAGTGAACAAGAAAGGAAAATGGAAATTACAACTTATCCTTTGAAGCACAAGGCTTGATTTGCTTAGATCAAGCGTGTAGATCTTCTAACCAATGTGTATGGAATTCTGATTGTTGTGGATTAGGAGATGATAGCCTGTAGGACACGAAATTTGAGCTAGAAGAGTAAGTAGCCTGTTGCCAATATGCTTAATTGCTCACAAACAGATTGCTCAATGTAAATGTATGCTCAAAGATTGCTCAAGTGTGGAATCAAGTGTGTTTAGGTGTCCTAAGGCATGTCCTATTTATAGGAATGTCCTACAAGTGCTTAAGGACGTTCTAGACACTTTATAGAGGTTTCTAAGTGCTTAACTAGCCGTTAGATATAAGTTAGTTGCTTTAACAATGGCTAGTTCATTAATTCTGCAATTGCTGTAGAGACCATCTCGGTCGAGAAATGGTCGACCGAGACACCTACTCGGTCGAAGTTTTGTCGACTGACAGGCTCTCTGGATCAAGTGTTTGCAACGTTTATCCTCAACTGCCAACTACCTTGTCAGCTGTGTCTAACGGCTACTTGGGTCTTTCTCGGTCGAGAAGTTTGTCGACCGAGAGTGTCTCGGTCGAGGATTTTGTCGACCGAGATAGACTCTGTTTCAATGTTTCAAATGAAGACATTAAGTGTGTGTATGAGTGTGCATATGTGACACTGTTGAAGGGGATGACCTATCTAAATGTGGTGTTTAGCTAGGGAAGATCTAACGCTTGATTTACATGAAGTCTAAGTACTTGTACATTATATATTTGTACAAGTTTACAATTGATTACATTTCATGACAGTTACAATCATTCAAGCATATAGATTCCCTAGTGCTTTGTCATCCACCTTATTCCTGCAACACTCAAGTAGCACGTTAGATCAACAAGAATGAAATATTTGTCATTATCAAAACAAAGGGATTTACAGATGTCCATTTAGCCAACAATCTCCCCCTTTTTGAAGATGACAAACATTTCCTAAATATAAAATAAGAAAGTATAAAAACATGTGAGTTTCATACCTGAAGATTACCTTTGTAAATTTCTTCTCTTGTTTATAAAATGTGTGCTTATTGTTCCCCATGAATTATGGAACATGAAATCCAATTCTTTAGGGAATATAGCAACTTTCAATGTAAAGCCAAGAGTTTATGAAACTCATTGATTGAGTTTTGCACAAATACTAAGTTTTATATTTATTTCTTCCCCTTTGTCATTTCAAAAAGATATCCGTTAAAAATAAAACTCCCCCTTAATTAGATGTCCCAACAAATTCAATGACAAAGATGTCCATTAAAAGCCAAAATGATGCAAATAAACGACATTGTTAAGAAGCACAAATATCAAAGAAAACATCTTCCAAAGGAGTGATAAGCAATTGCTTTCTTATTTTGTTGAATTGGTCTAGTGGAAGCGGTTTTGTAAAAATATCAGCCAATTGATCTTCCGTATCAACATGATGAAGGGAGACATGATTTTTAGAAATATGATCCTTTAAAAAGTGATGACGGATTTCAATATGTTTAGCTCTGCTGTGTAAAATAGGATTGTGTGCTAAGTTTATAGCGCTTGTGTTGTCACAAAAGATAGGTGTAGATGAAAGAGTAAAACCATAATCGTTTAATACTTGTTTCATATAAAGCACTTGAGCACAACAAGATCCGGCTGCCATATATTCAGCTTCAGTTGTAGAAAGGGCAACTGTGTTTTGTTTCTTGCTAAACCAAGATACTAAAGCTCTCCCTAACAAGAAACAGCCACCACTAGTGCTCTTGTGATCAAGTCGACAACCAGCATAATCAGCATCAGTATAAGCTTTAAAATCCAAGGATTGTCCTTTTGGATACCATAAACCAAAACATGTAGTGCCGGCTAAGTATCGAAGAATTCATTTAACTGCTTGAAAATGAGAGTGCATAGGTTGTGATTGAAATCGAGCACAAAGACCAACGGAAAACATGATGTCCGGTCTAGAAGCAGTTAAGTAAAGCAAACTACCAATCATGGCTCTATATAAGGAATCATCAATAGGTTCCCCATTTTCATCCTTATCAATTTTAGTAGAAGTGGCCATAGGAGTAGTAGCATGTTTGCACTGATCCATCCCAAAACGTTTTAAGAGTTCTTTAGTATACTTTTCTTGGCTTATAAAAATCCCGGCAGGTGTTTGTTTAATTTGGAAACCAAGAAAGAAAGTTAGTTCACCCATGAGGCTCATTTCAAATTCTTTTTGCATATTGTCACTAAATTGTGTGCACAATGATTCATTTGAAGCTCC
Source organism: Alisma plantago-aquatica (assembly GCA_963693085.1). Lineage (NCBI taxonomy): Eukaryota > Viridiplantae > Streptophyta > Magnoliopsida > Alismatales > Alismataceae > Alisma > Alisma plantago-aquatica. Next base: position 770,552,666 of record OY856410.1, read on the forward strand.
AAAAATAATGTCATCAACATATATTTGAACAACTAGAAAATCAGATGTAAATGTTTTGAAAAATAAAGTAGAATCTAAATTTCCAATAGAAAAACCATTATCAAAAAGATATGTCTTGAGCCTTTCATACTAGTTCCTAGGTGCTTGTTTTAAACCATAAAGTGCTTTCTTAAGTTTATAAACATAGTCACCTTTTTCTGGTATTTCAAAACCGGGTGGTTGGGCAACATATACTTCTTCTTGAATGATTCCGTTTAGAAATGCACTTTTTACATCCATTTGGTAGAGTTTGATGTTTTTATGTGCAGCAATAGCTAGTAACATTCTAATAGCTTCAAGTCTAGCTACTGGTGCATACGTTTCATCAAAGTCTATTCCTTCTCTTTGATTATATCCTTGTGCTACTAACCGAGCTTTATTCCTTATTACTTCTCCTGCCTCATTTAGCTTATTTCTAAAAACCCATTTAGTTCCAATGATGGTTTTATCTTGTGGTTTAGGAACTAAATCCCATACATCATTTTTTGTGAATTGGTTTAATTCTTCTTGTATTGCTATTATCCAATAATCATCTTTAAGAGCTTCAGATATCTTCTTAGGTTCAATGATAGAAACAAAAGCCATGTTTGCGACATCCTTAAAGGAAGACCGAGTTTTTACTTTATCATTTGGATCTCCAATAATTAATTCTTGAGGATGATCCTTAATAAGTCTAGGTATAGGTTGTGTTTCAGCTTGGTTATTGTTTGTAGTATCTTTCTCACTATCATTTGGTATGTTTAAGTTTTCGAATTGATTAGTAAGATCAATTATTTCTAGATTTTCTGATTTGGACTCTTCATGAAAAGAGACATGAATAGATTCCTCAACTTTTCTAGAGATAGTGTTGTAGACTCTAAATGCTTTGCTAGAGATAGAATATCCCAAAAAAGAATGCTTTGTGTGATTTAGAATCAAACTTATCTCTATCATCTTTGGTATTTAAGATATAGTATGTAGATCCAAAGGTATGAAAATAGTCAACTCTAGGTTTCTTAGAATGTATTATTTCATATGGAGTTTTCTTCAAATGAGAGTGAACAGTTACTCTATTTAACACATAGCATGTGGTGTTTATAGCTTCAGCCCAAAAGGTTTTGGGTGTGTTATGTTCGAGCATCATAGTTCTAGCCATTTCTTGTAGTGATCGATTTTTCCTTTCAACTATACCATTTTGTTGTGGAGTGCGTGGAGCAGAAAAATTGTGAGTGTACCCTTGAGATGTGCAAAATTCTTCAAATACATGATTTTCAAATTCTCCACCATGATCACTTCTAATGATACATATTTTGCTTTGTAATAGATTTTCAATCATGGAACAAAATTTTATAAAAACATGAATAGTTTCATCTTTGGTTGCAATAAAATGTACCCATGTATATCTACTATAATCATCAACAATAACAAAACAATATCTTTTGCCACCAATAGATTGTGTTCTCATGGGTCCAAATAAATCCATATGAATTAATTCTAAATATCTACTGGTGCTAAGTACATGTTTAGGTTTAAAAGAGGTTTTTGTTTGCTTTCCCAATGTACATGGTTCACAATTTTCAACTTGATCAAAGGATAAAGTAGGCAAACCACGAACAAGATCATATTTCACTAACTTTTTGATAACATGTGAACTAGCATGTCCTAGCTTTTTATGCCATAGTTGTTAAGTATTTTCATTTGCAACCAAGCATTTTCCTACTATAGATTTCATAGAGTTAGGTCTAAGAATATAAAGATTTCCAACTCTTTTTCCTTCATAGACAACATTTGTAGTGTTTTCTATTAATAATTTGTAGCAGGTTTTGTTAAATAACACATCATAGCCACTATCACATAATTGACTCACACTTATTAAGTTATGGTGCAAACCATCAACGAGTAGAACATTCTTTATTTTGAGGTTTGTACCAATGTTACCTATTCCAATGATTTTACCTTTACCGTTATCTCCAAAAGTGACTGTTCCACTCTTCTTTTCTTCAAAAGTTTGAAATGCATCCTTGTTTCCGGTCATGTGTTTGGAACATCCACTGTCGACCACCCAATCCTCTTGAGAGTCTTCATCATCTTCTCTTGCCATTAGACATTCCACCTTTTCTTCTCCGCTTTCACTTTCACTTGACTCGTCCCATGCAGCTTTATAGACTTTTTCTCCCCTCTTCTTGTGTGAGCTTTTCTTTCCTTTCTTTGCTTTAGGACATTCATTTTTGAAATGTCCTTTCTTTCCACACTCAAAGCACCTAGGAGGAGAAGAAGAAGAACTAGAAATTTTGTTAGATTTAAATCTTTTATATTTCTTACCATTGATAATAAAGGCCTCTTCTCCTTCTTCTTCACTTGACACCTCACTTTCTGGTGTGATTATCTTTGAAGCTTTTAGAGCCACATCCTTCTTCTTTCCTTGCTGAAGTTCATGTTCTCTTCTTTCTTCCTCTTCTAGGGTTCTTCATGAGCTTCTGGATTGCCAATGAGTTGCTCCATTTTCAGTCGAGTGAGGTCATTGGCTTCTTCAATGGCTGTCACCTTTGGCTTGTATTTAGGAGGAAGTGATCGAAGGATTTTTTATACCTGATCTTCTTCAAGAACAGTTTTTCCTAGGGCATTTAAACCATTAACAATAGAAGAGAATTTTGCAAACATTTCACTAATAGATTCATTTGGATCCATACGAAAGTGTTCAAACTTTTGTTTAAGCATGCTAATCTTAGAATTCTTGACTTGAACTGTACCTTCATAAGTTATGGACAGTCTATGCCAAATGTCATAGGTTGTGTCACAGTTTGATATCCTATTAAATTCTCCTACTGAAATTGAACAATATAAAATGCTTACAGCTTTGGCATTCATTTGAGCCAACTTTACCGTATTTGCATCCCACTCTGCATATTGTGTTTGAGGAAGCTCGTATGGGGTTGACACCATCCTCCATAAGTCCCAATTGATGCCTTGGAAGTAGAACTGCATCCTTCTCTTCCAATATGTGTAGTTTGTTCCATCAAACGCTGGAGGTCTAGCAACAAGTGTCCCTTCAAGGTTAAGGTTGTTAAGCACCCCGTCACCCATTCTTCAAGACCTTGTTAGGGTTCCTTGAAGCCTGCTCTGATACCAATTGAAAAACACTAGAGGGGGGGGTGAATAGAGTTTTTAATTATTTTAACAATTATTTAACTCAAACAACCACAATTGAAAATGGAAGAAGGAGACAAGTGTTTAGAGTGGATCCAATCTTAGCAAATACTAAGATTGTCAGTCCACTACCCGGTTGCTTACCCAACTGAGATTTTGAAAGCATAAATTTTATTACCTTCACAAGGATTTACACAAAATACAATACTTTCTTACACCCCTTGAACAGCCTTCACTTGAAGTAGATGCACCAACCCGAGGTAGCCTTCTTGAAGTAACTCCAAGCTCCCCCTTGAAGTAGCCTTCCTCTTTAGAAGTAACCTCCCGTTGCACCAGCCTTCTAGAAGTAGTTCAAGGTCCCCTTCTTCACTAAGAAGATCTTCCAACCTCTCCAATCCGCAGCCTCCAACCTAGGAGTAGCAAGGAGAGTACAAACAATAATAGTGAACAAGAAAGGAAAATGGAAATTACAACTTATCCTTTGAAGCACAAGGATTGATTTGCCTAGATCAAGCGTGTAGATCTCCTAACCAATGTGTATGGAATTGTGATTATTGTGGATTAGGAGATGATAGGCTATAGGACACGAAATTTGAGCTAGAAGAGGAAGTAGCCAGTTGCCAATATGCTTAATTGCTCACAAACAGATTGCTCAATATAAATGTATGCTCAAAGATTGCTCAAGTGTGGAATCAAGTGTGTTTAGGTGTCCTAAGGCATGTTCTATTTATAGGAATGTCCTACAAGTGCTTAAGGACGTTCTAGACACTTTCTAGAGGTTTCTAAGTGCTTAACTAGCCGTTAGATATAAGTTAGTTGCTTTACCAACGGCTAGTTAATTAATTCTGCAGTTGCTGTCAGAGACCATCTCAGTCGAGAAATGGTCGACCGAGACACCTACTCGGTCGAAGTTTTGTCGACCGACAGGCTCTCTGGATCAAGTGTTTGCAACGTTTATCTCCAACTACCAACTAACTTGTTAGCTTTGTCTAATGGCTACTTGGGTCTTTCTCGGTCGAGAAGTTTGTCGACCGAGAGTGTCTCGGTCGAGGATTTTGTCGACCGCGATAGACCCTGTTTCAATGTTTCAAATAAAGACATTAAGTGTGTGTATGAGTGTGCATATGTGACACTGTTGAAGGGGATGACCTATCTAAATGTGGTGTTTAACTAGGGAAGATCTAACGCTTGATTTACATGAAGTCTAAGTACTTGTACATTATATATTTGTTCAAGTTTACAATTGATTACATTTCATGACAGTTACAATCATTCAAGCATATAGATTCCCTAGTGCTTTGTCATCCACCTTATTCCTGCAACACTCAAGTAGCACGTTAGATCAACAAGAATGCAATGTTTGTCATTATCAAAACAAAGGGATTTACAGATGTCCATTTAGCCAACAATCTCCCCCTTTTTGAAGATGACAAACATTTCCTAAATATAAAATAAGAAAGTATAAAAACATGTGAGTTTCATACCTGAAGATTACCTTTGTAAATTTCTTCTCTTGTTTATAAAATGTGTGCTTATTGTTCCCCATGAATTATGGAACATGAAATCCAATTCTTTAGGGAATATAGCAACTTTCAATGTAAAGCCAAGAGTTTATGAAACTCATTGATTGAGTTTTGCACAAATACTGAGTTTTATATTTATTTCTCCCCCTTTGTCATTTCAAAAAGATATCTGTTAAAAATAAAACTCCCCCTTAATTAGATGTCCCAACAAATTCAATGACAAAGATGTCCATTAAAAGCCAAAATGATGCAAATAAACGACATTGTTAAGAAGCACAAATATCAAAGAAAACATCTTCCAAAGGAGTGATAAGCAATTGCTTTCTTATTTTGTTGAATTGGTCTAGTGGAAGCGGTTTTGTAAAAATATCAGCCAATTGATCTTCCGTATCAACATGATGAAGAGAGACATGATTTTTAGAAATATGATCCCTTAAAAAGTGATGACGGATTTCAATATGTTTAGCTCTACTGTGTAAAATAGGATTGTGTGCTAAGTTTATAGCGCTTGTGTTGTCACAAAAGATAAGTGTAGATGAAAGAGTAAAACCATAATCGTTTAATACTTGTTGCATATAAAGCACTTGAGCACAACAAGATCCGACTGCCATATATTCAGCTTCAGTTGTAGAAAGGGCAACCGTGTTTTGTTTCTTGCTAAACCAAGATACTAAAGCTCTCCCTAACAAGAAATAGCCACCACTAGTGCTCTTGCGATCAAGTCAACAACCAGCATAATCAGCATCAATATAAGCTTTAAAATCCAAGGATTGTCCTTTTGGATACCATAAACCAAAACATGTAGTGCCGGCTAAGTATCGAAGAATTCATTTAACTGCTTGAAAATGAGAGTGCCTAGGTTGTGATTGAAATCGAGCACAAAGACCAACGGAAAACATGATGTCCGGTCTAGAAGCAGTTAAGTAAAGCAAACTACCAATCATGGCTCTATATAAAGAATCATCAATAGGTTCCCCATTTTCATCCTTATCAATTTTAGTAGAAGTGGCCATAGGAGTAGTAGCATGTTTGCACTGATCCATCCCAAAACATTTTAAGAGTTCTTTAGTATACTTTTCTTGGCTTATAAAAATCCCGGCAGGTGCTTGTTTAATTTGGAAACCAAGAAAGAAAGTTAGTTCACCCATGAGGCTCATTTCAAATTCTTTTTGCATAATGTCAGTAAATTGTGTGCACAATGATTCATTTGAAGCTCCAAAAATAATGTCATCAACATATATTTGAACAACTAGAAAATCAGATGTATATGTTTTGAAAAATAAAGTAGAATCTGAATTTCCAATAGAAAAACCATTATCAAAAAGATATGTCTTGAGCCTTTCATACCAGTTCCTAGGTGCTTGTTTTAAACCATAAAGTGCTTTCTTAAGTTTATAAACATAGTCACCTTTTCCGGTATTTCAAAACCGGGTGGTTGGGCAACATATACTTCTTCTTGAATGATTCCGTTTAGAAATGCACTTTTTACATCCATTTGGTAGAGTTTGATGTTTTTATGTGCAACAATAGCTAGTAACATTCTAATAGCTTCAAGTCTAGATATTGGTGCATACGTTTCATCAAAGTCTATTCCTTCTTGTTGATTATATCCTTGTGCTACTAACTGAGCTTTATTCCTTATTACTTCTCCTGCCTCATTTAGCTTATTTCTAAAAACCCATTTAGTTCCAATGATGGTTTTATCTTGTGGTTTAGGAACTAAATCCCATACATCATTTTTTGTGAATTGGTTTAATTCTTCTTGCATTGCTATTATCCAATAATCATCTTTAAGAGCTTCAGATATCTTCTTAGGTTCAATGATAGAAACAAAAGCCATGTTTGCGACATCCTTAAAGGAAGACCGAGTTTTTACTTTATCATTTGGATTTCCAATAATTAATTCTTGAGGACGATCCTTAATAAGTCTAGGCATAGGTTGTGTTTCAGCTTGGTTATTGTTTGTAGTATCTTTCTCACTATCATTTGGTATGTTTAAGTTTTCGAATTGATTAGTAAGATCAATTATTTCTAGATTTTTTGATTTGGACTCTTCATGAAAAGAGACATGAATAGATTCCTCAACTTTTCTAGAGATAGTGTTGTAGACTCTAAATGCTTTGCTAGAGGTAGAATATCCCAAAAAGAATGCTTTGTGTGATTTAGAATCAAACGTATCTCTATCATCTTTGGTATTTAAGATATAGCATGTAGATCCAAAGGTATGAAAATAGTCAACTCTAGGTTTCTTAGAATGTATTATTTCATATGGAGTTTTCTTCAAATGAGAGTGAACAGTTACTCTATTTAACACATAGCATGCGGTGTTTACAGCTTCAGCCCAAAAGGTTTTGGGTGTGTTATGTTCGAGCATCATAGTTCTAGCCATTTCTTGTAGTGATCGATTTTTCCTTTCAACTATACCATTTTGTTGTGGAGTGCGTGGAGAAGAAAAATTGTGAGTGTACCCTTGAGATGTGCAAAATTCTTCAAATACATGATTTTCAAATTCTCCACCATGATCACTTCTAATGGTACATATTTTGCTTTGTAATAGATTTTCAATCATGGAACAAAATTTTATAAAAACATGAATAGTATCATCTTTGGTTGCAATAAAATGTACCCATGTATATCTACTATAATCATCAACAATAACAAAACAATATCTTTTGCCACCAATATATTGTGTCCTCATGGGTCCAAATAAATCCATATGAATTAATTCTAAAGATCTACTGGTGCTAAGTACATGTTTAGGTTTAAAAGAGGTTTTTGTTTGCTTTCCCAATGTACATGGTTCACAATTTTCAACTTGATCAAAGGATAAAGTAGGCAAACCATGAACAAGATCATATTTCACTAACTTTTTGATAACATGTGAACTAGCATGTCCTAGCTTTTTATGCCATAGTTGTAAAGTATTTTCATTTGCAAGCAAGCATTTTCCTACTATAGATTTCATAGAGTTAGGTCTAAGAATATAAAGATTTCCAACTCTTTTTCCATCATAGACAACATTTGTAGTGTTTTCTATTAATAATTTGCAGCAGGTTTTGTTAAATAACACATCATAGCCACTATCACATAATTGACTCACACTTATTAAGTTATGGTGCAAACCATCAACGAGTAGAGCATTCTTTATTTCGAGGTTTGTACCAATGTTACCTATTCCAACGATTTTACCTTTACCGTTATCTCCAAAAGTGACTGTTCCACTCTTCTTTTCTTCAAAAGTTTGAAATGCATCCTTGTTTCTGGTCATGTGTTTGGAACATCCACTGTCGACCACCCAATCCTCTTGAGAGTCTTCATCATCTTCTCTTGCCATTAGACATTCCACCCTTTCTTCTCCGCTTTCACTTTCACTTGACTCGTCCCATACAGCTTTATAGGCTTTTTCTCCCCTCTTCTTGTGTGAGCTTTTCTTTCCTTTCTTTGCTTTAGGACATTTATTTTTGAAATGTCCTTTCTTTCCACACTCAAAGCACCTAGGAGGAGAAGAATAAGAACTAGAAATTTTGTTAGATTTAAATCTTTTATATTTCTTACCATTGACAATCAAGGCTTCTTCTCCTTCTTCTTCACTTGACTCCTCACTTTCTGGTGTGATTATCTTTGAAGCTTTTAGAGCCACATCCTTCTTCTTTCCTTGCTGAAGTTCACATTCTCTTCTTTCTTCCTCTTCTAGGGTTGCTTCATGAGCTTCTAGATTGCCAATGAGTTGCTCCATTTTCAGTCGAGTGAGGTCATTGGCTTCTTCAATGGCTGTCACCTTTGGCTTGTATTTAGGAGGAAGTGATCGAAGGATTTTTTATACCTGATCTTCTTCAAGAACAGTTTTTCCTAGGGCATTTAAACCATTAACAATAGAAGAGAATTTTGCAAACATTTCACTAATAGATTCATTTGGATCCATACGAAAGTGTTCAAACTTTTGTTTAAGCATGCTAATCTTAGAATTCTTGACTTGAACTGTACCTTCATAAGTTATGGATAGTCTATGCCAAATGTCATAGGCTGTGTCACAGTTTGATATCCTATTAAATTCTCCTACTGAAATTGAACAATATAAAATGCTTACAACTTTGGCATTCATTTGAGCCAACTTTACCGTATTTGCATCCCACTCTGCATATTGTGTTTGAGGAAGCTCGTATGGGGTTGACACCATCCTCCATAAGTCCCAATTGATGCCTTGGAAGTAGAACTGCATCCTTCTCTTCCAATATGTGTAGTTTGTTCCATCAAACGCTGGAGGCCTAGCAACAAGTGTCCCTTCAAGGTTAAGGTTGTTAAGCACCCCGTCACCCATTCTTCAAGACCTTGTTAGGGTTCCTTGAAGCCTGCTCTGATACCAATTGAAAAACACTAGAGGGGGGGTGAATAGAGTTTTTAATTATTTTAACAATTATTTAACTCAAACAACCACAATTGAAAATGGAAGAAGGAGACAAGTGTTTAGAGTGGTTCCAATCTTAGCAAATACTAATATTGTCAGTCCACTACCCGGTTGCTTACCCAACCAGGATTTTGAAAGTATCAATTTTATTACCTTCACAAGGATTTACACAAAATACAATACTTTCTTACACCCCTTGAACAGCCTTCACTTGAAGTAGATGCACCAACCCAAGGTAGCCTTCTTGAAGTAACTCCAAGCTCCCCCTTGAAGTAGCCTTCCTCTTTAGAAGTAACCTCCCGTTGCACCAGCCTTCTAGAAGTAGTTCAAGGTCCCCTTCATCACCAAGAAGATCTTCCAGCCTCTCCAATCCGCAGCCTCCAACCTAGGAGTAGCAAGGAGATTACAAACAATAATAGTGAACAAGAAAGGAAAATGGAAATTACAACTTATCCTTTGAAGCACAAGGCTTGATTTGCCTAGATCAAGCGTGTAGATCTCCTAACCAATGTGTATGGAATTGTGATTGTTGTGGATTAGGAGATGATAGCCTATAGGACACGAAATTTGAGCTAGAAGAGGAAGTAGCCAGTTGCCAATATGCTTAATTGCTCACAAACAGATTGCTCAATGTAAATGTATGCTCAAAGATTGCTCAAGTGTGGAATCAAGTGTGTTTAGGTGTCCTAAGGCATGTCCTATTTATAGGAATGTCCTACAAGTGCTTAAGGACGTTCTAGACACTTTCTAGAGGTTTCTAAGTGCTTAACTAGCCGTTAGATATAAGTTAGTTGCTTTAACAACGGCTAGTTAATTAATTCTGCAGTTGCTGTAGAGACCATCTCGGTCGAGAAATGGTCGACCGAGACACCTACTCGGTCAAAGTTTTGTCGACCGACAGGCTCTCTGGATCAAGTGTTTGCAACGTTTATCTCCAACTACCAACTACCTTGTCAGCTGTGTCTAACGGCTACTTGGGTCTTTCTCAGTCAAGAAGTTTGTCGACCGAGAGTGTCTCGGTCGAGGATTTTGTCGACCGAGATAGACCCTGTTTCAATGTTTCAAATGAAGACATTAAGTGTGTGTATGAGTGTGCATATGTGACACTGTTGAAGGGGATGACCTATCTAAATGTGGTGTTTAGCTAGGGAAGATCTAACACTTGATTTACATGAAGTCTAAGTACTTGTACATTATATATTTGTACAAGTTTACAATTGATTACATTTCATGACAGTTACAATCATTCAAGCATATAGATTCCCTAGTGCTTTGTCATCCACCTTATTCCTGCAACACTCAAGTAGCACGTTAGATCAACAAGAATGAAATGTTTGTCATTATCAAAACAAAGGGATTTACAGATGTCCATTTAGCCAACAAACTCATGCTTTGAATTGATGATCATTAATGATATATGATAAGAATGGTAATCATAAGAAAATACTTATGATGTCTTGGATGCTCCTAGAGGTGTGGAGTAATACATTCGGTTTGAACTAATAATGTGAGCATGAAACCCTAATTAAAGCATGACGGGAAACCCTAACCCTAATTTTGGGTAAAGGGAATGAAAAGCCCTAATTGATAGATAACCCTAATCCTGATAAAGGATGGTGGTGTTACTAATGTTTCATATGATGTGACAAATGACTTACATGACTATTATCATAACCATGTAGACATCAAGAGATGATGAACATAGCCAGATATGAGCTATGACTTTCATATAATTAACATGTTGTATGGCCTTATGTGCCTAATGTTGTTGTTGCTTAGTAAAAGTAACAAAATGTGCATGAACCTTATGAGTTCCATGAGTAAGTTGTTGCCTAGTGAAAGGCGGAAAAACATTTAATAGGCTTTGAGAGCCATGTGAGATACTTGTGTAATAAGTATTATGCATACCCCGGTCTAAGGACCCAGAGGTAATAGTTACCTAATAAATGGTAACAGTGATAGTGATGAATTGAGGGTATGAATACTCAAAGTTGATAAGTATGATAATGATGTTGCTGAGGGAAGTGAACTTTCAAAGAAATGAAATGAGGGACTGAGATCCCAATGTCATACAGACTGACAAGTGATTGATGAAAATAGTACTTGCTTCTTAATGACATTTGTCTGAATGAGTTATGTTTGAGAACTTGACTGATGCTAAAACAAAATGATAATGTACTTAATTAATCAAGTGAAATCATATCATGTAGAGCCCTGACCATAGATCCATCATCGTCAGCAATAGGTGATGGTGAAACGGGTGCTCCGCGGCAAAATCCGGAACGCATATTTTGAATATGTGGGGGCAATGGGCGACTGTATCCTGACGTCCTAATGAGAGAATTGATGAAAGGTAAATAAAAAACATCTCAATCCTTCATTACTTGTACCGGGATGGATGTATCATGAATCCCCCAATGATTAGGATAGATGCGGTATACATCTCCCAATAATGTTAATGTTGGATCGATGGAGATAAACATGAAATCTCACGATCGCGAAGAGCGTACAACACGCCATTGTAACTCTAATCGGGAAGTTGCCAGTATACCCTGGAAAGCTATATATAGCAGAGACACAAGATGTCCTGCATGGAATCTCGTGCTGACTGAGATATGGGAGGTCTTGGTAGCCGGACCTTGTATGGTACCGATTTCGATTTCGCAATGGTCGGTTGGAGTATGAGCGGTATACCTCATCTCCTCAGGGCATAAGTGTGATTGTAAAATGTAACTATCTGTATAGCATGTTTGCTTAAGATTTGAATATGAAAACTCATTGGCTGATGTTACATTCCTTTTATGCAATTTCAGTTGATAAATGTTATTCATATCTCTTTACATTCCTTGCAATTACATAAATGGATTATGAATCTACCATGAGTAGATACAATGTTCTCCTTAAGAAAGGAGGCTATCTTTCTATGTTCATACAATGAATAATGTTGTTGTTAATATGTAAGAACTCTTGTTCAATTTTAATATAATAATCTGTAACAACAATGTTTTGGCAGAGAGTTATATCTCCCGCTAGGGCAATTTACAATTGTCTCACCCCTGTGGAATCCAATTTTTTTTAGGTGGACACGGACAAAGAAGAAGACTCTCTTTTGTAGGAAAAGGAAAGCAACAGCTTGGATAGCAGTGAGATCTCAGGTGGAGATGCTGACTCTCAAGTCATATAGTTAGAAAGTCCTATGTGTCGTCTCTGTACTCTCAGGTCCTCAGAGTTTTTAGTAAGTGTTTTAATGAATCGATCCGAGATTTTAGCTTGATGCCTCGAAGTTATATGTTGTCTATATTTTATGTCTGGAGATAGCTGATGTTGTAAATCTCGAGAAGAGATAGTGCAAGACATGTACTTTGAAACAGAATGTAAATGTTATATTTTGGTTCTTGAAGAAAAAGATTTCCTATGTGTGGTTCTCTTTGCAAAAAGTTTTAATTTTTAGTGATTTTCAGTAATCCGCTGTAAATGATTTTCTTCCGCATTAGTTAATCATGTTTTCGTGAGTCGGTCGTTACAATTAGTGGTATCAGAGCTCTAGGTTCGCTGAGTCTACAGAGACATAGGACTAAGGTAGAAGAGTTTGTTCTAGTGTCACCCAATGTATCTGATATTGTCTTCTACCCATATAGGAGAAGAAGAACTTGAAGATGACTGGGACACATGAGGAGTTTGTTGTAGAAAGCAGCAATGCTGCACCAAGAAGAGGTGCAGGGGAGCAGGCAAGAGAGGGACAATTGCTTGAGAATCCCCTAGCTAATCCAGCTGTGATAAGAAATCCTTCCCTAGGTATCACTGTTGGGGAACTTAGGGCAACCATGATGTATTTAATGGATCGAGCACTAGTAATACAACCTAGATTACCAACCCCCAATAATGATGTTTTGGACATCAACATGATATGTAATCTACAACAACAGGTTGAAGCAATGGGAAATGATGAAGTTCTGGACTTAGAACAAGTCTGTGCTCAACCTCAGCCTGTTGAATCAATATATAGATGTAGGGAATAGAATACAACCTGAAATCAGGATCTACCACAAGTGCAGGGAACCTGCACATATCAGAAGGTTTTGCCCAGAAAAGAAAAATAAGATGATGATTAAGAAAAGGCCTATCAAAATCCAGGAACAGAGGCCTAGTAGTTTCAAAAAGGGAAAGACTTTGGTATCACTAGTACAACTAGGACCTAGTGCATCAAGGCTATGATCATCTAGAAAGGGTAAAGAATCCTCTAGACCATACCTGGCACCCAAAATTTGCTACCTATGTAGACAGGTAGGACATCTGGCAAGAAATTGCTCAGCTAGAAATGTTATGGTGAATCAACCTCTGAGGCAGAATCATCCTGAGGCAGTGAATAATCCACGAATCATGACAGGTTAGACAAAATAATGTCATTCTTATATGTCTTTTTATGGTTTCCTAAGTTAATTTGAGAAGGTAATTGATTGAGCCTTCTTTGATTAGTCCTATGAGGACTTATATTTTGTATAAACATTATAGATGTTTCATGTTACTCTTACCTCTATGAGAAGAAGATGAGGTATTGAAGAGATGTCTGGATAAAATCCAGTAATGAGTCTTATTTTTTTTGTAATAATATGAGAAGGAAGAAAAATGATAGTATACAAGTGCATACTACCTTATCTTAGTATTTATATACCCTGTCCAGGTATACAACTATTGATGATAAAACGAGTATGGAAACTCTTAGATTGTAATCTTTTTTATTGCTCTGATCAAGTAGTCATTTTGATACAATCTAATGAGTATCATGAAATAAGAAATATGGAATAAATAAATGTGTCCTGTCCTAAGCATAAGAAAGAGAAATATGAGATAACCTCAGATGAGCATGTTTGTATGAGGAAATAAAAGTATAATCCTCATAAGATAAGAATGAGAATAAGGGAGATGAATCTCATCTAATAAAGTTGTAAGTATCATAAAGATCCTTACCATAATGTATAAATGGAAAATATGATGAGATCATAAGATGATCATAAACATGCTAAAGGGATAATGATATGTAATCATCCTTATAAGATTCCTATGCTAGGGCAAGGAACCTAGGATGAGATAAAGAGTAAATGTTTCATGAATAGTTGAAAATACATGAAATAATAAGAGGAATATGAATCATTGTTATCTTTCCTTTCAGGGACATGACAGTCAAGTGGGTCATAGGACACTTGATGTGCATAAGATAAAAATGTTCATGATGATGGATACTTAGAAAAGTATCAGTTTACCTTGGACCTTGGTTTCAAGGAAAAGATATATGTAACAAGTGATGTCCCAAGAGGAAAGGAAGATAAAGATGTGATGTGTTTTTAACACATGTAATAGATACCAAGGTAATGGATCCTGGCATCTAAAGAAATATCAGATTGATCATGCAAAATATTATGAACCTCACATGTTAGGGGTTTCTGCTTTGCACAAACATAACAATTAATGATATCTTTGAGATAAGTTCTCAATGGATATTCCTTATGATAAGAGAATGTACAACTAATGAGATAGTTAGTGCTAGTATAAGGAAAGTTAGTATGGTGTTATCAGGTAAGATGACACAATCAGAGTATGAAAAGACTTATAGCCTCAAGTAGATGACATAATATAATTGTGATCTTGAAAGAGAAATACTGAACTAACTAAGGAACATGGGAGTATATGCTCCATGTGAATCATTCCATGATAAACTTGTATGTAATAACTTTGTATTGATCAAAACTCTATGGTGTCCCCATAATAATGAAATGTTATGTGATGACATGATGATATGATGCATGAATAATATCTATTTTTCTTTATCTAGGGATTTCGGGGACAAAATCCTTATAAGGGGTGGATAATTTGTAACATCCCTGACCTGGGTTATGCTTTAACCCTAGGTGTTTTGATTAAGAAAGATGATTATAATTTTAATCTTATCTTGTGAAAAGTAATTAGGCCTAATGAGGAACTTATGTTTCAATTTTGGTCTTGTTTGAACAATGTTGAAGTAATGTTTGCTTATTTTGGACTAAAGTGCAAATTACCCAAGTTAAGGGGATAACTTGCAAATGTTACATAATAATATGTTTCTCTGATGTTGATACATCATAATAGTGAATATGATGTAGTGGTATGGTTTCTACAAGCTTGGACACCAAGATAAAACTTGTTGGACAATGTTTGTGCATTAAAACCTAGTTTTGGTGTAAAGTGCAATTTACCCAAAACCTAAGGTTCAATATGCAAATTACCACTTCAATAAGGTCCCTAATATTTCTTGGAATTCTTTAGAGCAAAGAAAATGAGAGGGGTGTCTCATTTGAATTAAGTTGGAGGAGAGAGAATCTTGATATTAAAATAATCAAGATTTAAGCCTAATTGGAACCCTAATTCAATTTAATGCAAAACTAAATATAATAATTGAAAGGGCTTTCAACCAAAATTAAAATGGTTGAGTTCATATGTGTGTGGACGAGCTTAATCCTTGAAAAGGCACGAGCATATCCTAAGGAGGTGAAATTCCACTCACCATTATTATAAGAAAAAGAAATTCCACTCAAAAATGGATATTAATATTATAAGGGTTAAGGTGCTTAATTGCTTTTCCCTTTATTCTTGGATAATGAATAGGTTTTGCAAGAACATGAAGATGGCTTCATGGACAAGAAATGGAGGGGGATTTGGTGGAAATTATTTTGGGAATTAAAGGAAATAATCCCATTTTCTCTCTCCTTGGGATTTCCTTATACATATCCCTTTTTCCACTCACTTAAGGACTTCTTTTCAGATTTCCTTTCTTCCTTTGCCTTGGCCGACCCCAAGAGAATCTCAGGAACAGGAGGAGGACGACTACAACCTGTTTTTAAGGTCCTTGACCTTCGTTTTCCTTGATTCCATGGTGGAAATCAAAAATAAATCATTGATTTCTTCTTATTTCGATCTCCTCATCAACCCAAGCCAATCTTTTCAGCCATAAGCTTGAGGACGAGCTTAGGAGGAGTTGCAAAATCTTCATCCACCATTGTTTCTGTGATCTTGTAGCTTTGGATCTCAATTGGAGGCGGGTTTTATAACTTGAAACCTAACTTTGTTATTGCATTCAATTCCCCATCAAATAATGATCATTTCTCTATTTACAATTATTGATTTGGTTGATTGATGCAATCTCCATGGAAATCACAGTAGGTTTCATGGGTCTAGAGCTTGATGATGATGACATCATCATAAGCACACACCTCCCCAAATATCTATACCAAACGGTTTCAATCAAATGTCCAAACGGTTTGTGTTTGGGAGAAAACAGTTTCAAACCATTTGGAATGAAACGGTTTCACTAAACCGCATAGTATCAAACGGTTTAAGACCGTTTGGTGATGTTGACCAGGTTTGACCGTTTGGGGACTTGTTCATAATGATCTAGGTTAATGACCCACCAATTATTATTGATTAACTCCAATTGGTTCATGATTTGAAGGTCCATCAATCACCTAAACCCTAATCGGGTTGAGTGCTGATTTCATAAGTAATTGAGTTTGAAACTTGGGTTGATTGACACAAATGGTTTCAAAACCGTTTGGGAATCACCCAAACGGTCTCAGAACGTTTGGAGGTCAACCAAGACCGTTTGGAGGTCTAGGGTTGAGTATGGTTAGGTATTTGAAGATTCAAACATATGGTATAAACCCTAATCGGCTAAGTGCTGATTTTGCAATTGAATGAGTTGATGCTTTGGGTTGATTGACCCAAACGGTTTCAAAACAATTTGGGAATCACCCAAACGGTCTCAAGACCGTTTGGGGGTCACCCAAGACCGTTTGGAGGCCTAGGGTTAAGTTTGGTCAAGTGTTTTAAGGTCCAAAGATACCAAATGAAATACAATTAAGTGTTGATTTGGTGACCAATCCTAGGATCCAAACCCGAATTGAATGACATGATTAATGATGATATGATGGGAAAATGGTCTCAAGACCATTTGGAGGTCAACCAAATGATCCCAAGACCGTTTGGGGGTCACCCAAGACCGTTTGGAGGTCTAGGGTTGACTATGGTTAGGTGTTTGAAGATCTAAAGGTACTAAGTTGAAGTGCAATCAAATGATGATTTGGTGATCAATCCAATGATCCAAACTTTGATTGATTGACTTGGATTTTGATGTTGACATGGGAAAATGGTTTCAAGACCGTTTGGAGGTCATCCAAACGACCTCAAGACCGTTTGGGGTCAGGTCATGCCCAATTTGGATGAAGGCTCAATGGTTTCAAGGTAACCAATCTCACATTGATTAATGTATCAACGATTCCAAACCCTAATCCAATTGATTCAAACCCTAATTTATGATCAATTGAGGGTCAATTGAGGGTCAAATCAGTTGAAGGTTGACCTATTTAACTTAATTGAAGTATGGTAATAGGTCCAATTGATGATTGCTTACATGAATTCAATGGTTGAAGGATTCAACATTGGAAACCCTAATTTGATTGGAGTGGTTGAGACCCTTTTTGGTCCTTGCAGTTTTGAGGGGGTTTGGACCAAACAGTCTCAAGACCATTTGAGTCCAAAAGGTCTCAAGACCGTTTGGGACCAAACGATCCCAAACCGTTTAGGTGCATGCGGTTTCAAAAAGTCAACTTTGGCAAACGGTCTTCACCACCTACTTTACTAAACGGTTTTGAGTATTCAACCAAGACCGTTTGAGGTATGATTGGTCAAGACCAATTGAGGTCTAAGTGACCAAGATCATTTGGAAAGTAATTAATCAAATTGTATGAACACTTAAAGTGAATAAAGGTCAATGGTTTAAGTGGTCAATTACATGATGTAAATCAATGGTGTTTATAATAATGGTACCTTTAATGAGATAGGGTGATTAGTACCCTTCAAGTAGCTAATCCCTAATGATCATGGTGATAATGACATAAACCATGATGTCAATTCTTCTTCAAGATTGAGTTGACTTAGCTTAATTAAGGTTGAAGCAAACATCATCTTGTAGAAGATGATAGAGAAGATTTCCTACATGATTGATAATCAAGTAATAGACTTTCTAGATGAATGAATGTTTAATTAGGGTATGATCCTTCATAGTGAGATCATGAAACCCTAATTATGAGGGTTAATGAATCATAACCCTAACTGAGAATATTAATGGAAGTAATCTTACTACATGATGATGGTATGATCTTAATTCATAGTGATGGTAGGATAAACCCTAATTCAGGGTACTTTGATGATCACTCCTACTTGGGGTGAATAGTAAACCCTAATTTAGGGTGATGTGATATGAATAGTAAATCCTAATATAGGGTGATGTGATATGAATAGTAAATCCTAATCTAGGGTGATGTGATGTGAATAGTAAACCCTACTTGTGGGTTATGGAATAAGAAACCCTAATGGAGGGTGATGACATGAGAAACTCTAATTGGGGGTGATGTCATGAGAAACCCCAATTGGGATGAACAATAAGTCTAATTATGGTTTATTGAATATGAAACCCTAGTTTAAAGTGATGTTATGTGGAACCCTGATATTATGATATGGTGTAAAACTCAATTCAGGGTGATGTCATGTGATGATATATGAAACCCTAGAGATGGTTTAATAGCCAGTACACCAAAGAGAGGTGTGGCTAAAATAATTAAATAAGATGAATATATTATAGACATGAATGATAGGGTTGATGAACCATGTGAATGATAAGGTGGTGATTTTAATGAATAAGGATCTAAGAGACAAGATGATGCCTAGATCCTTGTACAACCATCTCTATATATGAGTAATATCCAATACACCTTACAATGATGAGGACATGAAACTTTTAGGAATGATGTATGCTATACTAAATAATGATGTGGATAACATCCTAAGAGTTGAAATACCTAAAATAGTTGATAATGGTTTATCTTATATCAACAATGTCTATCAGTTGGATAAGTCCATATCATTAAAGTCAATTGGATAATTCTAATGTGTGACCCATGCACCATATGATGAAAGTAACAAGTTAGTGGATAATGTTAGTTGATTAACTTTAGAATATGGAAATGAAAACAATTGTTACCTAGTGAAAGGCGGAAAAACATTTAATAGGCTTTGAGAGACATGTGAGATACTTGTGTAACAAGTATTATGCATACCTCGGTCTAAGGACCCAGAGGTAATAGTTACCTAATAAATGGTAACAGTGATAGTAATGAATTGAGGGTATGAATACCCAAAGTTGATAAGTATGATAATGATGTTGCTGAGGGAAGTGAACTTTCAAAGAAATGAAATGAGAGACTGAGATCCCAATGTCTTATAAAGACTGACAAGTGATTGATAAAAATAGTACTTGCTTCTTAATGGAATTTGTCTGAATAAGTTATGTTTGAGAACTTGACTGATGCTAAAAGAAAATGATAATGTACTTAATTAATCAAGTGAAATCATATCATGTAGAGCCCTGACCATAGATCCATCATCGTCAGCAATAGGTGATGGTGAAACGGGTGCTCCGCGGCAAAACCCAGAATGCATATTTTGAATATGTGGGGGCAATGGGCGACTGTATCCTGACGTCTTAATGAGGGAATTGATGAAAGGTAAATAACAAACCTCTCAATCCTTCATTACTTGTACTGGGATGGATGTATCATGAATCCCCCGATGATTGGGACAGATGCAGTACACATCTCCCAATAATGTTAATGCCGGATCGATGGAGATAAACATGAAATCTCACAATCACGAAGAGAGTACAGCATGCCACTGTAACTCTAATAGAGAATTTGTCAGTATACCCTGGAAAGCTATATATAGCAGAGACACAAGATGTCCTGCATGGAATCTCACGCTGACTGAGATATGGGAGGTCTTGGTAGTCGGACCTTGTATGGTACCGATTTCGATTTCGCAATGGTCGGTTGGAGTATGATCAATATACCTCATCTCCTCAGGGCATAAGTGTGATTGTAAAATGTAACTATCCGTATAGCATGTTTGCTTAAGGTTTGAATACGGAAACTCATTGGCTGATGTTACATTCCTTTTATGCAATTTTAGTTGATAAATGTTATTCATATCTCTTTACATTCCTTGCAATTAGATAAATGGATTATGAATCTACCATGAGTAGATATAATGTTCTCCTTAGGAAACGAGACTATCTTTCTCTATTCATACAATGAATAATGCTGATGTTAATATATAAGAACTCATGTTCAATTTTAATATAATAATCTGCAACAACAATGTTTTGGCGGAGAGTTATATCTCCCGCTGAGGCAATTTACAATTGTCTCACCCCCATGGGATCCAATTTTTTTTAGGTGGACGCGGAAAAAGAAGAGACTCTCTTTTGTAGGAAAAGGAAAGCAACAACTTGGACTGCAGTGAGATCTCAAGTGGAGATGCTGATTGTCAAGTCATATAGTTAGAAAGTCCTATGTGTCGTCTCTGTACTCTCAGGTCCTCGGAGTTTTTAGTTAGTGTTTTAATGAATCGATCTGAGATTTTGGCTTGATGCCTCGAAGTTATATGTTGTCTATATTTTATGTCTGGAGACAGCTGATGTTGTAAATCTCGAGAAGAGATAGTGCAAGACATGTAATTTGAAACAGAATGTAAATGTTATGCTTTGGTTCTTGAAGAAAAATATTTCCTATGTGTGGATCTCTTTGAAAAAAGTTTTAATTTTTAGTGATTTTCAGTAATCTGTTGCAAATGATTCGCTTCCGCATTAGTTAATCCTATTTTCGTGAGTCGGTCGTTACAATTATGATGCAAATAATAGAAGAGAGAAAAGAGTTATATAACTCATCATATGAAGAGATCAAGCTCCAAACCACAAGCTCCAAGTGAGAGAGAAACTTCAATAGAGATCAACTCCACGGCCACAAGATCACCTCAAAAGAGAAAAACACCATGGTCAAAGAAGAGCTCAAGAAAGAGGGTGAAAACCCTAGGCCGAATAAGAAGAAGAAATAAGAGAGCTTCTTCTCGCATGGGTACCACCATAGTCAAACCATAGTCTCTGACCTTTGTGAGGAGAAGATCTTCAAGAAATCCACCATGGTTTCACCATAGTCTCATGGCCGAGAGGGAAGAAAGGGAGGTATGGGTCAAGGGAAGACTAAATCAAGGGCTCAAAACCACTTACCAAGGAAGAAGATCATTAAAGATCACTACAAGGATGATGATCAAGCTCAAGAACACCACATGCAAGGTTGATCGACCACCAAAGCACCTAGATCAGCACCCTCTAGATCCACCAAGCTCCAAGGTTGACCAAGCAAGAAAGGATAAGGAACGAGATCTAAAAGAATTGCTTGCATGTAAAAGAGAGAGCATATATACATGTGGGTAAGAGGGAGGTGGAAGGTATGGGGTATCAACATAAGAGAGCACTAAAAGGACACTTGTCCACTAAGAAAATATCCATGCAACAACTAAACACTTACATGCATCAAAGGGTGATACAACCAAGGTGGTGTAGCGACCACTTAGGCCCACTACACACCTTGTAGCGGTCGAACCACACCATATGCATGTAGCGATCGCAACACTAGGTCACCACATCACCACATGGTCGAAACACATCACTAAAGAAAAACCATGCTGACCAAACCACATCAAGATCACCATGTCAAAGCAAACAACACCTAGAGTAGTGTAGAGATCACAATAATCATCAAAGAGTGGTGTTGCGGTCACTACACACTCAAACCCTAGCAAGATCGACACTCAACAACTAGGGAACTCAAGCAAACTCTAACCTCATCAGGTGATTCCACATCATCAACCATGGTCCAAACAAGGTTCCCCATAGCATTATCTTCTCTCATGATGCTAAGGAATAAGAAACACACTCTACATGTGACAAGTTGCAAGATTAACCCTCGGCATGGGTAAATTGCAACTTGGTCCAAAATAAGGAGACATGGCTCAAACATCAACAAAGTAGGACCAAACTAAAAACATAAGATTTTCACATGTTATTAAAGCATTAAAGAGATGAGATCAAGATTTGAGCATCTCATTAAGCAAAGAAAGCACACTCAAGCAGTAATCTAGGTCAGGGGCCTTACAACCATAATCCCCTATGAGCACTTCCTATGCATCTACTGTCACGGGTTAACAACCTAACCCCAATCTACACCTTAGGCACAAAAAATAAGGTGGAATAAAGGGTTAAAGTTGCCTGTCCCTGAGTGGATCAGTGAGAACCCATTACACTAAAGAAGATTACTCAAAACATAAAACACAATCAATCACTAATTAATCACATACCCAAATATATGGGTAAATTAAAACTGATTCCAGCGTCAGCACCCGCTCATAAACATTTGCATAAGATACCAAAGTCTTTCTTATATCCATACTATGCCAAGCATTTGATACACCCATCCCTGAGTGGATCTGTGAGAACCCATTACACTAAACGAGATTACTCAAAACATAAAATACAATCAATCACTAATTAATCACATACCCAAAAATATGGGTAAATTAAAACCGATTTCAGCGTCAGCACCCGCTCATAAACATTTGCATAAGATCCTAAAATCTTTCTTATATCCATACTATGCCAAGAATTTGATGCATATTGATCTATCGCCTTAGCCACAACATATATACACAGGAGAACAATATTCATATATGTCACACAAATAAGCTTTAACATGCTAACAAAATCCCAATTCATTTGAAACACGATATACAAAATTTTCCTGCCTGGACCTGAGATTACAGGGACGACTCTAGGACACACTAGACATCTAATCAACTTTATCAAGGATTCATCACTATAGCTCCTCTTTTCTGCCACATGTTTGTTTTCATCACTTCCGATTACCTAAAAAAATGTGGCGAACCATAAGGGTGAGACCCAGTCCCAGTAAGGGATATAACCTCCAACAACGTTTATTGATTAAAACATTTTTAAGTAATTACTTAGTTAAGAAAATTAAT
Source organism: Alisma plantago-aquatica (assembly GCA_963693085.1). NCBI lineage: Eukaryota > Viridiplantae > Streptophyta > Magnoliopsida > Alismatales > Alismataceae > Alisma > Alisma plantago-aquatica. Next base: position 770,575,718 of record OY856410.1, read on the forward strand.
CAACTATAACAAATAAGCTCAGTAGCACTGATGATTATCAAAATACACAAGGGAACAGACAATAACTATCATCATTAGCCAGACTATCATCCTTTATCTTGTTGATAACATAAGCACTTCAGTAGCATATGCATATCTAGAATCATGAGCAAGTCTAGTAACATAGCATCTCTATCATTATGAATAAGTCTAGCCACATAAGCATAGATAACAACATTAGCATGTCTAATAGGTTGAATATATCAACATCAGAAAAAGAGCTAACACCATAAGCACAACTATCTGGATAGGCATGATCAATAGTATATGCATCTCTAGTTATAAAGGCATGGCTAGCATGCTAAACATAACTAACAACATGTGATAGCTAGCATCATGATTATAATTAGCAGTAGCAGTATAGTTATCAATATAATCATGGCTACTGTATGTACGCACCTACAATCTTAAGCATATCCACAACATAAGTATATCTACTATCTCTTAATTGCACTAAGCATCATCTTTATGTAAAGAGAACAAACAAGGGTTATCATCCAATGTGACACGTCATGTATAGCTCTAAATAGATTTCTATACGGCTGAATTACATCTTTTATTATGCCCTAAGGAATTTGAGGATACCACTCAAAATCCAACTGACCACTGCTAAGTCAAAATCAGTGCCATACAAGATCTAGGAAGAGCAGACTCCTAAGATCTTCTCTACCCCCGGTCAGTACGGGTCCGCCACAGTGACACATAAGGGTAAGCTGCTAACAGCCTAGTCCGTCCTTGGTACAAGTCATGACACTAGTGAAAGGAGGTGGGTACACATACCCTACCATCCGAGGTACAACCGTAGTTGTCCTCCAATCTTGTCACATATATAATCACTGAGACACGATCGTAGCCGTTCTCAATCACATCAGATGTGTGAGTCATGACCATAGCCAACCTCCACAATCTGCATTGTGGATGACAAGGATATATCCTCAACTTGCCACCCCCACATACTCAACAGTATCTGCTCCGAGTTTACCTTAGGAATACTCGTTTCACCATCTGGAAAATCCTCACACTCAAATGGATCTATGGCACAAGGCGCAACATGATTAAAGTTTCACTTGATTTGTTATGCCAATTGGGTGAATTAAGGCTGCATCAAAAAAGAGGACATACAAACCCTAATTCACTTCTAGCAAGCATATAAATATCAAAACTTTGAAAAGGTATAAAATGTATGAAACATAATTTCTCATCTCATCATCACATGGTAATATTCACTTTCCATTCATGAGACCACACTAGTCATCATACTATCACAAGATAATAATCTTTTTCACAATATCATAGAGTATCAACCCTTATCAACATAAGAGGATTTAACCTCATTTAGGGCTCAACTATGCCCAAAGGTCATTCTATGAATTCGTCCATCTAGCACATTTCTTCATCAAATGAGCAAACCCTAAGCATAAGGAGCAAGAAAGGTAGGGTTTTAGAGCTTTAGAGCAATTTCTACCATGGAACAACAAGGTTCCGACCTGGAGTAAGCTAGGAGGAAGAATAAAAAAGAAATAGACAGAGGAAAGAAGGGAATTCTTACACTTTTAGGTCAAGATCACTAGAAGGAAGCTTTTTCAATCCTAAAATGAAGTCAATTTCAACCTTAGAGCCTTTCTCCAAGAAGATCCCCACTTTCTTCTTCCCCAGGTGGTAAAATTCATAGATGAACAGAGGGAGAACAAGGTTGGGAGAAGGAGGGAGGTTCTGGAGAGAAAATGGCTCGTTTTGGTTCTTGGGGATAAGTATATGACACTTTAAGATAAAGAAAAGGAAAAAGTTGAAGTTCTAGTATCTATCCAAGTGTCCATGGCCTTAATTTATTATAAATATACAAGCACACACAAAAGAAGATCCCCCACCATGTTTATAGACTTGCTTAGCTTTCCTTTGTCGAATTTCCCAGCCAATCAAATAATTCATTAGTTGATAGCTACTAAAGGTAGCTCATCTGTGAAGGGGAAACCCCTAAATTACCCTTGGAGAAAACACCTTCAAACCAAGGTTTAAATAGGAATCCCATGGATCAAAAATCTCAATAATGATGGTATAATATCCAAGGAACATAATTCAAGTGATAAATTGCAAAGAAAACCTCTTAGTTGGGTAAATTGCAGACAAACCCAAAATGTGCATAAAATTGTGTAACTTGCTCAAACAGTGTCCAAATTGGGCCAAATTTGAAACATAAGCTTGTCTTATGATTTCAAAGGATATAACAAGGTTATACTAAGGTTATAATAATTCAATTATGATAATTAAGCTCATTCAACTCATTAAGTAAGTTTAGGGGCCTTACAACTATAAACCCCTAACAGGGATTTTGCCCCCGAAATCTAAGGTAAACAAAGATGGGTACTTCCTCTGCACCCCATCCTATTACCTTCACATGTTTACTTGCATATCATGGTGATGTCACATCATTCATACATATCTCATCTTGGGTCAACACAAAAACCCCCCACATAAGAAGACATTTACAAATATGGAACATAGAAACTTGTTGTGCCACCTGTACAAATCTAATAGTAACTTTCAACTTTGGGACTCGATTGTCATATTGAACTATTCTATATGTTGTATCACACATCACTCAGAGGCCACACTCACTGGAGCTTACCAAACATAAAACATCAGGTATCTATTATCATATGCAACTTTATAAGGTTTCATCTCTATGCTCCTTTAATGGTTGTTGTAATCAACAACTCAATCAACCATGTAGGCACCCCTAGTTTTCAAGAAATTATGAGGAATATGTTTTTAAAGGATTGTCCAATGATATCAATGGTGGACTGACCATCTATTTTGTTGAATAATCATACACTTGTATGTAACTATTAACAAATATAACTTCCTGATTGACCTTGTTAGGGGTGGAGCAACGACATTGTCTTCATCATATCAGGACTCACATAACATGCTTAACAGAGGTATCATAACTCTTAGAGGATACTCTAGTCAACCCCCAACTCACTCTTGTTCAACTTGTCTCATAGTTATTGCTACTTCGGCAACCCTAAGGTTTTTGAAGAAATATTGATCATATTTTTTACCATATTTGAAATAGTTTGACATGTCATCATTCAAAGCTTGATATAACTTGTATGACATGTCTGTAACACTCTGTTCCTCATATTCATAAATTTTATTTGTACATTGGTTAGTCTATAGGACATAACTCTAAACTCATCATGGTCATGTGAATTATGTCATCCAATCTAAATCTTATGCATTGATATTTGATCATAGGTTTGTCTTAAAGGAACATGGTATCACATATCTATTGACCAATAAACCTTCTATCCTTGATAGTGGTCTTGTCCAGCAGCTATCACTAAACCATACACAACATTATAGAATCATTTTTGTTTTTCCTTCCTAATAACATTTAGAGGGTCATCATCAACTCTCTCTCCCTCTCTCTCTACGAAAGAGGAATACTTGGAATGTTCATTTAATAAACATCTCCAACCTTCACATATTTCTCATATTATTAATACATTTTGGATTCTAGGGTTCATTACCTCGGTATCCACCTCATGTGCTATAAGCAACTCACATCCTTATATCATCTACTTTTACCAACATTACAAATATCAAGACATATAAGAGGAGTCTTCCTAATTATTGGAAGGCTCAAAAGAAAAATCATCACAAACTTTATGAACTTGGAACCATAGTCCAAACAACCTTATGTTATAATAAGTGATCCACCTTCATGTTTGCAGTGAATCGAAACGTACCAAGTGGCAATGATCCACTTGAAAGTTGTACCCTAGAAAGGAAAGACACAAAGGGAAACACACTTCCCATACCATAGTAGTATTTTTCAAGGGTCACTAGTAAAAAGGTAACCAATTCTATTTTCATTATGCAGGTTACAACTTCTTATGTATCATTTTACCTTTTTCATTTTGGGTTCCTTGCCATTAGCATAGGAATCATCGTGATTAACATATCTCATTACTCCTTTCTTGACGACTATTTATCACACTTGGGTATGTTCTCTTATTTTATTATATTTTTCAACCACTTATCAATAAGTTAATCATCATATTCTTCATTTTCTTCATTAAATAGGGATCACCTCTTAATTTCTTTCACATGCCATGCTAATTTTTCATTAACACTTTCTTATACACATAGGTTGGTCTAAGATTAACTTAGGTTCCACCTTATTTCTTTGTTATTGTTCTCATTTATCTTCTCATTTTATACTTATCATTGGAGTTATCTCCATCTTATGTGGATTTCATACCTTGAATCACTTTATAAGCATAGACTTATCTGTATTTTACTTTATTATCTTCATGAATCACATCTTCAAGAACTCCTCTTTTTCTTATTTGTATTCAAATTTAGATACCATGGTGTTGTATCTTTCTCTTATAGTTACCAAACATTCAAGTTTTGATAGATAATGATGCAATTCTCATCTTCTTTAAGGTAGGATTGAGATATTCACACCATGATTTCTTATTAGTTATGCTCTTTAGATTGTCTCAAAATGACTACTTGATCAGAGTAATCAAAAAGCTAACAATCTAAGAGTTCCATACTTACCTTTCTTTAATAATTGAATACTTGGTCAGGGCACCCAAATACTGAGGTTAGGCAGTATGCACCGTATTTTTGTGTCATATTCTTAACTTAGACGTCATCCTAGTCTTAAGTCCTAGTGTCCCTATACACTCAGTGAACCTAAAGCTCTAATACCAACCTGTGAGAACCCGTTACACTAAACGAGATTACTCAAAACATAAAACACAATCAACCACTAATTAATCACATACCCAAAAATATGGGTAAATTAAAAGTGATTTCAGCGGCAGCACCCGCTCATAAACATTTGCATAAGATCCCAAAATCTTTCTTATATCCATACTATTCCAAGAATTTGATACAAATTGATCTATCGCCTTAGCCACAACATATATACACAGGAGAACAATATTCATATATGTCACACAAACAAGCATTAACATGCTAACAAAATCACGATTCATTTGAAACACCATATACAAACTTTTCCTGCCCGAACCTAAGAGTACAGGAAAGACTCTAGGACACACTAGACATCTAATCAACTTTATCAAAGATTCATTACTATAGATCCTCTTTGCTGCCACATGTTTGTTTTCATCACTTCCGATTACCCAAAAAAATGTGGCGAACCACAAGGGTGAGACCCAGTCCCAGCAAGAGATATAACCTCCAACAACGCTTATTGATTACAACATTTTTAAGTATTTAAACAATTAAGCAAATTAATCTGTATAATAAATAATCTTAGCAGCACTGATGACTATCAAAATACACATGGTAGCAGATAATAACTATCATCATTAGCCATACTATCATCCTTTATCTTGTTGATAACATAAGCAATTCAGTAGCATATGCATATGTAGCATCATGAGCAAGTCTAGTAACATAGCATCTCTATCATTATCAATAAGTCTAGCCACATAAGCATAGATAACAACATTAGCATGTCTAATAGGTTGAACATATCAACATAATAAAAAGAGCTAACACCATAAGCACAACTATCTGGATAAGCATGATCAGCAGTATATGCATCTCTAGTTACAAAGGCATGGCTAGCATGCTAAACATAACTAACAACATGTGATAGCTAGCATCATGATTATAATCAGCAGTAGCAGTATAGTTATCAATATAATCATGGCTACTGTATGTATGCATCTACAATCTTAAGCATATCCACAACATAAGTATGTGTACTATCTCTTAATTGCACTAAGCATCATCTTTATGTAAAGAGAACAAACAAGGGTTATCATCCAATGTGAAGTGTCATGTATAGACCTAAACATATATGTTATACGGCTGTATTACATCTTTTATTATGCCCTGAGGAATTTGAGGATACCACTCAAAATCCAACTGACCACTGCTAGGTCGAAATCAGTACCATACAAGATCTAGGAAGAGTCAGACTCCTAAGATCTTCTCCGCCCCTGGTCAGTACGGGTCCGCCATAGTGACACATAAGGTCAAGCTGCTAACAGTGCAGTCTGTCCTTGGTACAGGTCATGGCACTAGTGAAAGGAGGTGGGTATGCATACCCTACCATCCGAGGTACAACCGCAGTTGTCCTCCAATCTTGTCACATATATAATCACCGAGACACAATCACAATTGTTATCAATCACATTAGATGTATGAGGCATGACCATATCCAACCTCCACAATCTGCATTGTGGATGACAAGGATATATCCTCAACTTGCCACCCCACATACTCAACAGTATGCGCTCCGAGTTTCCCTTAGGAATACTTGTTTCACCATCTGGCAAATCCTAACACTTAGATGGATCTATGGCACATGGCGCTACATGATTAGAGTTTCACTTGATTAGTTATGCCAAATGGGTGAATTAAGGTTGCATCAAACAAGTAGACACACAAACCCTAATTCACTTCTAGCAAGCATATAAATATCACAACTTTGAAAAGATATAAAATGTGTGAAACATAATTTCTCATCTCATCATCACATGGTACTATTCACTTTCCATTCATGACACCACACTAGTCATCATACTATCACAAGATAATAATCTTTTTCACAATATCACAGGGTATCAACCCTTATCAACATAAGAGTATTTCACCTTATTCAGGGCTCAACCATGCCCAAAGGTCATTAAGACCATCATACTATCACATTATATAAATCCTTTTCACAATATCACAGGGTATTAACCCTTATCAACATAAGAGGATTACACCTCATTCAGGGCTCAACAATGCCCAAAGGTCATTAAGATCATCATATTATTCCCGGAAAGATCATCATTATCTTTGCATGTCTTATAACAAGGCTCAACAACATCACTTATATATAATACACCAGATTAGCACAATATTGCATTAATGACCTAGGTTATATTCATAAACAATCATTGCAGGGTTATATTAACATTAAGAACATTCCTTTACTACATCAACATGCGATGAATCTAGATATTATTAACTCTCATCATACTCATAATGCACATGTTTAGCATAAGAAAGTATCAACCATGTGGCTATGATAACCACCAATTAACACATTAGTGTTATAAATATATTAAATAGATTATTCCACCATCATTCCATCATATAAGAATGTTAAACATGAATACTCATCTTTATCTATTTGCATTAGAGTTAGGTTCTACATGATAAATTATATCAGTGTTACTAAATATATAGCACTCATTCCCAAACCCTAACTCACAGCATCCCCATTGGAGCATGGATGCATAAGGTGAAGCATCACCATCACATTCCATACCATTCTCAAGTATGAACCCACACATAAATCAAGGTATAACGATTGGGTTATAGAATACTAGGGTTTCAACAACAGTAATAAAGTACTTCATGACTGCATTAGTCATTCAAGGACTATTCATACCCAATTACCATCATTTAGTTTTATTAAAGCTAGGTATAACAAGCTATACCTCATTAGGGTTACATATCAACACAATATGGTTATCATACCTTCTATTCATATGAGTGAATAGGTAAGACTACCTTATTAAGGGTAACCCTCCATTTGTTCCATCATCATTCAACTCGTATCACCATACCACAATGTCACCCAGAACCATTGGATGTTTAAAAGGTAAGACCTTTAGATGTTTACATAAGTAAACACCTTAGATAAACCACATATGAAGTCCTTGATTTGTTCTCTAGAAAGAGTCACCATCTAACCCTAGACATCCCTTAATTAACAACACAAAAAGTTCCATTGAGAGTAGGGTAAAACCCACAATCAACTGTTCAGTTAAAACAAACCATCCATTATCAACAAGTAAGCTCCTTAAGTTGATCATATAAAGGAAACCATATAAATCCCATTACTAGGACCAAAATATTACATTATCCATCATTCCACTTTATTGGAGGAATAAACATTAGATCTTGACCATTGGGTCAAGTTTATATATTAAAATCATCAATTACAGTATAGGTTCGACCATTGCATCAAGTGACCCAACAAACCATTGGTCTAAGGCTTAATTGATGCTAAAAATATATGATTAACTCACCATAGATTGTAGAGACCTGATCCACCATCATTAGTGATCATTAAATCACTATAGGTTATTAGATCAACACTATATTCATTAATCAACATTAAATATTAAGCTGATGTCATCATTGATTGATAACATCAGTAGGGTACTTAATGGTTGATCATTATACTTATAATTGATCCAAAATCTGACCTAAGGGGGTGACCATAGGTTGTCACCATAATTTGACACCCTTGATCATGACCATGAGTTGTTATGAAGACAACACCATAGGGTTTTTGCAATGGTACAATCATCGGGTCATGGTTTATAGAAGAAATAAGCTTTAAACCCTAAAATTGACCATTATTTGATAGGTGCTTAGCACCATAGGTTGTCAAAACAACCTGATCCAAGTCATATAATACCTTAGGAATAATGTACACATGATCACAGGTTCATATATAACTGAAATCAGAATAGGAAACATTATAAAAATTGAAATCCTAGTCAAGCATAGCTTTTTAGTGCATGGATCATCATTTTCAAGCAAGAACATGATCTAGAAAGCTTATGGTAAGCAATAAACGTGGAGCAAGTTATAAAACTTGACTCTAATGAGAATATAAAACCCCACATAGAAGAAATATCGAGCAGGTAGGGTAGAAAATCCAAGAGTAAGCTATGAATTCGTCCATCTAGCACCTTTCTTCATCAAATGAGCAAACCCTAAGCATAAGGAGCAAGAAAGGTAGGGTTTTAGAGCTTTAGAGAAATTTCTACCATGGAACAGCAAGGTTACGACCTGGAGAAATCTAGGAGGAAGGATAAAAAAGAAATAGACGGAGTAAAGAAGGGAATTCTTATACTTTTAGGTCAAGATCACTAGAAGGAAGCTTTTTCAACCCTAAAATGAAGTCAATTTCAACCTTAGAGCCTTTCTCTAAGAAGATCCCCACTTTCTTCTTCCTTGTCCACTAAGAAAATATCCATGCAACAACTAAACACTTGCATGCATCAAAGGGTGATACAACCAAGGTGGTGTAGCGACCACTTAGGCCCACTACACACCTTGTAGCGGTCGAACCACACCATATGCATGTAGCGATCGCAACACTAGGTCACCACATCACCACATGGTCGAAACACATCACTAAAGGAAAAATCATGCTGACCAAACCACATCAAGATCACCATGTCAAAGCAAACAACACCTAGAGTAGTGTAGAGATCACAATAATCATCCAAGAGTGGTGTTGCGGTCACTACACACTCAAACCCTAGCAAGATCGACACTCAACAACTAGGGAACTCAAGCAAACTCTAACCTCATCAGGTGATTCCACATCATCAACCATGGTACAAACAAGGTTCCCCATAGCATTATCTTCTCTCATGATGCTAAGGAATAAGAAACACACTCTACATGTGACAAGTTGCAAGATTAACCCTCGGCATGGGTAAATTGCAACTTGGTCCAAAATAAGGAGACATGGCTCAAACATCAACAAAGTAGGACCAAACTAAAAGCATAAGATTTTCACATGTTATTAAAGCATTAAAGAGATGAGATCAAGATTTGAGCATCTCATTAAGCAAAGAAAGCACACTCAAGCAGTAATCTAGGTCAGGGGCCTTACAACCATAATCCCCTATGAGCACTTCCTATGCATCTACTGTCACGGGTTAACAACCTAACCCCAATCTACACCTTAGGCACCAAAAATAAGGTGGAAGAAAGGGTTAAAGTTGCCTGTCCCTGAGTGGATCAGTGAGAACCCATTACACTAAAGAAGATTACTCAAAACATAAAACACAATCAATCACTAATTAATCACATACCCAAATATATGGGTAAATTAAAACTGATTTCAGCGTCAGCACCCGCTCATAAACATTTGCATAAGATACCAAAGTCTTTCTTATATCCATACTATGCCAAGCATTTGATACACCCATCCCTGAGTGGATCTATGAGAACCCATTACACTAAACGATATTACTCAAAACATAAAATACAATCAATCGCTAATTAATCACATACCCAAAAATATGGGTAAATTAAAACCGATTTCAGCGTCAGCACCCGCTCATAAACATTTGCATAAGATCCTAAAATCTTTCTTAAATCCATACTATGCCAAGAATTTGATGCATATTGATCTATCGCCTTAGCCACAACATATATACACAGGAGAACAATATTCATATATGTCACACAAATAAGCATTAACATGCTAACAAAATCCCAATTCATTTGAAACACGATATACAAAATTTTCCTGCCTGGACCTGAGATTACAGGGACGACTCTAGGACACACTAGACATCTAATCAACTTTATCAAGGATTCATCACTATAGCTCCTCTTTTCTGCCACATGTTTGTTTTCATCACTTCCGATTACCTAAAAAAATGTGGCGAACCATAAGGGTGAGACCCAGTCCCAGTAAGGGATATAACCTCCAACAACGTTTATTGATTAAAACATTTTTAAGTAATTACTTAGTTAAGCAAATTAATCAACTATAACAAATAAGCTCAGTAGCACTGATGATTATCAAAATACACAAGGGAACAGACAATAACTATCATCATTAGCCAGACTATCATCCTTTATCTTGTTGATAACATAAGCACTTCAGTAGCATATGCATATCTAGAATCATGAGCAAGTCTAGTAACATAGCATCTCTATCATTATGAATAAGTCTAGCCACATAAGCATAGATAACAACATTAGCATGTCTAATAGGTTGAATATATCAACATCAGAAAAAGAGCTAACACCATAAGCACAACTATCTGGATGGGCATGATCAATAGTATATGCATCTCTAGTTATAAAGGCATGGCTAGCATGTTAAACATAACTAACAACATGTGATAGCTAGCATCATGATTATAATTAGCAGTAGCAGTATAGTTATCAATATAATCATGGCTACTGTATGTACGCACCTACAATCTTAAGCATATCCACAACATAAGTATATCTACTATCTCTTAATTGCACTAAGCATCATCTTTATGTAAAGAGAACAAACAAGGGTTATCATCCAATGTGACGCGTCATGTATAGCTCTAAATAGATTTCTATACGGCTGAATTACATCTTTTATTATGCCCTAAGGAATTTGAGGATACCACTCAAAATCCAACTGACCACTGCTAAGTCAAAATCAGTGCCATACAAGATCTAGGAAGAGCCGGACTCCTAAGATCTTCTCTACCCCCGGTCAGTACGGGTCCGCCACAGTGACACATAAGGGCAAGCTGCTAACAGCCTAGTCCGTCCTTGGTATAGGTCATGACACTAGTGAAAGGAGGTGGGTACACATACCCTACCATCCGAGGTACAACCGTAGTTGTCCTCCAATCTTGTCACATATATAATCACTGAGACACGACCGTAGCCGTTCTCAATCACATCAGATGTGTGAGTCATGACCATAGCCAACCTCCACAATATGCATTGTGGATGACAAGGATATATCCTCAACTTGCCACCCCCACATACTCAACAGTATCTGCTCCGAGTTTACCTTAGGAATACTCGTTTCACCATCTGGAAAATCCTCACACTCAAATGGATCTATGGCACAAGGCGCAACATGATTAAAGTTTCACTTGATTTGTTATGCCAATTGGGTGAATTAAGGCTGCATCAAAAAAGAGGACATACAAACCCTAATTCACTTCTAGCAAGCATATAAATATCAAAACTTTGAAAAGGTATAAAATGTATGAAACATAATTTCTCATCTCATCATCACATGGTAATATTCACTTTCCATTCATGAGACCACACTAGTCATCATACTATCACAAGATAATAATCTTTTTCACAATATCATAGAGTATCAACCCTTATCAACATAAGAGGATTTCACCTCATTCAGGGCTCAACTATTCCCAAAGGTCATTCTATGAATTCGTCCATCTAGCACATTTCTTCATCAAATGAGCAAACCCTAAGCATAAGGAGCAAGAAAGGTAGGGTTTTAGAGCTTTAGAGCAATTTCTACCATGGAACAACAAGGTTCCGACCTGGAGTAAGCTAGGAGGAAGAATAACAAAGAAATAGACAGAGGAAAGAAGGGAATTCTTACACTTTTAGGTCAAGATCACTAGAAGGAAGCTTTTTCAATCCTAAAATGAAGTCAATTTCAACCTTAGAGCCTTTCTCCAAGAAGATCCCCACTTTCTTCTTCCCCAGGCAGTAAAATTCATAGATGAACAGAGGGAGAACAAGGTTGGGAGAAGGAGGGAGGTTCTGGAGAGAAAATGGCTCGTTTTGGTGCTTGGGGATAAGTATATGACACTTTAAGATAAAGAAAAGGAAAAAGTTGAAGTTCTAGTATCTATCCAAGTGTCCATGGCCTTAATTTGTTAAGAATATACAAGCACACACACAAGAAGCTCCCCCACCATGTGTATAGACTTTCTTAGCTTTCCTTTTTTGAATTTACCCGCCAATCAAATAATTCATTAGTTGATAGCTACTAAAGGTAGCTCATCCGTGAAGGGGAAAATCCTAAATTACCCTTGGAGAAAACATCGTCAAACCAAGGTTTAAATAGGCACCCCATGGCTCAAAAAGCTCAATAATGATGATATAATATCTAAGGAACATAATGCAAGTGATAAATTACAAAGAAAACCTCTCAATTGGGTAAATTGCATAAAAGTCCAAAATGTGCATAAAATTTCACAACTTGCTCAAACAATGTCCAAATTGGACCAAATTTGAAACCTAAGATTGTCTTATGATTTAAAGCATATCACAAGGTTATATTAGGGTTATAATAATTCAATTATGATAATTAAGCTCATTCAATTCATTAAGTAAGTTTAGGGGCCTTATAGGATCAAGCACACAAGTATATACATACACCAAATAATAAAGCTTCCTTAAATAAACCAAATGTTAATTACATAGGGGCCCGAAGGCATATGAGTTCTACATAAGAAAACTTAATACATGAGAAACTACTTGCAGAAGAAAAAGAACTTAAACTATGAGTCCCATTTAACTTTAGCATCCCCATGAAAGATTTGATTTTGTTGAGCCATCATATTGAGTTGCATCATCATCATAAGCAAAAGGTACATATAAAGCATTGAAATTGGTACACATCAGCATAATATATAAATATATTGTACTGAGTATAACTACGTGTCTTTAAATATACCTCTTTTCATATCTTGGCAATAAAATAAAACTAAACTTGGCAGTAATAAATAATATGACAAAAGCATACTTGGACAATAATGTTTATTAATCAATAAGAATACACATTTTCCATTATATATTCATGCATTGACCACCGTGGGTTTTGATGTGTTCTGTTGACTCTCAAAGAGCTCAAGACTATGCCATTTACGATCGACTACCAAAGAGTTAGATCATATATTCAATGTGACAGACTACCAAAGAGTTAAGTCACTTACATGCATTGTACTACCAAAGAGTTTACTGCTATCATATAATGGACAAGAAAATTTATGTTCAGGTTTTGCAACATACATATAGAGAAAACATCATTGAAATTTATCATACTTGAATACATATTTCAAACAAAACCATATGCCAAGTCTTCTATATTCATAGTACAACCATAATAATTAATAAGGCCAAGTAAGAGGTATGGGTGTACCTTCTACTCAGAAGTGGGGAGTCCAGAGATGCTCCTCACTGGTACCTTTGTCTTCCTGAAATTATAAGAGATTTGATACTAATTAGCTATTGGAAAAATTACCATTTAATTCTAAAAGAGTATAAAAGGTCCTTTTCTTAGTTAAAGTCATGAGAGTAGAGTATGAGTCACTGAGTACAGATTTGAGTCAATAATTGATAGTGTACTGTCGTGTCAGAGTAGGACCTCTAAATCAAATTGGTGGTCTTTAGATCATGATGGATTAATATAATCATTTTTGGTAAGCCAAAAAGGGAAAAAGAATAATAATTCTACTTTGTTGATAATTGAGTCACATAAATTGGAAATGAATGTCCCATAATTATCTAGGAACAAAAAGAAGGTAAACACATAGATTTGGTGATTTAGTCAGGCTCAAGATTTTTCTCAATAATCAAACAAGATAGAATCATGTTTGAGTATGAGTACTTATACGAATCATATTTAGGATTAAATGATATCATAATCATGATCCTCATATTTTTCTAATCAAAAAGCGGTACTAGTTCATATTTTTATGACACTCCTACTAATTTTTAGTGAATTTTCTAAGATTAGGGTATTTACTAGCAAATATTGAAAATCAAAGATTAATAAAAGAAAAGGGAATAAATATGGGTCGTTGGATTCTTAGATCCAACGGTCAGAGCTAAGTTGCACATATGCAAATAAGAATGAGGCTAGGCTGAGGTGGCAGAGCCTTACTGGTCCATGAGGAAGGAGGGGTCCACTCTTCCTTGCTCTCTACAAGATGAGCTTGCTCTGCTGTCAACTCTAGCAAGCTTGAGATGATGATAGGGGGCTCCTCGCATGCAACTAGATCTGGCTTCACCTTCACAGATCCTTCCTTGGTTAGGGCGGCATCCTTGGGAGACTTGGCTCCCTCTGGAGCGTGGTTCCGTTGAGGAGACTGGAGAGGTCAGATGGAGATGGAGAAGAAGGTGAGGTGGGACTCGGTTAAGGTGGTTTTGAGTTCTCTTGAGGTGTCGTTGAGGTAGTTGGGATCTCCTCAAGGTTGGAGGGAGGTTTGAATTGAAGGGGGGATGGTGGTGGCAGCCTGGTCGTTAGCTACACCATGGAGAAGGTGATCGGAGCAAGAGGTGTTGAGGGTGGAGCCATCAGAGCTCTGTTTGGACCAATTGGGGGATTAAGCGAAGCAAAGGAGCCTCAAAGATGCTTTTGGATGTTTTATATAGGCGTGAGGTAGAGTGGTTTGTGAATGCCTAATTCGAGTTGGGCAAGCTTGGAGAGGGGTGCTCACTGGGGTGGTCGTGGAGGTGGTTCTAGTGATCTTTAGGGATCGTGTGAGGGCTAGTCACGTTTGTGGTGGTGAGGGGGAGGCGTAGCTTCAGTCAGTTTCTCACGAGGCAGGTCAAAGTGGGGAATATTAGTCAGGGGTTTGGACTCGTGGATGTAGCCATGTTCTGGCGAGTTGTGTGGAGGTTAGGGATGACCTCTCGGCCATCTGATCCAAGTTGAATCTGTGGTCACTCCATCGGACGGTCGCTAGAGGCTCATAGGGGGCAATCCATGGATCGCTGACCTATGCCCCGTGTGACAGAGTAAAAATACCCTCACATTAATCAAAACTATAGGGTTACATATGGATGTGATTTAATTAAAGGAAAAACCTTAGAAAAACTTTGAAAAATCATAGAGAGAGCTAGGAACATCTGATTGACATGAAATTTGAAATGTAGCTCCACATTAGTGATCCTTAGATGTTGGGAAAGTTTGAGCTCAAAAATAACAAACTGATTGGTCAAAGTATCACTTTATGAAATTAGGGTTTTAGAGTTAAGATATATAAAAGAACAAGAATAAAAGAGTATAGAAAAAGCACTTTTCACATCTACTTCTCAAGCTCGCACGTGGCTTCCTCTACACCACAGTGATAAAAAAACCCTTACCAACACTATATCCTTCTTATTCACTCTCCTATCAAGGGTCGAAATGTGCCCTTCAACAAACGACATTTATTCTTTCAACTCAACCTCCACTGGTTGCAACACCAACTCTGTATCAGGGTGGCACTTCTTCAACATAGACACATGAAACACTGGATGTAACTTGTGCAACTCAAGTTGCAACTCCAACTTGTAGGCCATCTTTTCAACACGTTCCCCCACCAGGCAAGGTCCCATATATCTAGGAACCAACATACCTTCTTCCCAAACCTCAAAACACCCTTCCAAAGAGAGACCTTGAGATATAGTCTATCTCCCACTTGAAACTCTAAGGTTCTACATCGATTATCTGCATATGACTTCTGCCTGTCTAAGGTTCAACTATTGTTGTATCATCTTTATCTTCTATGTTTTGTTGTTGTACAAGCTCAAGACCCAAAAGTTGATATTCACCAGTCTCATAGCAACACAACAAAGATCTAAAAAATCTCCCATACAAAGCCTCATAAGGTGCCATATTAATAATCCTCTAATATATGGTTATTGTATGCAAACTCTATCAAACTGAGGTGCACATCTCAACTTCCCAAAAACTACAAAACACAAGCTCTCAATAGATC
Source organism: Alisma plantago-aquatica (assembly GCA_963693085.1). NCBI lineage: Eukaryota > Viridiplantae > Streptophyta > Magnoliopsida > Alismatales > Alismataceae > Alisma > Alisma plantago-aquatica. Next base: position 770,592,031 of record OY856410.1, read on the forward strand.
TTCTAGAATCTAGATCTTCCTTTCTGACTATCCATCTATTTGCAGGTGAAACATTGTACTAAACCTCAATTGTGTACCCATCGCTATGTGCAGGTGTTCCCAAAAATGACTGGTGAACTAAGGAGGACCTTGGTCATATATGATGGTAACTAGGATACTATGCAACTACACTATCTCATCAACATATATCTGAGCAAGCTTCTCTGTTGTGTATGACGTCTTCATTGCCAAAAAGTGTGATGTCTTTGTCAACCGATCAACAATCACCCATATGGATTAATGACCTTTGGATGTCCTAGGAAGACCAATCACAAAGTCCATCATGACATGATACCATTTCCACTATGGTATGGGCAATGATTGCAAAGTTCTTGCATGTTTCTGATGCTCATCTTTAACCTACTAGAACACAGGACATCTAGCAACAAACTCAGCCACATCATGCTTCAAACCGGGCCACAAATACAAATATTTTAGATTATGATACACCTTGGTGGTTCCTGGGGGCATAGCATACATTGAGGAGTGAGCCTCCTCCAAGACCAATTTCCTCATATTATCAACTTCAGGTACCACCGTTCTACCGTTGTAACATACTATCCCATCCTTTGCCTCATGGAAACCATCACGCTTCTCACTGCCAAACTCTACTCTTGTAAATCATAGTATCATCCCGTTGAGTATCCCTGATCTACTGTCATAACATGGGCTTCACCTATAACTGAGGCAACAAGCCTATCAACTAGGAGACTTCTAACTTTACGTTCATATCACACAAAGCCACTAACATGTCTCTCTTGTGGTACACCAAGGAACATAATTGCGCCTTGTTAACAGATGATGATGACAAAGACTTCTTACTCATAGTGTTTTCCACCACGTTCACCTTCCCTGGATGGTAATCTATAATGCAATCATGTTCCTTGATTAACTCCATCCAGCGATGCTACCTCATGCTCAGCTCTTGTTTCGAGAAGATGTATTGTAGGTTCCTGTGATATGTGAAGATCTAACACTTCTCGCCTTACAGGTGATGTCTCCAGATCTTTAGAGCATGAACAATGGTGTCTAGATCCAGATCATGGGTGGGATAGTTCTCCTCATGCTTCTTTAACTGTCGTGATGTGAAAGAGATCACATTCTTATCTTGAATTAACATGCAACCCTGATCATTCTTCGAGGCATCACAAAAGACAATGTAGCCTTTTCCCTGATCTGGCAGCACTAGCACTGGTGCATTGGTCAACTTCTCTTTCAAAATCTAGAAAGAACATTGGCACTTGCTATCCCAGACAAATGGCACACCTTTCCTTTTTAATTTTGTTAGGGGTAACGATACTACACTGAAGTTCTTGATGAACCTCTAGTAGTATCCTACCAAACCCAGAAAACTACGAATTTCTGTTGGCGTCTTCAGTTGCTCCCACTCTATCACAGACTCCACCATCTTGGGGTCCACACGAACACCCTCATTAGATATCATGTGTCCAAGAAAATACACTTCTTTTAGCCAAAACTCACATTCGTTGAACTTTACATACAACTAGTGTTGTCTCAACATAGTCAATTAATGACGCAAATGTTGCTTGTGTTGTTGGTTATCTCAGTTGTATATCAAGATGTCATCTATGAATACCATCACAAACAGATCAAGATAAGGTTTGAACACCCTATTCATCAAGTCTATTAATGTTGTCGGTGCATTGGTTAGCCCAAACGCCATAACCATGAACTCGTAGTGACCATACATCATCCTAAAGGCTGACTTTGGTATATCATCTACCTTGACTTGCAACTGGTGATACCCAAACCTCAGGTCTATCTTGCAAAACACTGCAACACCTCGTAACTAGTTGAATAGTTCATCAGTCTGCGGAAAAGGATATTTTTTCTTTAACGTCACTTTGTTCAAATGTCTATAATCGATGCACAACCTCATGGACCCATCCTTCTTCTTGACAAAAAAAATAAGAGCACCCCACGGTGACGTACTCGACCTGATAAAACCCTTCTCAAGCAGCTCTTGCAATTGTTTCTTCAACTTGCATCTCAGATGGTTCCATCCTGTACGGTGTTTGTGTTATCGGCTGTGTGTCGGGTACCAGATTGATCTCAAAATCAATCTCTCTAAATGGGGGAACACCTGGAAACTCATATAAAAACACATCTTCAAATGCATAGACAACTGGAACATCCTAGATACTCAAACTCCTCACATTGGTATCCACCACATGCACCAAGAACACATCACAACCATGCCTCGTCGGCTTCTCTTCCACCATCACTGACACCAAATAGGTTGGAAGAATCTTCCTATATCCTTGGAAGACCCACATCTCATCACCATTGACAAATGTCTCCACCTTGGAACTACAATCCAAGACCACCTGATACTTCTCCAAAGTATCAATTCTAAGGATCACATTGAATCCATGCATATCAAGTGGTATGAGATCCACTTTAATGATATGTCCTAAAAAGGAAAGGACACAGGAAGGACATGTTGGATCTAAGGGCTCTAAATGGGGGTGAATAGAGCTTAAAAACTTGCACAAGAATAGTTAGACCTTCAAATTATATCAATTAAAATCAAATGCTAAAAGAGAATTTGAAGTCCTATATAAACAAGCATAGCAAGGATAAGAGAGATTCAAACATACACTTGGACAAGGTGTTTAGAGTGGTTCCAATCTCCAAACTAGGAGATCGTCAGTCCACTACCTAGAGAGGTCAAGCTCTAGGATTTCTAAGATGTATACTCCTTATATTACTTATAAGAGTTACAACAAATGATCGTCCTTTTCCGGGACAAGGATACCTAGCTTCCCTTTTAGGACAAGGGAGTCCATAACCTTACAAACAAGGTCCTACCTATCTAAGAGATGGTCTTCTACCTCACAACATGTCTGACCCACTCTTACAATCAGCTACATGCCTTCACCAAGGTCCTTCCCTTCATTCAAGGAGTCTTTGTCCTTGAGGATTTACCCACCAACCTCCTTGGATCTTCTGCCTTGTCCTTCTCCTTCACTTGGAGAAGATATTCACACCTTCTTCATCCTTGAAGAAGAGCAACAACTCCTCCTTCACTCAGAGAAGATCACTTCAGCCTTTCCTTCTTGAAGAAATGGGATTGGGAAGTGAAGAGATGGAGAGCTTTACAAAGTAACAATGAGGTAGCTCTCTTACAACATGCCTCACTCAATCATAATCACAAAATGCTTTGTAAATGAGAGAGAAAGGGACTCAAAGGATTTTAGTACACTCAACTATAGCAAGGACCAAGGATAGAAAGAATGAGAAAACTTAGAATGAACTCCAAGGGGTCCTATTTATAGTTGGGGGTGTTCCTTTGAGTGTGGGATCACTTAAGAACTAAAAATGTCCATGTTACAACTTGCAATAGATCTATTTTCATTTCTAACAACTCTCCAATGGTTGGAATCACTTTTTTTGTATTTTTGTATTGTGTATTCGGTCGAGTTTCAATAAAGGTAACTCGACCGATCCACTATCTGACAAAGTCAATTTTCAAATGATCGGTCGAGTTTGTGTTGGGATAACTCAACCGATTCACTAAAATTAACTTTGGACAAAAAGTTGGTCAGTCGAGTTCTGTGAGTGTACAACTCGATCGATCCAAACCATTTCTAAAATCCATCATGGATCAGTCAAGATTCAAAATCGACTGATTAAGTTTAGTGATGAATTTTACAAAATGATTTTAAAGTGACAAAACGATGGAATTAAGTGTCCTTAATTTTTTCACATCTTAGTTACAAGTCATATCATCAACACAAATGATTACAAAAGAGTTTTAAGGTGATTTGGAGTGTTTTCCACAAAAGTGCATTTGCAATGCTTTTGACTTGAACTAAGACAAGCTAGGGCTTGAGCGATTTGATCCTTTCCATGTCCCTAATGCATAAAATCAATCTTAAACATACATATTAGATACATATGAATGGAATGGTTTATTCATTATCAAAATATGGACAATGTTCAACACTTAGGTCAATAGTCTCCCCGCTTTTTATAATGACAAACCATTCCTCAACATATTGAAAAGGATATGAAAATTTAACCTTTACCTTAGAGAAAGGATATGAAAGTTAATCCTTTACCTTTGAGAATTCCAAGGGGATACATGATTGAACAATGTGAATTGCTCCCCCATATTTCATGCTTACTTATAACTGCATGATTTAGCTTTTCCACAAAATAACCAAAGAAAGTATACATACTATATGGTCCTCTAACAACTCACATGATATTAGATAATTGACAAGAAAAGGATCATACAAGTGATAAACCAATATGGCTGAGGTCATTTCTCCCCCTTTGTCATATCAAAAAGATAGAGAGGTACAAAGAGCTAAAACACATGTTTCTCCACAAACATAATATAAAGCAATCAACCACATAATACACATCAAATAGAGATGAGGTAAAGAGAAAATAAGCAATCCAATGCCATAATCAAAATATGGGTAACATACCACTAACTCATGAGATGTTGTCAACTAGAGATTTAAGGGTACATATTATTAAGATTACAACATCGAACCATGTCCTCACTACAAGAACCAACAAGGAAAGCAGTTTCATGATAAAAATAATATAGCTCAAATAATGTGCCCATATGTCTTTAGTACAAAATAGTTTAGAAAGATATGATTGGCATCTAATAACTAAAAAGTATAACATCTAAGATATCTATGTCCAAAGGGTCATCAGCAGCAGCATCAGTATCGGGCTCGTAGTCTTCATCACTGTATGAAGGTTCAGCAATGACAACAATAGCTTCATCACCAAAGGCAACAACAAAGCCATCATCAGGGCCATCATCCTCAGTGGCCTCCTCCTCCTCATCAACATCCTCCTCAATAGCCTGGTCAGGCATCTCCTCATTCGTAGAAGGATCAAAACCACGACCAGGCCCACACACATTTTGCTAATCCCAAGACATGCCAAGATCATGTAGTTCCTTGGTCTGAGGGAAAGAGGGAGCAAAAGTGTAATGACCTGTTTTCAAATTAGTCATTTAATTAGGGTTTACTTGGATGATCGTATGCTTAACTAAGTTGATCATTGTTTAAAGCTCGATTAGCGAAGGTACTTATTTTTTATATTTTAAATATAATGAGAAGTTTTAATCATAAATTGATTCACATAATTAGGGTTAAGGTTTGGAAACCCTAATTGGCCCAAATTAGGGTTTTGATGACATATAAATACAGAATTTGATAAGTATAGTGTCTCACTAAATGATTTTTAGTGTTTTATGTGTAATTCTGATTTAATTTAAATTTGGATATGATTTGTACATATAAAATATGAAAAATATTAAAAAATATCAAAATTTTTGAAGAATGTTATGACATGTTTATCGGTCGAGTATCAAACTCGACCGATCATATTTTCAGATTGATATAGCAGTGTGGTCATTGAATTTTATCTTTTTATTAGTATATCTAATTGATATCAATTTTTAAATGTACTTGATAAACACAATTATAGGCACCCTGTTAAATTGGAGTAATTTTTGGATGATTTTGATCCCTACAAAGAGGGTGTCGGTTGAGTTCTATGAAGGACAAACTCGACCGAACATGCTGCTGATTGCAATATAGCAGTGTAGTATTTGATTTTTAATTATTTATTCGTAATTAAAAATGATCTACATTTTTTACTGTATCTTAAAAACTCCATTTCATACATGGAGTTAAAGTTTCATAATTTTTGGATGAGGTTTAAGTTCTTAAACGTGTGGTTTCGGTCGAGTTTATAACTCAGCCTACCAACCAGTCTAAGCAAAATAAAAATACATTGAGGGGCTTGTTTGCGATTGTTCTAAGCACCTCAATTCATCTATATCACTAACCTAACACACACAGATCTCTCATAACTTATCATTCATGTCAAAGAAATGAAATTCTTGAGAGAGAGGAGAGCTAGAGTTTTGAGTAGAGAAAGTGGAGGAGATGATGACCTAGGGTTTCTCCATCCAAGATATGATGAAATCAAGTAAGTTTAGCTTCTTTGCATAGCATTTCATGGTGAATCTTCTCTCACATGTCAAGATTCCGTACCTCCCCTGATTTGATTCAAAATCATATCAAATCTCCCCCTTTTCTCACTCTTTCTCTTCTAATCCCCATTTCTAGGGTTTCCGAGTTGAGAGGAGAAAGAATTGGATTCTTTTGCGAGAGGTTGATTGGGTTTTCAAAAATTCAGAGGTTGACCTACGAATTTGAGGTTCTTGGAACCTGAGGTGAGTGTTTTTGTCCCTCCTAAGCTTTGTATTTATGTTGAAAGCCTAATTCAATATGGCTAAAACAACCAGAAACCTTATTTGTATATGAATGTGATTGGATTTGATTTGGGAAAGATATTGGGGAATCCAATTTTACTGATTTTGATTATTTCTCATTGATTGAAACTTGATTAGTTATGGTTATATTGATTGAGGATGCATGGTTATTCTTATGGGTAGATGACTATGGTATTTCAGTTGAATTTTTCCTAAAAATCAGCCCAATGGCCGATATGCTTGGAATTGAATTGACATGTATAAAGTCATATTTGAATTGTACTAGATTGTATTATACAAGTGTATTGTTGAATGTTAATGGAATTGAATGACCACATATCCTGATTAGGATTTGTGTTGAGGAAGTGAATGAAATGAGTCAATTAATCAATGTATACTTATGATTGATGAATGAAATGTGTGAAAATGGAAACTAGGGTTTCCATGTTTGTGAATAATCCTAATGAACCCTTGAGACATGATTGGATTACTGAATGATATGATTATTATGATATGTTGAACTAAGGAATGACTTCTTGAAAACCCTAAAAGTTTATGATTAATACGATTATGAGTGATAAAGTTAGAACTTGTATATGATGTTGTAAATGTGATCAAATGTTGAAGTTGAAAGTATTAATACTTCAATTGAATATGATGAGTCTTACTAATGTTATCTAAGTCTAATGCATTTGTTTTTGTATAATAAAGAATGATAATTGTTGATTATGGGAATGACATTAGTAGTCAACGTCAAGGTACACTTATCTGAATATAAGAGACAATATGAACAAGATGTACTTAATGGTGATTACAAGATAAAGATGAAACTAATGAAGATAGTATGATGAAGTATTTTATCTTTTATTTAATTACATATGGATTAACCCAAATTAAATAAAATATACTAAGAATTGTACTTTGATAAATTTTATGTAGAAGAGAAGCATTGTATGTAAAGCGAATCAAGAAAGATTGGTACAGATGATGTAATGAACATGAAATGAAAGAAGCTGAGACTACTGAGTATAAAATGATGGAAAAATATAGGAATTAGTAGATGATTATAAGAATGTAACTCTTACCCTAAAATGATGAGTTTTATGATGCTAATGAATGACAATCTCAAATGGGTGATTAAGAGATGTACATAACTGTAGTTGAATTCAACTAAATGATGAAACTCAAGTATTTGAATTGACTTACAAGAATGTGTTCTTGTATTGTGATTGTTTGATAGAATACTTGTATTATGAGAATGAACTATTTTGATGGAATTCAAATGATAATCAACATGTGTTGACTAGTAACCCCATATGAAGAATGTGAAATAAAAGAAGAAGAGAACTAAGTCTGTTATGCATGTATATGCATGAAATTTATTTACATTTATTGAGATTAGATGGAACAAGCATATGTTGTATAATAAATGTATTCTGAGTATGAGGAATGATACATGATGTCTATATGCTTTTACTATTGCTAGTTCTAATGCCTCTACTAATATTTGTTAAGAACTGTGGTATACAATGAACTGATGAGGAATATGTTGAAGTGGAATTTAATATGCACTCCTTACATTGAGAAACCCTGATAAGGGTAAATGTTGCATAATGATATTATGTCTAGGGCTGAAAGCCCACTGATGATGATAAAACCCTGATGGGGTAAATGATGGACAATAAGATTATGTCTTGGGCTGAAGGCCCACTATTGATGATTGCTATAAGTTGATGTAGAAGATAGAAATAATCATATTTGTTGCAATATATAGACTTATTGTGCTTCTTGCTTTGATCATTGCCCTTATTGATAAACTTAATCTGTTTCATATTATTATAGTTACGCAAGAATACACAAATATTATATATGATGTTTTGAATTCTTGTAAGATGAGTAAAAGAGATTACTAACAAGTGAAATGATGGAACATCTAGTTAGGTGCCCTAAACACTGTGATTTTCCCCTGAAGACCACACTGGGGAAACAAAATGGATCTCCTTGTAGTAATCGATGGATTATGAGAAGGATTTTTGCAGTGTTGATCAAGACCTTAAAGGTTAGACCACCAGGATTTAGGAGTGAGTCATCTGGAGTGGCTCGGGCCCTAAATCCTTGTTGTGAAAGTCTATGTCCAGATCGAATAGACTCTGTTGAAATGAAATATGTGAAACGTGAAATGAAAAATATGTAAAATACTGTGATATGTGATATATTGTTTTGTTGGTTCCAATCTCGTGTACCCGAGATGAGGACGTGAGCCTCTTTAGGAAACCCTGAGGTGGCCAGGGTCTGTTGTTGATATCTTAGGGTGGCCGGCTAAACCCTAAGATAGTGACGATGAGTCGTTGATACGAGAATCAGGCGTGGTGACTTCTACTTGGTGAGGTACAAGCCAAGTAGTTTCAGGGCAAATGAATAAAAGATGATAAGTTATGTAGAACATGATTTGAATGATTATTTCATTCCTTGTACTGCCAGTTGATGATTTGTCATTATTGATTAAGCTTCATGTTGTGGAAAGTAATCATGTTGTTATGGATAGTTTCTATTTCATATTATGATATGTCATGCTGACAAGTTATAAATGTTGGGATGTATATCTATTCTAAATATGAGTTGGATTGCTTGTTATTTGATAGTATTGTTTGGTAGATATGTATTATGTGTACTTTAGCTTTAGGACTGCAGGATGCGTTCTTGGTCCCACTGGTGGAGTGTCACAAAGTTAATGTTATTGTTATGTATTGATTCAAAATGCTTAGAACTTGACTTATTACTCACGCATTAGGATTATTAATCTGAAATAAGAAGTATCTGTTGATTTGTTCATAGACATGCTCTAAAAGATGTTTTAAAGTTATAATTGGTTTAAGTGATTACCTTATCTGTTGGATCAAATTATCATTGCAAGTTAGAAATGACTTATGATAGATCTATCTGCTAGACTTTTCAATATCTGCATGTTTCTGTTAAGTTTATTATACTTAATCTGATGTTGATGCATGTACCTCACTTGAGTGGGAGGTATCCACTCACTGGGGCTCTATATGAGTCTCATGAGGTTGTTTCAAATGTTTTTAGGTATAATTCTATCTAGCAGAGAGGTCATGACAAAGAAGATATAAATAATATAATCTAGATAGATTAGAATGTCCCTGTACTCTCTCTTTCCCGGGATGGGTTGTAGATTAAGTTTGTTCATCAATATACATGTATTTGATGTAAAATGAACCGCATATGAGAACAAGATTTGATTCTGGATTTAATGGAGTTGAATATGATTTGTGATGTCCTTGATGTGACGTTGATTTATGAGTTTGTGAAGAAAGAAAAAGGAAAAATTTATCTATCTTTTTCGTATATTGTTTAATCGCCTTTGTCGAGAATTCATTGTTTTATTTCATAATCTGGGTTTAAGTTTGGGATTATCTCTAATGGTTGGTATTTATGCTGATCAAAAGAGTGGGTTCCGACAATTGTGGTATCAGAGCCTAGGTTAGATGAGTCTACAGGGACAATAGGATCTAGGACTAATTGATAATGTCGATGTTGAATATAACCTGAATGATGTGCATACTGACTGAACTCAGTATCTAGATACTTTGGTCAAGTATTTGGGTATTGAGCTAAGCTAGTATGGAACTACCAACTGTAGTTCTTCTGGATGCTCTGACCAAGTATCCAGATGAACAAAATTTGATAGTATAATAAGATGCATGATGAAAAAGAGAAGAATGGTGATAAAATGGTGAAAAAAAGGATTTTATAATTCAATATGGAACCTATGGAAAGCATGAAATTTCATGTAATAAAGACGAAAGCTTAATGGATTATGAAGACAATATATAATGAGTTTGAATTTGAGTATGAAATCTAAAATTGTGAGAAAAAGCTATGAACTAAGATGCACACTAGATGATCTCCTTTATAAAGGAAATTGATGAATGCAGATGATAATATGTGAATGAGTCATAATCTTAGTCCATGAGATACACAATCAAATTAAAAAAAAGTATGTGAAAGGTGATGTGAATCAAATCTTGATAAATGATGTATTACTAATATTTGTGAAGTGAGTGTTTGTAATACCCAAGGAGAGATATGATGATGACAAGGGATGGAATATCCATTAAAAAAATGTCATATGAAAGAAAGATAAAATGAAAGTCTTTATAATTTGATGTCCAGAGAGGTGAATGATTAGATGATATAATATTCTTCCATATCTTTTCTTGGATTTCAGGATGAAATCCTAAAAGGAGGGAATAATTTGTAATGACCCATTTTCAAATTAGTCATCTAATTAGGGTTTACTTGGATGATTGTATGCTTAACTATGTTGATCATTATTTAAAGCTCGATTAGTGATGGTACTTAATTTTTGATATTTTAAATATAATGAGAAGTTTTAATCATACTTTGATTCACATAATTAGGGTTAAGGTTTGGGAACCCTAATCGGCCCAAATTAGGGTTTTGATGACATATGAATACAAAATTTGATAAGTATAGTGTCTCACTAAATGATTTTTAGTATTTTATGTGTAACTCTGATTTAATTCAAATTTGGATATGATTTGTAATATAACATTTTAACACCATTGAAAAATATCAGAATTTTTGAAGAATGTTCTGACCTGTTTATCGGTCGAGTTTCAAAATCGACTGATCATATTTTCAGATTGATATAGCAGTGTGGTCATTGAATTTTATCTTTTTATTGGTATATCCAATTTATCTCAAATTTTAATTGTACTTGTTAAATAGAATTATAGACACCCTGTTAAATTTTCGTAATTTTTGGATGACTTTTGATCTCTACATAGAGGGTGTCGATCGAGTTCAGTGAAGGACAAACTCGATCGACCATGTTGTTGATTGCAATATAGCAGTGTAGTATTTGATTTTTAATTATTTATTGGTAAAAAAAATGATATAAAATTTTTACTATATCTTAAAAACTCCATTTCAGACATGGGGTTAAAGTTTCATAATTTTTGGATGACGTTTGAGTTCTAAAACGTGTGGTTTCGGTCTAGTTTATAACTAAGCCGACCAACCAGTCTGTGCAAAATAAAAAATATATATTGAGGGGCTTGTTTGCAATTGTTCTAAGCACCTCAATTCATCTATATCACTAACCTAACACACAAGGAGCTCTCATAACTCATCATTCCTGTCAAAGAAATGAAATTCTTGAGAGAGAGGAGAGCTAGGGTTTTGAGTAGAGAAAGTGGAGGAGATGATGACCTAGGGTTTCTCTATCCAAAATATGATGAAATCAAGTAAGTTTAGCTTCTTTGCATAACATTTCATGGTGAATATTCTCGCACATGTCAATATTCCGTCCCTCCCCTGATTTGATTCGAAATCACATCAAATCTCCCCCTTTTCTCAGTGTTTCTCTTCTAATCCCCATTTCTAGGGTTTCTAAGTTGCGAGGAGAAAGAATTGGATTCTTTTGCGAGAGTTTGATTGGGTTTCCAAAAAATCAAAGGTTGACCTATGAATTTAAGGTTCTTGGCACCTGAGGTGAGTGTTTTTATCCCTCCTAAGCTTTGTATTCATGTTGAAAGCCTAATTCAATCCGGCTAAAACAATCAGAAACCTTGTTTGTATATGTATGTGATTGGATTTGATTTGGGAAAGATATTGGGGAATCCAATTTTACTGATTTTGATTATTTCTCATTGATTAAAACATGATTAGTTCCTATTATATTGACTGAAGATGCATGGGTATTCTTATGGGTAGATGACTATGGTATTTCATGTGAATTTTGCCTAAAAATCAGCCCAATGGCCGATATGCTTGGAATTGAATTGACATGTATAAAGTCATATTTGAATTGTACTAGATTGTATTATACAAGTGTATTGTTGAATGTTAATGGAATTGAATGACCACATATCCTGATTAGGATTTGTGTTGAGGAAGTGAATGAAATGAGTCAATTAATCAATGTATACTTATGATTGATGAATGAAATGTGTGAAAATGGAAACTAGGGTTTCCATGTTTGTGAATAACCCTAATGAACCCTTGAGACATGCTTGGATTACTGATGATATGATTATTATGATATTTTGAACTAAGGAATGACTTCTTGAAAACTCTAAAAGTTTATTATTAATACGATTATGAGTGATAAAGTTAGAACTTGTATATGATGTTGTAAATGTGATCAAATGTGGAAGTTGAAAGTATTAATACTTCAATTGAATATGATGAGTCTTACTAATATCATCTAAGTCTAATGCATTTGTTTTAATATAATAAAGAATGATCATTGTTGATTATGGGAATGACATTAGTAGTCAACGTCAAGGTACACTTATCTGAATATAAGAGACAATATGAACAAGATGTACTTAATGGTGATTGCAAGATAAAGATGAAACTACTGAAGATAGTATGATGAAGTATTTTATCTTTTATTTAATTACATATAGATTAACCCAAATTAAATAAAATATACTAAGAATTGTACTTTGATAAATGTTATGTAGAAGAGAAACATTGTATGTAAAGTGAATCAAGAAAGATTGGTCCATATGATGTAATGAACATGAAATGAAAGAAGCTGAGACTACTGAGTATAAAATGATGGAAAAAGATAGGAATTAGTAGATGATTCTAAGAATGTAACTCTTACCCTAAAATGATGAGTTTGATGATGATAATGAATGACAATCTCAAATGGGTGATTAAGAGATGTACATAACCGTAGTTGAATTCAACTAAATGATGAAACTCAAGTATTTGAATTGACTTACAAGAATGTGTTCTTGTATTGTGATTGTTAGATAGAATACTTGTATTATCAGAATGAACTATTTTGATAGAATTCAAATGATAATCAACATGTGTTGACTAGTAACCCAATATAAATAATGTGAAATAAAAGAAGAAGAGAACTAAGTATGTTATGCATGTATATGCACGAAATTTATTTACATCTATTGAGATTAGATGGAACAAGCATATGGTGTATGATAAATATATTCTGAGTATGAGGAATGATACATGATGTCTACATGCTTTTACTATTGGTAGTTCTAATGCCTCTACTAATATTTGTTAAGAACTATGATATATAATGAACTGATGAGGAATATGTTGAAATGGAATTTAATATGCACTCCTTACATTGAGAAACCCTGATAAGGGTAAATGTTGCATAATGAGATTATGTCTAGGGCTAAAACCCCACTGATGATGATAAAACCCTGATGGGGTAAATGATGGACAATAAGATTATGTCTTGGGCTGAAGGCCCACTATTGATGATTGCTATGAGTTGATGTAGAAGATAGAAATAATCATATTTGTTTCCATCTATAGACTTATTGTGCTTTTTTCTTTGATCATTGTCCTTATTGATAAACTTAATGTGTTTCATGTTATTATAGTTATGCGAGAATACACAAATATGATATATGATGTTTTGAATTCTTGTAAGATGAGTAAAAGAGATTAATAACAAGTGAAATGATGGAACATCTAGTTAGGTGCCCTGAACACCGTGAGTTTACCCTGAGGACCACACTGGGGAAACAAAATGGATGTCCTTGTAGTAATCGAAGAATTATGAGAAGGATTTCTGGAGTGTGGATCGAGACCTTAAAGGTTAGACCACCAGGATTTAGGAGTGAGTCATCTGTAGTGGCTTTGGCCCTAAATCCTTATTGTGAAAGGCTATGTCCATATGGAATAGACTCTATTGAAATGAAATATGTGAAATGTGAAATGAAAAATATGTGAAATATTGTGATATGTGATATATTGTTTTGCTAGTTCCTATCTCGTGTACCCGAGATGAGGACGTGAGCTTCTTTAGGCAACCCTGAGGTGGCCATGGTCTGTTGTTGATATCTTAGGATGGCCGACTAAACCCTAAGATAGTGACGGTGATTTGTTGACACGAGAATCAAGTGTGTTGACTTCTACTTGGTGAGGTACAAGCCAAGTAGTTTCAGGGCAAATGGATAAAAGATGATAAGCCGTGTAGAACATGATTTGAATGATTATTACATTCGTTGTACAACTAGTTGATGATTTGTCATTATTGATTAAGCTTCATGTTGTGGAAAGTAATCATGTTGCTATGGACAGTTTCGATTTCATATTATGATATGTCATGCTGATAAGTTATAAATGTTGGGATTTATATCCATTCTGAAAATGAGTTGGATTGCTTGCTATTTGATAGTATTGTTTGGTAGATATGAATTATGTGTACTTCAGCTTCAGGATTGCAGGATGCGTTCCTGGTCCCACGGGTAGAGTGTCACAAAGCTAATGTTATTGTTATGTATTGATTCAAAATGCTTAGAACTTGACTTATTACTCACGCATTAGGATTAGTAATCTGAACTAAGAAGTATCTGTTGAATTGTTCACAGACATGCTTTAAAAGATGTTTCAAAGTTATAATTGGTTTAAGTGATTACCTTATCTGTTGGATCAGATTATCATTGCAAGTTAGAAATGACTTATGATAGATCTATCTGCTAGACTTTTCAATATCTGCATGTTTCTGTTAAGTTAATTATACTTAATATGATGCTGATGCATGTACCTGGCTTGAGTGGGAGGTATCCACTCACTGGGGCTCTATATGAGTCTCATGAGGTTGTTTCAAATGTTTTTAGGTATAATGCTATCCAGTGGAGAGGTCATGACAAAGAAGATATAAATAGTATAATCTAGATAGATTAGAATGTCCCTGTACCCTCTCTTTCCTGGGATGGGTTGTAGATTAAGTTTGTTCATCAATGTACATGTTTTTGATGTAAACTGAACCGCATATGAGAATAAGATTTGATTCTAGATTTAATGGAGTTGAATGTGATTTGTGATATCTGAATGTGATGTCCTTTATGTGACGTTGATTTATGAGTTTGTGAAGAAAGAAAAAGGAAATTTTTTTCTATCTTTTTCGTATATTGTTTGATCGCCTTTGTCGAGAATTCATTGTTTTATTTCATAATCTGGGTTTAAGTTTGGGATTATGCCTAATGGTTGGTATTTATGCTGATCAAAAGAGTGTCTTGAAAATCGTGGTATCAGAGCCTAGGTTAGATGAGTCTAAAGGGATAATAGGATCTAGGACTAATTGATAATGTAGATGTTGAATATAACCTGAATAATGTGCATACTGACTGAACTCAGTATCTAGATACTCTGGCAAGTATTTGGGTATTGAGCTAAGCTAGTATGGAACTACCGACTGTAGTTCTTCTGGATGCTCTGACCTAGTATCCAGATGAATACGGTTTGATAGTATAATAAGATGCATGATGAAAAAGAGAAGAATGGTAATAAAATGGTGAAAAAAGGATTTTATAATTCAATATGGAACCTATGGAAAGCATGAAATTTCATATAATAAAGATGAAAGCTTAATGGATTATGAAGATAATCTATAATGAGTTTGAATATGAGTATGAAATCTGAAATTGTGAGAAAAAGCTATGAACTAAGATGCACACTAGATGATCTCCTTTATAAAGGAAATTGATGAATGCAGATGATAATATGTGAATGAGTCATAATCTTAATCCATGAGATACACAATCAAATTAAAAAAAAAGTATGTGAAAGGTGATGTGAATCAAATCTTGATAAATGATGTATTACTAATATTTGTGAAGTGAGTGCTTGTAATACCCAAGGAGAGATATGATGATGACAAGGGATGGAATATCCATTAAAAATGTCATATGAAAGAAAGATAAAATGAAAGTCTTTATAATTTGATGTCCAGAGAGGTGAACGATTAGATGATATGGTATTCTTCCATATCTTTTCTTGGATTTCGGGACAAAATCCTAAAAGGAGGGAAGAATATGTAATGACCCATTTTCAAATTAGTCAACTAATTAGGGTTTACTTGGATGATTGTATGCTTAACTAAGTTGATCATTGTTTAAAGCTCGATTAGTGATGGTACTTAATTTTTTATATTTTAAATATAATGAGAAGGTTTAATCATACTTTGATTCAAATAATTAGGGTTAAGGTTTGGGAACCCTAATCGACCCAAATTAGGGTTTTGATGACATATGAATACAAAATTTGATAAGTATAGTATCTCACTAAATGATTTTTAGTATTTTATGTGTAACTCTGATTTAATTTAAATTTGGATATGATTTGTACATATAAAATGTGAACAACATTGAAAAATATCAAAATTTTTGAGGAATGTTCTGACCTATTTATCGATCGAGTTTCAAACTCGAACGATCATATTTTCAGATTGATATAGCAGTGTGGTCATTGAATTTTATCTTTTTATTGGTATATCCAGTCGATCTAAAATTTCAACTGTACTTGAAAACACAATTATAGACACCCTGTTAAATTGGCATAATTTTTTTATGAATTTAAATTTCTACAGAGAGGGTGTCGGTCAAGTTCTGTGAAGGACAAACTCGACCGACCATGCTGCTGACTGCAATATAGCAGTGTAGTATTTTATTTTTAATTATTTATTTGTAACTCAAAATAATCTAAACTTTTACTGTATATTAAAACTCCATTTCAGACATGTAGTTAAATTTTCATAATTTTTGGATGAGTTTTGAGTTTTGAAACGTGTGGTTTCAGTCTAGTTTATAACTCACCCGACCAACCAGTCTGAGCAAAATAAAAATACATTGAGGGGCTTGTTTGCAATTGTTCTAAGCACCTCAATTCATCTATATAACTAACCTAACACATAAGGAGCTCTCATAACTCGTCATTCCTGTCAAAGAAATGAAATTCTTGAGAGAGAGGAGAGCTAGGGTTTTGAGTAGAGAAAGTGGAGGAGATGATGACCTAGGGTTTCTCTATCCAAGATATGATGAAATCAAGTAAGTTTAGCTTCTTTGCATAGAATTTCATGGTGAATCTTCTCTCACATGTCAAGATTCCATACCTCCCCTGATTTGATTCAAGATCACATCAAATCTCCCCCTTTTCTCACTCTTTCTCTTCAAATCCCCATTTCTAGGGTTTCTGAGTTGAGAGGAGAAAGAATTGGATTCTTTTGCGAGAGTTTGATTAGGTTTCCTAAAATTCAGAGGTTGACCTACGAATTTAAGGTGCTTGGAACCTGTGGTGAGTGTTTTTCTCCCTCCTAAGCTTTGTTTTCTTGTTGAAAGCCTAATTCAATCCGGCTAAAACAATCAGAAACCTTGTTTGTATATGTAAGTGATTGGATTTGCATTGGGAAATATATTGGGGAATCCAATTTTACTAATTTTGATTATTTCTCATTGATTGAAACTTGATTAGTTCTAGTTATATTGATTGAGGATGCATGGGTATTCTTATGGGTAGATGACTATGGTATTTCATTTGAATTTTGCCTAAAAATCAGCCCAATGGCCGATATGCTTGGAATTGAATTGACATATATAAAGTCATATTTGAATCATACTAGATTGTATTATACAAGTGTATTGTTGAATGTTAATGGAATTGAATGACCACATATCCTAATTAGGATTTGTGCTGAGGAAGTGATTGAAATGAGTCAATTAATCAATGTATACTTATGATTGATGAATGAAATGTGTGAAAATGGAAACTTGGGTTTCCATGTTTATGAATAACCCTAATGAAACCTTGAGACATGATTGGATTACTGAATGATATGATTATTATGATATGTTGAACTAAAGAATGACTTATTGAAAACCCTAAAAGTTTATTATTAATACGATTATGAGTGATAAAGTTAGAACTTGTATATGATGTTGTAAATGTGATCAAATGTTGAAGTTGAAAGTATTAATAATTCAATTGAATATGATGAGTCTTACTAATATCATCTAATTCTAATGCATTTGTTTTCGTATAATAAAGAATGATCATTTTTTTATTATGGGAATGACATTAGTAGTCAACGTCAAGGTACACTTATCTGAATATAAGAGATAATATGAACAAGATGTACTTAATGGTGATTGCAAGATAAAGATGAAACTAATGAAGATAGTATGATGAAGTATTTTATCTTTTATTTAATTGCATATGAATTAACCCAAATTAAATAAATATACTAAGAATTGTACTTTGATATATGTTATGTAGAAGAGAAGCATTGTATGTAAAGTGAATCAAGAAAGATTGGTCCAGATGATGTAATGAACATGAAATGAAAGAAGTTGAGACTACTGAGTATAAAATGATGGAAAAAGATAGGAATTAGTAGATGATTCTAAGAATGTAACTCTTACCCTAAAATGATGAGTTTGATGATGCTAATGAATGACAATCTCAAATGGGTGATTAAGAGATGTACATAACCGTAGTTGAATTCAGCTAAATGATGAAACTCAATATTTGGATTGACTTACAAGAATGTGTTCTTGTATTGTGATTGTTTGCTAGAATACTTGTATTATGAGAATGAACTATTTTAATGGAATTCAAATTATAATCAACATGTGTTGACTAGTAACCCAATATGAAGAATGTGAAATAAAAGAAGAAGATAACTAAGTCTATTATGCATATATATGCATGAAATTTATTTACATCTATTGAGATTAGATGGAACAAGCATATGTTGTATGGTAAATCTATTCTAAGTATGAGGAATGATACATGATGTCTATATGATTTTAATATTGCTAGTTCTAATGCCTTTACTAATATTTGTTAAGAACTGTGGTATACAATAATGAACTGATGAGGAATATGTTAAAATGGAATTTAATATGCACTCCTTACATTGAGAAACCCTGATAAGGGTAAATGTTGCATAATGAGATTATGTCTAGGGATGAAAGTCCACTTATGATGATAAAACCCTGATGGGGTAAATGATGGACAACAAGATTATTTCGGGCTGAAGGCCCACTATTGTTGATTGCTATGATTTGATGTAGTAGATAGAAATAATCATATTTGTTGCAATCTATAGACTTATTGTGCTTCTTGCTTTGATCATTGCCCTTATTGATAAACTTAATCTGTTTCATGTTATTATAGTTACATGAGAATACACAGATATGATATATGATGTTTTGAATTCTTATAAGATGAGTAAAAGAGATTAATAACAAGTGAAATGATGGAACATCTAGTTAGGTGACCTAAACACTGTGAGTGTCCCCCGAGGACCACACTGGGAAAACAAAATAGATCTCCTTGTAGTAATCGATGAATTATGAGAAGGATTTCCGAAGTGTAGATCGAGACCTTAAAGGTCAGACCACCAGGATTTAGGAGTGAGTCATATAGAGTGGCTCTGGCCCTAAATCCTTGTTGTGAAAGTCTATGTCTAGATGGAATAGACTATGTTGAAATGAAATATGTGAAATGTGAAATGAAAAATATGTGAAATACTGTGATATGTGATATATTGTTTTGATGGTTCCTATCTCGTGTACCCGAGATGAGGACGTGAGCCTCTTTAAGCAACCCTGAGGTGGCCAGGGTCTGTTGTTGATATCTTAGGGTGGCTGGCTAAACCCTAAGATAGTGAGGGTGAGTCGTTGACATGAGAATTAGGCGTGATGACTTCTACTTGGTGAGGTACAAGCCAAGTAGTTTCAGGGCAAATGAATAAAAGATGATAAGCCGTGTAGAACATGATTTGAATGATTATTACATTCCTTGTACAACTAGTTGATGATTTGTCATTATTGATTAAGCTTCATGTTGTGGAAAGTAATCATGTTGCTATGGACAGTTTCTATTTCATATTATGATATGTCATGCTGACAAGTTATAGATGTTGGGATTTATATCCATTCTAAATATGAGTTGGATTGCTTACTATTTGATAGTATTGTTTGGTAGATATGTATTGTGTGTACTTCAGCTTCAGGACTGCAGGATGCGTTCCTGGTCCCACTGGTGGAGTGTCACAAAGTTAATGTTATTGTTATGTATTGATTCAAAATGCTTACAACTTGACTTATTACTCACGCATTAGGATTATTGATCTGAACTAAGAAGTATCTGTTGATTTGTTCATAGACATGCTTTAAAAGATGTTTCAAAGTTATAATTTGTTTAAGTGATTACCTTATCTGCTGGATCAGATTATCATTGCAACTTAGAAATGACTTATGATAGATCTATCTGCTAGACTTTTCAATATCTACATGTTTCTATTAAGTTTATTATACTTAATCTGATGTTGATGCATGTACCTAGCTTGAGTGGGAGGTATCCACTCACTGGGGCTCTATATGAGTCTGATGAGGTTGTTTCAAATGTTTTTAGGTATAATGCTATCCAGCGGAGAGGTCATGACAAAGAAGATATAAATAGTATAATCTAGATAGATTAGAATGTCCATGTACTCTCTCTTTCCCGAGATGGGTTGTAGATTAAGTTTGTTCATCAATGTACATGTATTTGATGTAAACTGAAACGCATATGAGAACAAGATTTGATTCTGGATTTAATGGTTTTGAATATGATTTGTGATATATGAATGTGATGTCCTTGATGTGACGTTGATTTATGAGTTTGTGAAGAAAGAAAAAGGAAAAATTTATCTGTCTTTTTCATATATTGTTTAATCGCCTTTGTCGAGAATTCATTGTTTTATTTCATAATTTGGGTTTAAGTTTGGGATTATCTCTAATGGTTGATATTTATGCTGATCAAAAGAGTGGGTCCCGACAAAAAGTGCCAATGCTGGCAAGCAAGGTAGCAGGAAACACCAATGTAGGAAGCAAACTAGGGGTAGGCACAGGTCCACTAGCAACAGAGGGTGTGGCACTGGAAGTAGGAGGGGGAGGTGTCTGGTAGCAGTGATTGTATGCATATTAAGCTTAATCACTACCTAGGTAGGGCTAATAGGAGGGTTAAGGATGGGTACAGGACAGATTGATGTTAGACATGATCTCACAGAGGTCCTGATGCATGCGGTCCTGAACTTGTAGATTATACGTCTGTTGATGCATCATATATCCCATAAGGGTTTCATTTGATACATGGAACGGGGCGCGAGCATGGCGGGATAGTAGTGGAGGTGGAGGTGCCTAGTTGGAGGTAGAGGCTCCAGGTGTGGTGGTAAAGGATTTAGGTAAAAATGTTTTCTTGATTATGGTCTCATTGAGACAGACTCTTTTTCAAGAGGGTTTGTAATGAAGATCGTAAAAAAGAGACTTCTTAGTCGCAAAGGTGAACAACCACATATCAGGGCTGGGTAGGGTGGGTGTGTACCCCAGGTATTCTTTGTGAGGTCAAAGTAGGTCATGTGATGGAGAATGTATCTAGATCACTTGACTCCTATGTTCTTCAAAAGACAGTACATAATCATTGTAGTATTCTCTACAATTTCAGTTTGATTCTTCTTGGGGTGAATATTGCAGTTTACTACCAGAGCGAGTATAGGGTTTTTAAGATCCAAAGAAGAGGATGGTATGGTGGACTTCTTCCTATAGGGTGTATGAGGCTTCTTTAATAAAATTTAAATATTAGGAAGAGTGGTATGATAGTGCTTGTAGTGAGACTCAAGGTCAAGCAACTCAAAATACTTAGGATAGTCTTTCCTCCATGTATCGATGACCAAGTACCATTGAGAAAGATGTTCAATATATCTTATGAGATAGTGAATTTCTTACCAGCAATCATAGAAGTGATAATCACTTGAGTATTAGGAGGGGTACAAGAGATTCGTAGTTCCATGAAAGGTTGGCATAAAATTCATGGGCCGCTTTGGTGCTTGTAATGGAATTGTGAAAGCACTGATGTTCTACACTCAGGGAGGCTAGATGATGGTCATAAAGCAACTCAACTATCTCATCTATGACAAAAAAAACTCCAGAAAGGGCGACCCTCTTTCTTCTATTTGAAGTAGACATGTCAAAAGGGTGGGTGGGTTGGGTTTGGGTTGGGTCGTTGGAGGTATGGGTCTCGAGGGTGGAGGTCAAAAAGATGTAGTTCTAAATAGGTGGAACAAAGACAAACCCAAACCCAAACCTGACCCAACGGGTTGCGGGCTATCTACGGGTGCCCACTTAATTTTTTTTAGAAAATATATTGCTAGTGTTTGTTTATATAAGATATGGAACAAAACAATCATGTTGCATACATTGTCACATAAGATTTGTTTGTATATCCAAAAATGTGTTACAAGAAGAGTATCAAAATACAATGCACCCATGAATAGGGACGCAACATGTCTATTAAAGAAGAGCCCGACTAGCTGAATTAAGTTCCTAAATCACATAAATGATGGAATAATAGTGTACTACAGACTTTAGATGTTCATACATTAGTCTTAAATAATGACCACCTACAACAAACAACAAAAAAATAATACAACATTATCTAGTATGAATTGTGGCATCCAAATGAGACGAAGGATAGATCTTGGAAACTAAAACAAAGACTAATATTTAAGTCAGTTCTAGTCAGATTAAAACTTAAGTCTAGCAAGCATTGCTATACTTAGGTTCCCATTTGGTTTTCTTTTGTTTCACGATCCGATTTTGGAGTCTCCATTATTGTTCTTTGTTAACTTGAATTGTAATATACAATTGTGATATAAGACTGATTTAATATTTTCCAATACTACTAAGCCGCATGGATGTAAAAAACTAGTGTAATTAAGCAGGTCACCCACGAGTGCCCGCGGATTGCCCATGAAACCTGCTAAGTAAACGAGTAGGTACGAGTTTGGTTTTTTCCGACGGGTGGCAAATTTTATGACCCAAACCCAACTTAAACGGGTCAACCCATGGGCGCCTGCGGATTTTGACCCAGTTTGACATGTCTAATTTGAAGCCATGTATGGTGAGAGAGAGAGTCAGAACTAGAGGAAACCACCACCAAGGGTCGTCTAATGACCTAGGGAAGATAGGAAAAGGTGTTAGGTAGGTCAAATAGGGTTTGGCTAGGTCTAGGAGAGGGAAGGTCGAGGAAAGGGTTGAGGGTTTATGAGATCTGGAGTAAGAATTGATCGACCTTTCTCTAGTTGAGAGGGAGCATATTCGACCGAAACCTATTTAACATTTGGTCTAGCCAGGCCATCGGTCAAGTTCTGAGAGAAAGAAACTCAAATGAATGACTTTTTACATAAGCCCTCGGCCATGGATAGTCCGAATCGGCAACTCGATTGATTGTTAGTCTGACCTAACATTAGAAGTTCTAGATTCTAGACATTTGAGTGCTAATTAAATCTATTTCCATTCCATTTTGCATTTTAGACATACTTAGGCATGTTTCACTCATTATGGGGTACTATTTTTGTGATAAAACACGCATTTGCAAAAGATACCCAAAATGAGCAAAATAAAACAAGAAACAAGATAACTATAGCACATTCAAACAAGAGATGATCTAAATTGAGCAAGAAACATATATTCAAGGTAACAACTAGTTAGAAGGCATGCCAATATCATCTAGAGCAGTTATAAATAGTTTTGATCTAATGGAAGTAAATTGGTCTCTAGCCGAAGATTTAGTGAAAATGACCGTGTAACATCCCACTCTTATTATGCAAATTTTCAAACTATTTTATTCCTTGCATGCTCTTTTTCTAAATAAGATAATTGTTGAGGACCTTCATGCAAATTGCCCATGTTAGTTTTACAAATTCATTTTATTATGTCCAAATTCTCTCTTATCCTTGTTTTATTTAAAGAAAATGTTTTCATGTATATCTATGCTCTTTTGTTTAATAAAATGAGAATAAATGCTTTTATGTCAAATTTTCTCTCTCATATGATAATTAGTGATTTACATGTTTAATTGCTTGCTTAATTTCCTCCATATTATCAATTGAAAAGAAATAATGTTGAGTGCACCTTTTCATATATTGAAATTCTTATTTGAGAAATTAATGGCTTTATTTACATTCATCATGGTCATTTAAGTGCACATAATGGTTTTTGCTATTTTAGGCCTAAAACATGTACAAGCATCAAATCTAATTGAATGGGAATGTTCTAGACCCTCTAATAGCACCTATGGCTCAAATTTGAACTCTTTTGACCCATGTTTAGACCCTCTAATCAATTAAAGAACATTTTAGTATAGTATGACCATAAATTGAATGCAATTTCATCAATGAAATGGATGTAACCTATAGTTCACATTAATATGTTTGTCAAGCGTTCCTTTTGCTTTAATTCTCATGCGAGTACATAGAGACCGTTGGATCAAGATCCAATGGCACGCCTGCCTTCTTCTTCCTCCGTTATTCTCGCACACAGAAGTCGTTTCACATGCCATTTTTCACCGACCTCATTCTCCCACTCCTCGCATCCGTTTTGTGAGATTTCTTCTCCAGTAGGACAACAAGGTCAATCCGTACCCAACGAGCCCTTGCTCGTGTGCTCTCATTCCCTACAGATAAAACACCCAAGATAGGGCTCGGACCCCCCTTGCTGTACGGGCACCCATCCGTCACCACAGAGCGCCCACCTCTGTCTTGTGCACCCAAAATCATCACCGGCCCCCGAGCTACACTCCTCCACCGCCAATTTGGCCCCGAGAGCCCCGAATCTCCCTGACCTACTCAGTTTTAGTTTCTAGAAACCTTGAGTTTGCCCAGCCTTCTCCAATCACCTCATCTCAATTTCTCTTATGGTGAGCATCCTCGGAGCCTCCACTTTGTTTTGGCTTTTCTAGTTTACCCTATGGTTGTCCCAAATGTTGTACCCTATAGACCACCGCAAGGTCCTCGCCAGTGCCTTGACACCATGGCACCTCAGGGCCTCGATGGCCAAGGTAACACCTCCCAGGACCTCGCATGACTCTGATCGATCTTTCTCGGTCCTTGATTGGTACTTTTCTGCCCTGTTCTTCCACGATTAGCTTTTCACCGCTTTCCCCTGTTTCTCGCCAGTTTCTCGTGTCCATCGCTATGCCAAGACACGCCCACCTTCTGTCTGCCTCTTTTTTTACAGACTCCCGCAAGGACTCTGTATTGACTTTGTGATTCCATTTCGTTGCCTTTTGTGTGGTTTCGTCATTCATGTGTGGGTGGTGCTATTCCGACCGTGCCAGCCCAACACCTCTGAGCATGGAAGGAGCTTCCTCTTTGGCTCGTTGAGCTTTCCAGGAAACTACGATGGCAAGGGACCACTAGTCAGTCTTCAAAGGACCATAGGGTTCCAAGTGCAGTGAAGGTCATGGAGCTCCTGGTAGGTGCTCGACCTTGGTCTGCACCATGGCTCACGAGGGAAGAAACCAGGGTGTGCAATGACCATGAGCCCCACGTTTTTTTGTGATGCTTTTAAATCACTAGGGAAGTTAAGGAATTTCACACCCTATTTTCTTTGATCACTGAGGCAAGCCTCGTTGCCGATTTAGCCATGCCCGATTGGGCCAAATCATAAGCTGGCCCACTGATTCCAGATTTGGATATATATATATATATATATATATATATATATATATATATATATGCATGGCTTTATCTTGATTTGTGATTGGTCAATTCTGTGGAAATTCGTATTAAATTGCCTGATTATCAGAAAAATCTGCAAAAATATGTTTTGGAAAGGATTTTCAATGAGGAATCTGATTTTCTAGTTTTTATTGACTGATTTTTCTGTTTTCACATCTCAATAAGTATATGACACAAATTAGGGTTTCATGTTGTATAATGAATGGTAAACATGTTATTTTCAGGTGTTTAAGGGAACGCAATCAGTCAAACAAGGTTTGACTTAGGTGCTTTTGTTCAAGGTAAGCGGGCCATGCCCTTGGCATAGATAATAATTGATTTATTGAATGTTTATGATTATGTTAATCACCTTATATTAAAATCATGATCAGTACGTGTTTTCTTCAAGTATATGGTTATTGGATGTTGATTGCTATAATCTAAGTCTAAGTATAGAAACTTGATTAATGTTATGAATTATGATTAAGATACATGAAACCAAGATTAAGAGGGAATAGATTCCCATCCATGCTTAAGAGGGAGAAATCCCATTATGTTTCATGAGGAGAAATCCCAACTATATTCAAGAGGGAGAAATCCCATTAAGATCAAGTCTAAGTCATTTAGAAGATAATTAAGTCTAAGAAATATCATGGTTAATGGAAATTGATTTAGATGTATATGCACCTTGTTATGGGCTTTCTGAGCATTATGGGCTTTCCGAGCAACTATGGGCTTTCTTAGCATTATGGGCTCCTTATGGGGCATTAAGAGAGGAGCATATACTTCTAGTCAAGTTCCTTATGTAAAAGATGTCAAGAAATGATTAATGTTAAATGTATGTCCATGTTTATGTCAAGTCACATTTATAGTTTATTTTTATGCTTTATAACATGCCAATGTCGCTTACTTACCATGTTTGTTTTTCCTTTGCATGGATGGGGACGAGATGTCTGCAGACATTGGAGCTAAAGGGAAGGAGACATCTTGAGAAGATTCCAAGGATCCAAGACCTTAGAAGTTGTTGCCTGGTGGGACGTCCATCTATGGAGATCCTATCTTTTTCATATTATCTAGTTCATGTTTAGCATATCTAGTAGAATCATGATGTGGTTATCTTTCCAAGAAGAACTTTATGTATGAATATAAGTTTCAATAATGCCAAGTGTTATTTATTTCTTGATATGAGACCATGCATGTGACAATCCCTCCCTGAAATGCCAAGTACCCCACATTATGGATAATGCTGGGGATTAGGTTGTGCTTCCGCTGGTTACATATGAAACCCTAGGGAGGGGTGTTACAGACCGCTAGCTGATTCTCCGTATCCACATGCTTGATATAAATATCCTTCTTGGAAATGTGGTCATGAAGAAAGTGATGATGATCTTCTATATGTTTAGCTCTACTATGCAATATAGGATTATATGACAAGTGGATTGCACTAGTATTATCACAAAAGATGGAAGAAGCATAAAAAAATGTTAAAGTTTTGGAGCATTTGCTTCATCCATAGGAGTTTGGCACAACAACTTATAGCTACAATGTATTCAGCCTCGGTAGTTGATAGAGCCACAGTGCTTTGCATCTTGGAAAACTAAGAATCTAAGCAAGGTCCTAGGCAGAAGTAAGTTCCACTTGTGAACTTTATATCAATCAAGAATCCTTCATAATCTGCATCACTATAAGTAGTAAGAATAAAGTCCTTTGACTTAGGATACCATAGTCCAAAATTTGAGGTTTTGGCTAGATACTTTAAAAACCTCTTAACCGCTATAAGATGTAATTTCCTAGGACTTGATTGAAAGCGAGCATACAAACTAACACTAAACATTATGTTAGGTCTAGAGGTAGTTAAGTAAAGTAAAATTCCAATCATACCTCTACAGAGCTTCTCATCTACCTTATCACCTTCTTCATCTCTATCAAGCTTGACGATGTTTGACATGGGTATGTCCATTGTCTTGGTGTTCTCCATCCCAAAGTGCTTAAGTAGCTCACGTGTGTACTTGTCTTGGTTGATGAAGTTCCCATTCTTTGTTTGCTTTATTTGAAATCCAATGAAGAATGTAAGCTTCCCCATCATGCTTATCTCAAACTCACTCTGCATAAGATCACTAAACTCCTTGCAAATATCAAGATTAGTTCCGCCAAAAATGATATCATCAACATATATTTGAATGATAAGAAAATTGTTAGAAGTGCTTTAGAAACAAGGTAGAATCTACTTTGCCCAGTATATAGCCATGATCCAACAAAAATTTCTTTAGTTTCTCATACCAAGATCGAGGTGCTTGTTTGAGACCAGAGAGAGCTTTTTGCAATAGATAAACATAGTTAGGAAAGCGATCATGTTCGAATCCTGGGGGTTGTGCAACAAACACTTCCTCCTTAATTCTACCATTCAAAAATGCACTTTTAACATCCATTTGATAAAGAAGAAAGTTTTTGTGATTGGAGAAAGCAAGAACATTCTAATTGACTCAAGTCTAGATACAAATGGATATGTTTCATCAAAATCTATACCTTCTTGTTGATTGTAGCCTTGAGAAACTAACAAGTGCCACTTTGCCGCTTTCATCCAACTTGTTGTGGTGGACCCATTTGGTGCCAATGATCTTTCTATCACTTGGTGATCGACCTTTTTCACGCGTCTGGAAATGAACGCGGGACAAAGGAAGGAATCAAGCTTTAAATTTATAACCCGAAACCTTCTAGGCCCCCGCAACTTTATTACGGGGTCGAAGTAGATATACGGGGTCGAACACAGGGACGTGGTGACGTTTAGGATGCCACAGATCTCGTTCTTTAGTCAGATAAGCCAAGATGATAGTCGATAAAAGTAATTGCTAGAACTAGTCTAGCGGGTTGTCACGATATAAAACAAAACAAAGAAAAGAAAACAAAACAAAATAGAGCTCGTGAGTCTACTAATCAGAGAAAGAGAGTTCCTGGCTATGTAACCACAAACAGGCAGTCTATGCACTCATTCTCGGGCATAGACAACCCTCGAACACCCAAGCAAGCATCTAGTACGCACAGTGGCATCTGTCCTGTGGGGTCGTCCCACTCGCTCTCGTGATGCGTGACTAAAACTATCAACAATATGTCAATGACCCTCTCTCGAGGAATGACATATCAACACCTCAGGATACACTAAGTTCCCTCTCGGGTCTTAGGATATTTCGGGGTGTTAGGAACATAATACCTTGGATCGTCCTCCTCTCGGGTTCAGATCCAAACTATCATCTCTTAGCTATTCCTACAACAGATCTCTTGATACAGGCAGAAACAACAGTTCAAGCGAGTAAGAGATCCACCAAACTAGCAATCATAACTTGGAAAGAGAAAATAGAACATGCAACATACTATATCTGATATGAATCTACTTGCTTAAGGCAAAAGTATATAAACATGCCTAGATCGGGCTACATAGCCAAGAAGGAGCTAACTAGTCATAGACAAGCATAGTAGGCACCGAACAAAGATGGATAAACATTGTTTGTACAAGAAACAAAGGAATGCAGTAGAATGAAAGAGAAGAGGGAAGAGATATAGCCTGTAGAGGAGAGGTGGCTCTCGCTCCTCGGCCTCTGTGTAGGTCGGATCTCGGCCCTTGGGTCTTCTCTTCATCCCTTTGGACTCCTCGACTCTCTCTCTCTCTCTGGACCGTATCGGACAGATCGTATCGGGCAACTGTATCGGGCAGACCGTATCGAGCAACCGTATCGGCCAGGCCGTATCGGGCAGACCGTATCGGTCAGACCGTATCGGGCAGGCCATATCGGGCAGTAAACTTTTGGGGAACTCGATACACTAGCTCCTTGGTGTAGGAACTAGCTCTTGCAGGGTCCTCCCTCCGTCTCCCTCCTCTTTGTAGGTTGACAGCTGCTATTTATAGGCAGCGAGTTGATGGGAGTTGTGGCTTTTATTGGTCCACGTGTCCTTCATCCGTGGCTTTGATCTTGAGGCATCAGGTGGGCCAATATGAATGTCGCTCGAAGACCGTGTCAGGCAGGGGGAGTGTCAGGCAGCTGTATCAACCAGCCATATCGGGCAGGCCGTATCGGGCAGTCGTATCGGCTAGGCCCTATCGGGCAGTCGTATCGGCCATGCCCTATCAGGAAGTCGTATCGGCCAGCTGCTGGAATTCTTGTCTTTTCAGGTTCGGTACTTGAGAGTCCCAAAATTGGCTAGTTTCAGTGCCTGCAAGTCTTAAACAGGCTAATTAGCTACATTATTGGCTATTTTCACTACATTATCTAATGGAGAGACAGAAAACATAAAACATGAACAAAAGAGTGCATATTAAGACTAAAGTGGCACAAAACTGTAGATAAAATGCATAGAAAATATGCGCTAATTTGGGTGTTATCAACTACCCCAAGCTTAAAACTTGCTTGTCCTCAAGCAAGACTGTGCTCAAAGAACAAAATATAACATCCAAATTAAGCTTTGCCATAAATTATAAAGTTAAGAAAAATAGTTTAAAGCATCAATACTCTTGATCCATGTCATTTCAGAACAAACCCCCACCAAACAAGCACAATCCTGTCAAAGCAAGATCAAAGAGTGTCCAGGCAAGATTAAGCGAATTAACTACAGCCTGCCGATACTCATGATGGTTTGAATCATAATTATTTAAACATGAAAGAGTTGTCATTTAGGTGATCAAGCAGGTGATGAGCAATGAGCCATCACCATGAATCCATGCATACCAATCTGGAACAACGCGCCTCTCACTTATTCATGTCCTAAGAAACAAAGCAAAAAGACTCTAATGACTTCTGAGGATCTCGATCTACGTCAGGTTGGTCCATGTAACAAGCAACAATCCCTGCAGTCCGAGTAGACCTGTCAAACTGGGTCAAAATCCGCGGGCACCCACGGGTCGACCCGTTTAAGTTGGGTTTGGGTGGAGAAATTTGCCACCCGCTAGTAATCACCCAAACCCATACCCACCCGTTTATTTAGTGGGTTTCACAGGTGATCCGCGGGCACCCGCGGGTGCCCATTTAATTAAATAATATATTAATATAAATATATTATCTATATGACTCGTAAGACATGCAACACTTGTACATTTATCAATCAACTAAATTGTTGACATGTAATGTATACAATATAAAGAGTTAAAGTCTAACTTTCTTTATTGATATACTTTGTTAATTGTTTACACTAGTGGAAACAAATTTGTTAACTTCTATATTATTATTTTTATGTTAATGAATATATAGTGTAATGTATGTTTTATATTCAATCACAACAATTATATTCTCTTTCTGTTCACTTTATGTATTGGAAAATCATAACATGAAACATCAAGAACTTATAACGACAAAATATAGTGTTGTTATGGTAATATGTTATGCTATTTATAACATCTATATCATTTAGTTTTTTTTATTGTACATTATAGAAATGGTTGTTTTTTTATTTTGTCTCATACATTTTATTTCAAAACATCAAATATTACATTGTGTTTGACACAAAAAGTAGTAGAAGGTTGCCCTCATTTTGTTATGTTTACACTAAAAATTATTAATGAATTATTCGACTCTTTGTCATAGTGAAGAATCTAGCAATATCTTTTCACTGTGCACATATTAAATGGGCACCCGCGGGCAACCCGCAACCCGCTGGGTCGGGTTTGGGTGTGCTACTTCTCCACCCGTTTAACATTGGGTCTTTTTGACCCGCACCCGCGAGACCCAAACCCGCAATGACCCAACCCAAACCCAACCCACCCATCCGTTTGACAGGTCTAAGTCCGAGCCAGTTGGCCCAGAGCAGTGAGACGAACTCCTCGTACTGTGCTCGAACCAACCCTGCTACTGAGATGATCTCATAGATCACCTAAGGGTTCCTAGTGACTCTCTAATGAGCTTTTAGAGTGATACTGTCAGGCACGACATACCCGCGTTCATGAGCGCAATCATACACTGGTTGGGCATCATCCTCAACTCTCCTAAAAGAGAAAACAACACTCATTTATTGTTCACACTCAGGCTTTTAACATCTGCATTCTATTTGTAGGCTTGGGTGAGAACCATATAGATATTTTGGGAATTTGTGGGAGGCCAAGCCTCTTTTGCACATTTTTATATTTTTCATCTTTTTGACTCGATCTAATGTGAGAAGGCATGTAGTCCATCAAGGAAAAACACTTCACCTTAATCATGGCTCAAAACTCATCATGATCCACTTGATACCTATGTGAAAAGATAGAAATTATGATTCAAGAATCCTTAGAATAAAGGCAAACTTGTGAATCCACAACTAGGTTCTTTGATCGTGTTTTAGCTCATTCCAACAGTCCTTTACCATGGATTTGCCATTCACGACACAGATCAAGGGAATTCAGCTTTAAGCTATGAAAAAGGGACATAACCTTAGATTTATTACCAAACTCAAGTAAAGAGTCAAAGAGCAAGTCAAGCAAGAGGTCAAGCAATTTTTAAGATAAAAACTGTGCAATTAGGCATGAAGTCAAGCATTTATCTATTAGATTCACACCACATAGCCATAATTGTGAAGCTACAAGCTTATGCTATATGCAAGAAATAAACGTTCATGCAAGAAGGGTGAAGAGAAAGAAGGGCGAAGCCTACCACCCCAAGCATAAGAGTTTGCTCGTCCTCGAGCAAGACTTAAACTTGAAATAGCGAGGTAGGAATGCATGATTGTTAATGGCAGTTATTGAAGTTCTAAAGATGATGCATGGATGCAAGGATATAAAACTGTTAGAGGAAAGAAACTAACAAGAACATGAAAAGCAAAATTTATTGTAATAAAAGGGCGGGAGGGTGGGTAATAGAGAAGGGGGTGGCTGCCCCATGATACCGACACTGGGATCCCAAATTCTGAGTTTTGGGACCAGTGTCACCTGTGTCTTACTGACGGGTTCCGCCACATATTATGAGTAGAATAGGCGGATGTGTTGGCCCTACCGAGTCTGAAGTAGAAAAGTAAAATATGGTGACTCGGTGAAGTCATCTTTGTGCTGGAATTGATTTGAGCTGCATTGGGATGAATTCTTTGGCAAATCATCCTCAAGGTACCTTTCATTATATGAATCTAAAAATGAAGGTCCTGGGATGTCGACACAGGATGAAATAGATGAGAGAGGTTGGACTTCATCTCGAGAACACATATCTTCTCTCTCCATCTCTGCACTTGAGGTTGGATGCTTAGATAAATCTTCATGTACTGTCTGAGTCATCCAATCATCTTCTAAGCAAAAAATACCCCCTGAAGAATCTGTTTGTAGTTCTACCACCCCAAGCTTATCACCTGGCCTGGAGTCAGGGGTGTCTTCATGCTCAGTAGCCATGTTGTAGTGAACCGTCCATCCTGCCCCCTTGACATCCACCAAGCCTTGTAAAGGGATGGTGGCAAATGATGGCTCATGCTTCTCCAACTCATCTTTGTTACTATACTCACTGCTCCATGTCGAGCAGCTGTCATCGTCGAACAAATTGTTCCAAACCATGGTTGGCGTACTGCTCAAAGCGAAATGACAAGTCTCAATATGAGAGATGTCACTCTGGTCTGGTTCAATATCTTATTCCTCTAGCCAACCTTTTGGCTGTGAGGAAACTTGTCTTTTAGAGTCTTCATCATTGTCATCATAGATCCATTCAGGTCTATGACTCATATCTTCTATTGGTTCATCAGCTGGGTCATCTAGATATAATGAAGGGTTTTCTGGAGTGGGTTGGTCTTCACAGAAAAATCCTGGTGAATCTAGTTGATGGTCTGAATAGGATGGTGATGCATACTCCACTTCATACCCAATGGAATGGTCCTGATGACCAACGTCTTCATTATCTTGTGATAGCATTTGTAATTGGATTGTAACTAAATCAATGAGCTCTTGGAGCCTCCTGCCTTGTTCAACATCTTTATCATGAAGTTGTTGTACTTGAGCAGCAATGCTTTCGAGACCCGTCGATTCTGCCATGCACATTGGTTGCTGACCTGCTGTACCAAACCGATGTGCTTGAACAAATCCTCGCTCAACAGTTTGAACTAGACTTCTATTGTAGTCTGCAGCCTCGGTGGCTACTTTGAGATGACGATCCTTCTCTTCTAGTAGTTGTTGCATTGGATCAACATCTTCTTAGAGATGAGGCGCTAAGGAGGTGAGTGCTTGAATACTTTCCCTAGACAACTCCACTGCCTTAATCAGTTCTTGATCCCATGATAGAATGGGGGTTGATGGTTGACTGGCAGTCTCCTTTGTTGGAATTTCAAAATATGACGATGGTGGAGGTGAGTATAACTCGACTAGTTGCAGAGCACGACCTTCAATTATTTTCCAGTAGTCAGAACTATGGAAAAACTCAAGAGGATAGGTGGACAAGATGACTTGTCTTGTGGAAGCAAGGTCCATGGCTGAAAAAAAGGTATGAGAAAAAGAAAAGTGATTTAGTATATATGAACAAGTATGTGTAAAGAAAGAGGAAAACTATGCATGTATATATAGACTTATAGTGAAAGAATAAAAATCTACTAGGCGTGTAAATATGGAAAACCACGTCCCCAACAATGGCGCCAAAAGTTGATCGACCTTTTTCACGCATCCGGAAATGAATGCGGGACAAAGGAAGGAATCAAGCTTTAAATTTATAACCTGAAACCTTCTAGGCCCCCACAACTTTATTACGGGGTCGAAGTAGATATACGGGGTCGAACACAGGGACGTGGTGACATTTAGGACGCCACAGATCTCGTTCTTTAGTCAGATAAGCCAAGATGATAGTCGATAAAAGTAATTGCTAGAACTAGTCTAGCGGGTTGTCACAATATAAAACAAAACAAAGAAAACAAAACAAAACAAAACAAAATAGAGCTCGTGAGTCTACTAATCAGAGAAAGAGAGTTCCTGGCTATGTAACCACAAACAGGGCAGTCTATGCACTCGTTCTCGGGCATAGACAACCCTCGAACACCGAAGCAAGCATCTAGTACACATAGTGGCATCTGTCCTGTGGGGTCATCCCAATCGCTATCGTGATGTGCGACTAAAACCATCAACAATATGTCAATGACCATCTCTCGAGGAATGACATATCAACACCTCAGGATACACTAAGTTCCCTCTCGGGTCTTAGGATATTTCGGGGTGTTAGGAACATAATACCTCGGATCGTCCTCCTCTCGGGTTCAGATCCAAACTATCATCTCTTAGCTATTCCTACAACGGATCTCTCGATATAGGCAGAAACAGTAGTTCAAGCGAGTAAGAGATCAACCAAACTAGCAATCATAACTTGGAAAGAGAAAATCGAACATGCAACATACTAGATCTGATATGAATCTACTTGCTTAAGGCAAAAGTATATAAACATGCCCAAATCGGGCTACATAGCCAAGAAGGAGCTAACTAGTCATAGACAAGCATAGCAGGCACCGAACAAAGATGGATAAACATCGTTTGTACAAGAAACAAAGGAATGCAGTAGAATGAAAGAGAAGAGGGAAGAGATATAGCCCATAGAGGAGAGGTGGCTCTCACTCCTCGGCCTCTATGTAGGTCAGATCTCGGCCCTTGGGTCTTCTCTTCATCCCTTTGGACTCCTCGGCTCTCTCTCTCTAGACCGTATCGGGCAGACCGTATCAGGCAACTGTATCGAGCAGACCGTATCGGGCAGTCTGTATCGGGAAACCGTATCGGGCAACCATATCGGCCAGGCCGTATCGGGCATACCATATCGGGCAGACCGTATCGGGCAGCCGTATCGGGCAGTAGACTTTTGGGGAACTCGATACACTAGCTCTTTGGTGTAGGAACTAGCTCTTGTAGGGTCCTCCCTCCGGCTCCCTCCTCTTTGTAGGTTGGCAGCTGTTATTTATAGGCAGTGAGTTGATGAGAGTTGTAGCTTTTATTGGTCCACGTGTCCTTCATCCGTGGCTTTGATCTTGAGGCATCAAGTGGGCCAATATGAATGTCGCTCGAAGACCGTGTCAGGCAGCTGTATCGGCCAGCCATATCGGGCAGGCCGTATCGGGCAGCTGTATCGGCCAGGCCCTATCGGGCAGTCGTATCGGCCAGGCCCTATCGGGCAGTCGTATCGGGCAGCCGTATCGGCCAGCTACTGGAATTCTTGTCTTTTCAGGTTCAGTACTTGAGAGTCCCAAAATTGGCTAGTTTCGGTGCCTGCAAGTCTAAAACAGGCTAATTAGCTACATTATTGGCTATTTTCACTACATTATCTAATGGAGAGACAGAAAACATAAAACATGAACAAAAGAGTGCATATTAAGACTAAAGTGGCACAAAACTATAGATAAAATGCATAGAAAATATGCGCTAATTTGGGTGTTATCACTTGGTCTTAGAACAAGAGTCCACACTTTATTTCTTTCAAATTGCTCCAATTTTTCTTGCATGGCTTGGATCCATTCATCATCCTTTAGAGCTTCTTTGACATCTTTTGGCTCCATTTGAGAGATGAAAGCAGTTTTTGCATGTTCTTTATTGAGTGCAGCCCGCGTCTTCACCTAATCAAAAGGATTGCCTAAGATGAGCTCCTTTGGATGATTCTTTGTGAAGCAGGGAGTTCCATCCTTCTTTTCTTCATTCTTCTCTTCTTCATCAACTAACATCTCCTTTCCTTTATCACTAGTGTTGAGCTCTTTTAGTAGAGGAATCACCTCACCTACAACATCATCATGTCGAACAATATATTTGAAAGTACATGGGTCAGTCTCAACAAATCTGACATAAATAGATTCTTCTACTTTGCATAGTTTTATATTATATACTCTATATGCCTTTTTGGTAGTGCTATAGCCAAGAAAGAAAGACTTGTACCATTTTAGATCAAACTTGTCAAGAGAATCCTTAGTGATCAAAACAAAACAAGGAAAATAAAAAACATGAAAGAAATCAATCGACGGCTTTCTACCACGCCATAGCTCATAGGGGGTTTTCTTAAGCAAAGGATGAGTGAACACTCAATTTTTCACAAAACATGAAGTACTAATGGCTTCGACCCAAAACTGCTTTGGAGTGTTGTACTCTAGAAGCATAGTCCTAGCCATTTACTATAGGGACCTATTCTTCATCTCTACAACCCCATTTGGTTGAGGCGTTCAAGGTGAAGAAAAGTTATGTGCATATCCAAATTCCTCATAAAAGCATTCAAACAAATCATTTTCAAACTCTTCCCCCATGGTCACTGTAAATAGGCGAGATCACCTCCTTACCAAAATTTAATAGAAAATACACAACATCGATATTTTATAAGAAATTTAGATCATGAAGGATGCATGCATACTAATCCCATTTAAATAAGCATGAATCAAATACAAAATGTCAACAGTAGCAGCAGAAAGAAAAATCATAGGCTATTACATAACTTTGGTTCAATTTTGAATTATAAACTAGAAAAAGTAAACTACATGTCCTAGCAGTAGCAACCTAGTCATCTAAGCAAGACTACTCTTGGTCAGGTACACCTTGCTCTGGTTCTACTCCTTGTCCTAGACTGGGTGGTTGGGATTACCCAACAAGAGGAGGAATAAAGTATGTGTCAAAAAGGGAAAAAGAACAATATAACATTAATTGCTATATGATAAATTTTCATCTATACTAAGGATGTTCAAGAGTATGAGGCATATAAAAGAAATAGGAATTCTGCCATGACAAATAATAATAAAGTTGCATGAGTGATAAATATTATGACTACATTACCTATGTAGGGTTGAGGCACCTACCTAACCTCAACCAATAGGTGAAGGAGAGTAACACATTCCCAAACACCTAATATATATATAAAAGTGGGGAGAGTAATCACACCCCCCTAGGAGAAATAACACATGCCCAACTATGGGTGGTTGTACATAAGTACTACTACATTAGTTAATCATTCAATTAAATCATCATGCTAGAAGAATCGTATGGTAGCTTTATATATTTGAAATATTGAAAGTGGGGTCCAAGACCCTAGAATAATTGAAATGATTATGCCAAATGAGAAATATTGAGACTAAAGTATAGATCCATGCCTCATTGGGAATTTAGGGTTGGATAATAAAATGCCCAACTTAGGGTTTCGAAATACACATACCTCACTTGAGAGTCCTAGCAAACACCTT
This sequence comes from Alisma plantago-aquatica, assembly GCA_963693085.1. Lineage (NCBI taxonomy): Eukaryota > Viridiplantae > Streptophyta > Magnoliopsida > Alismatales > Alismataceae > Alisma > Alisma plantago-aquatica. The sequence continues at coordinate 770,629,809 of OY856410.1, forward strand.
TCACCAATTAGATGTATCCAAGACCACTTTAACCTAATTACACATTTTATCGCATATATCAGGGTTTCATATGACAGTGTAGAAAATTCTAATTTTGGACCTTCTAGAAAAACCTCGAAATTTGGACTCAAAATCTAGACCAATCGATCCATTATATTTTTCTAATTAAGAAAACATATTTGATCGTCAGATTTGGAGTTAAAATGAATTAGTTACACATTTTTAGGGTTTTTAACATAAATGATTTAGTTCATTAAAATCATTCCTTGAAATCATAAAATCATGCTCAGGAAACATTTTTATTAAATAGAGTTTATTGTTATGATTCAAAAACATTTTTATTTATAATTTTTACATAAATGAATCAAGAGATATGAATTTTCTAATATCGTCCAATCACAATTTCTGAAAATGCCATGCATGCAAAGAAGCATGTGAAAAGAAAAAGACATGGGGTTGGGCCCACATGACATGGCCCAATCATGGGTGGCCAGATCACAGGTTAGAACCCTCATGGTCAGGTCAAAACGTAAAACAAAAATGGGGAAAAGGTCAGAATTGCCCCTGTACGAGGAAATAAGGAAAGAAGGGAAAGAAGAGGGGATGTAAGGTAATTTCCCAAAGGGGATTATTTCCCCTACCTTGCATCTGTCGTGCCTGCGAGTAGGTTATCTAGAATTGGACAAAGTTGAAATCTGTAGTGATTTGCCAAAACGATGACACAGAATGAAAGAGGAAGGTCGGGCTGACTCACCTCAGGTTTCACTTGATGTGCTAGCGTTGTCGAGAGTTGGAGAGGAGTGTCGCAATGTCAGTACAACTGTGAGATAGTGGTGGCTATGCAAGGAAGCTACAATGAGGGGTTGATTGCTTATGCTCTGGCGAAAGCATTGGCGCCGCTATTTATAGGTGGGGTGGCAACCCATGGCTTAGACGAGTCAGGGTGAGATAGCTTTGAGCTGGGCATTGGGCATTTTACACATGATGTGTTTCCTTACATGATAAAGGCTTATTTAAACGGTGGAGTGAGTCCAATTCAATGGCAAATGAATCAATTGAAATGATGGACCAGAGAGCGAGAATGGGTCGCATATTCAAGGCATCAGGAGGCTGCAAAATGGTGGATCTAGATGACAATTCTAGGACTGTTGGATCATGAATCTATGATCCATAATGTGTGCGCATCAGTCACATCAATGAACATAACATGTGACACAAATAAAGGATGGAAGTATAGGTTAGATGTGATGCTTTGCTGAAATTGAATTAAAACTAGGTCAAACTATATTCAATTCTCTCAAAACTGATTTGAAGGGTCAAACATTGTCCCATTATCTTCAAATTTGGACCATAGGCTAATTTTAGTGTCTAGAATATTTTTATGCAATTAAATCTCGATTTTGCTCATGTTTTGTCCCTTAATCACTATATTTGCCATTAACGTGTTTATTTATGTATAAGAAAAATAAATTACTATGAAAATGATTTTCTAAATAAATCTTTTAGTGAAAAATCAAGATAAACATCCTACACTAACTCAAGAGTCATAACTCACTTTAATATTGTATTTTTATGCTTTATTTCCTTCTAAGGAAAGAGGAAATAAAAGAGAGTCATTATTCAAATTAACTAACTCAAACTACCCTATTTCTTATTTGTTATCCCCAAAAAAATAGAAAACTTTAAATTAATTTTATTTAATAATTATCTCACTTTAATGGACACTTGCAACATGAATCCTTGATAAAATGTTAGTTGAGATATTTGTGCACAAACCCCTTTATTGGCATGCATATTTATCCTAAACCACTCAATTTCCACAATTTAGCATTAAGGACAAAATGATAGGAAAGATAGGATAAGTTTAAGAAATGGTTGGATTACAAATACATTTGGATTCAATTTGTTACAACACTCCACCCGTTAAAAAGGATTTCATCCCTGAAATCTCAAACTAAAAGAGAAGGGTGAGTATGTAGCGTCTCATCTCTAAGCTCCCAAGTTTATTCTTCTAAACCATGGTACTTCCACAACATTTTCACTAGCTCAATCTCTTTGCTCTTCAACTACTTCACACGGGAGTCAAGAATCTTCACAAGTAACTCCTTGTATGTTAGGTTCTCTTGAATCTCCAAAGGTTCTATGGTAAGTACATGAGTGGGATCTCTCACATACTTCCTTAGCACATATACATTAAAAACAATGTGGATCTTATCATAGGCGGGAGGAAGGGCTAAATGATAAGCATTGTCTCCTACATTACTCAAGATCTCAAGTGGTCCAACATAATAGGGACTAAGCTTGCCTTTAACTTTAGATCAAGTAATAGAACATATAGGTTTGATTTTAAGGAACACATAGTCACCCACCAAGAAACTTACATCAGACCTTTTCTTGTCGGCATACATCTTTTTTCAGTTTGTGCAGCCTTCATACATTTTTTAATTAGCTAAACCTTCTCTATCATCATTTGCATGTCATCAATTTTCACCAGAGTATGTTCTCCCACATCATCCATGTGTAATGGAGAACAAAAAGGTCTTCCATATAAGGCTTTATAGGGAGGCATACCAATGTTGTCTTGGTAGCTACTATTGTATGCAAACTCTAGCAAACCAGGAACCTCCCCAATCCATAATACAAGCATGAAGTAGATCCTCCAAAATCTCCACAGTTCTTTCTGACTGGCCATCATTTTGTGGATGATAAGATGTACTAAAACATAGGTCAGTTGCCATTTCTTCCTAAATTTGAATCCACAAACGAGAGGTAAATTTTGGATCATGACCAGATTTTATCATTTATCTACACCACATAGATGAACGATCCACTCCACATATAATTGAGCCATATCTTCAACCTTGTAATTGGATTTGAAAGGCAAAAAGTGGGCAGACTTAGTAAGTCGCTCAATCACTACCCATACAACATCACAACCTTTCCTAGTCTTAGGGAAACTAGTGACAAAATCCATAGCTATTTTCTCCCATTTCCATTCCAGAATCTCCAGCGGATGGATCTATCTTAACTTGTTGATAAGTCAAACATCTTGCCACATATAGAGCTATATCCTTCTTCATATTCTTCCACTAGAAACTATGTTGTAGGTCCTTGTACATCTTGGTTGTGTCAGGGTGAATAGTGTACTTAGACCCATAAGCTTCACTCAGAACTTTCTATCACAGATCACTAACATAAGGAATCCACAACCTTTTTTTAAAGTGGATATCACCATCCACTCCAATAAAGAAGTCAAATTGTGATTTCATGGTTAAAGTCTTCATCTCTTCTAGCTCAGGACTTTCTAGATGGGTAGCAACAATTCCCAAAATCCATGATGGGGTGATGGATAAGCTAGCCATATGAACACACAAATTATCGACAACTTCCTCATCTGAAGCCTCCACAGGTTGTGGTTTTGAGAAAGAAACATGTTCTAGATTCTTCCATACAGAACAAGTTATAGCAGCACAACTTTCAGTTTTCTTTTGACTTAAATCATCAACAACTATGTTTGCTTTACTGGGATGATAAGTGATGGTAAAGTCATAGTCCTTAAGGTATTACATCCATCTCTATTGTCTTAGATTTATATCCTTCTACGTTAGCAGGTACTTCAAACTTTTATGATCAGAGAAGACTTCGAACTTTAGTCCATACAGATGGTGTCGTAAAATCTTTAGAGCATAAATGATGGTTGTTAGCTATAAATCGTATGTAGGCTAGTTTTCTTCATTCGAATTCAATTAACGAGAGGCATAGGCAATCACTCTACCTTCTTGCATCAGAACACACCCTAATCCTTATTTAGAGGCATCAATGAAAATAGCATAGGGTTTTCCTTTGACAGGTGTACCAAGGATAGGGGTTGATGTCAAGCATTCCTTCAACTTCTGAAAACTATCCTCACACCCATATGTCCATAGGAACTTGACTTCCTTATGAGTCAATTTTGTTAGAGGGAGAGCTAACTCTGAGAAACTCTTGAAAAATATCCAGTAGTAACCTGCTAATCAGAGGAAACTACATATCTCAGAGGGATTCTTTGGGGCTTTCCACTTAGTCACAACTTCGACCTTTACAGGATCAACAACAATGTGGCCATCAAAAATCTCGTGACCTAAAAACATTACTTCTTTTATCTAGAACTCACACTTGGAGAATTTAGCATAGAGTTGATTTTCTCTCAGTGTGTTAAGCATAATCCCCAGATGTTCACATTTTTGTTCCTTAGATTTGGAATAGACCAAGACATCATCAATGAACACTACTAGAAAATGATCAAGATAAGGGCAGAACACCCGATTCATCAGGTCCATGAAAGTAGCAGGGGCATTAGTCAGGCCAAAGGGCATGACCAATAATTCATAATGCCTGTATTGAGTTCTGAATATTATTTTTGGCACATCCTCATATTTCACCCGTATTTGACAGTAGCCACTTTGTAGATTCATCTTTGAGAACATTGTGGCTGACTTCAGTTGGTCAAGAAAGTCATCAACGCACAACAAAGGCTAACAGTTCTTCACTGCCATTTGGTTAAGCATATGGTAATCCATGCACATCCACAATGATCCATCCTTATTCTACACAAACAGATCAAGGGCTCCCTAAGGTGAAACACTGGGGCAGATGAATCCCATGTCAAGAATATCTTGAAGATGTTTCTTAAGATTAGTGAGTTTATCTGGTTCCAAGCAGTAAGGAGGCTTTGAGGTAGGTGAAGTCACATGTGTAAGCTCTTTGGTAAACTCCCCCTTGCAAGTATGGGGGCAACCTAGGCAATTCTTTATGAAAACCATCAGAGAAATCCTTCACCACTTCTATATGATCTAGAGAAGGAGTTGAACATTGAGAAATATAGATGCTAAGTATACCCTACACCCCTGCAAGACATGATTTTTGGCTTTGAGAGCAGAGATGATAAATTGTCATTCTTCTTGCTTTCTACCCTTGATATACATCCTTCCTTATTTAGGGTGTAACAAGATAACCTTCGATTCTTCACAGAATAGGACTATCTTATATATCTTTAGCCAATCCATCCCCAAGATAATGTCAAAGGCAGTCATATCAAGCAAGATAAAGTCAGAAGGATACATCTTCCCCAAGATGCATAGGCCCATGGTCGTAAGTTTGAGATAAGAAGAGTTGACTCTACCACTAGGAGTTTTAACATCTAACACATGGTCCATATATTCAGATTCTATCTCTAACATTGAAGCAAATTGTATAGATATGAAGGTATTCGATCATTTAGAATCAAAAAGTGTCTTGATAGGATGCATATTAAGGTGTAAATTACCTTCAATAACTCCATTTTCCTCTCCAACTTCCTCAACATTTAGGGAAAACACCCTTCCATTCCCCTCTCCACAGGTTGTCGGTGACCTTTCTAGTTCTGGTTATTGTTGTTGTTGTTGTTATTGTTGTTTTGTGGAGGAGTCTATTGGATTGGGGCTTGTCCTCGTTGAAGCTTAGGACAATTTAGTCGAATATGTCCAGCTTGTCCGCACTCATAAAAAATAGGTGCAGGTCTATCGTCCCTTTGGGGTGGGGCATTGCCTGCAGAGAACTTCCCAGGTGGGTGAAATCGAGAAAATCGGTTGCATCTGGCATGCCCTTGATATCCACCAGAGTTCTTTAGTTTATCGTTGCTTGGTTCGGAAGACTGAAACCCAGGGTAGGACTCTATTGCGAGTGCCTTGTCCACCATTTGTTGAAAGGTAAGGAGTAGTTGGGGAATAAGGTTGCAACCCACACTATAGCTGAGTCCTTCCAAAAAGAGAGTTGATCTTTGTTCTGCTCTGAGCTCGACGTCATAATGTTCCAAGAGCAAAAAATGTTGAATGTATTAAGAAACACTCATACTTCCTTATCACAGACTGTAAAACTCAACTTCCTTCTTCTTCAGATAGACATGACAAATGTACTTCTTGTGGAATAGTTTGAGGAACTACTCCCAAGTCGTAGCAGTGGTGTGGCGAGTATGAGTCATTCCATTCCACCAGATACGTGTTGGTCCATCCAGCACATAAGTTGTGAATCAAACTTTCTGATGTGAAGGACATGCCATGACCTCGAAAGTACACTGCGGGGAAAACACCTAGTTGTCAGCCTTATCTACCATGTTTGCCTCTTTCTCTCCTTTGAAGTAGGGAGGTTGCATCTTTGATCATTCAGAGTGAACTCCTTTGGTTTGCTAGCATAGGCTGCAGTAGTAGACAGTTGACCCACCAAGGTAGTAGAAAGTATTTGGTGCAACATGGCCAACTCTTGTTTAGGGGCCATAACTGGTGGAGGCACAAGAGTAGTTGGGGTAGTAGGAGTTACAGGAATGCTCTGAGGAGTCATAGGGATACCCTAGTTTCTGGTGGTGTCAGAGTTGTTTGAGTTGTTCATATCTCCTAACAGATTACCCCTCCTGAAAGACAAGGTCATAGTATGAGATTTACAAGAATATTCAAAAGAGATAGCTAAGGTTACTATTGCCTATAGGCATGCTATTTCAGGCAGTCAGTATTAGTTCTGGATAGGCTGGTATCATATGAACCCAGGAGTCCCCGTAAACCAAGCTAGTGCCATAGAGGAAAATATGCCAGCCCCCCAGGTTCTGACCCTATGGAGACACCTTCACTTTCAACTTACGCCTTAGTAGCTACCTAACAGGCTCTGATACCATGCTGTAAAGAGGAGAGATCACCTTCTTACTAAAATTTAACAAAAAATACACAACATCCATCTCTTATAAGAAATTTAGATCATGAAGGATGCATGCATAATAATCTCCTTTAAATAAGCATGAATCAAATACAAAATGACAATAGTAGTAGTGGAAAGAAAAAATACTAGGCTATTACATAACTTTGGTTCAATTCTGAAATATAAACTAGAAAAGATAAACTATGGGATCTAGTAGTAGCAACCTAGTCATCTCATTGACATTACTCCTGGTCAGGCACTCCTTGCTCTAGTTCTACTCCTTGTCCTGGACCTAGGTGGTTGGGATCACCCAACAAGAGGAGGAACAAAATATGTGTCAAAAAGGAAAAAGGACAATATAACAATAATTGCTATGTGATAAATTTTCATCTATACTAAGAAAATTCAGGAGTATGAGGCATATAAAAGAAATAGAAATTTTGCAATGACAAATAATAATAAAGTTGCATGAATGATTAATATGACGACTACATTAACTATGTAGGGTTGATGCACCTACCTAACCTCAACCAATAGGCGAGGGAGAGTAACACATCCCAAACACCTAATATATATATAAAAGTGGGGAGAGTAATCACATTCCCCTGGCAAAATAACACATGCCCAACTATGGGTGGTTGTACATAAGTACTACTACATTAGTTAATCAGTCAATTAAATCATCATGCTAGAAGAATTTAAATGGCATCTTTAAATAATTGAAATATTGCAAGTGGAGTCCAAGACCCTAGAATTATTGAAATGATTATGCCAAATGAGCAATATAGAGACTAAACTATACATGCATTCCTCATTTGGAATTTATGGTTGGATAATAAAATGCCCAACTTAGGGTTTAGAAATATACATACCTCACTTGAGATTCCTAGAAAACACCTTTCACCAATTAGATGCATCCAAGACCACTTTAACCTTATTACACATTTTATCACATATATTAGGGTTTCATATGACATATAGTGTAGAAAATCCTAATTTTGACCTTCTAGAAGAACTTCAGAATTCAGAGTCAAAATTTAGACCAATTGATCCATTATATTTTTCTAATTAAGAAAACATATTTGATTGTCTGATTTGGAGTTAAAATGAATTAATTACACATTTTTAGGGTTTTTAACATAAAGGATTTCGTTCATTAAAATCATTCCTTGAAATCATAGAAATCCTACCTAGGAGACATTTTTATTAAATAGAGTTTATTTTTTCTAATTCCAAAATACATTTATTTATAATTTTTAGATAAACATATCAAAAGATATGAATTGTCTAATATCAACCAATCAGAATTTCTAAAAATGCCACATAGGCAAAGAAGTCTGTGAAAAACAAAAGACACGGGGTCTGGGCTGCGTGACCTGCCCCAATCATGGGCGGCTAGATCCAGGTCAGCGCCCACATGGTCAGGTCAAAACGCGAAACAAAAATAGGGAAAAGGTCAGAACTGCCCCTATACGAGGAAACAAGGAAAGAAGGAAAAGAAGAGGGGCAGTAAGGTAATTTACCAAAGGATATTCTTTCCCCTACCTCGCGTTTTCCATGGTTGAGTAGGTTAGATAGAATTGGGCAAAGCTAAGATACTCTGTGATTTGCCAAAATGACAATGCAGAATGAAAGAGGAAAGTCGGGCGGACTCACCTCAGGTTCCAATTGATGTGTTGGCGTCATCTAGAGTCAGAGAGGAGCGTCGCAATGTCGAGATAGTATTGATATGGTGGTGTCTATGTGAGGAAGCTATCGCCAAATTGAGGCAAGGTGTCAATTGCTTATGCTCTGGCGAAGGCATTGGCACAACTATTTATAGGTGGGTGGCGATCCATGGCTTATACGAGTCAAGGGTGAGATAGCTTTGAGTGGTTGTGAGTAGGTTAGATAGAAATGGGCAAAGATAAGATACACAATGATTTGCCAAAATGATGATGCGGAATGAAAGAGGAAAGTTGGGTGGACTCACCTCAGGTTCCAATTGATGTCCTAGTGTCATCGAGAGTCAGAGAGGAGCGTCGCAATGTCGTGATAGTAGCGATATGGTGGTGGCTATGTGAGGAAGCTATCACCAAATTGAGGCAAGGGGTCAATTGTTTATGCTCTAGCGAAGGCATTGGCACAACTATTTATAGGTGGGGTGGTAATCCATGGTTTAGACGAGTCGAGGGTGAGATAGCTTTGAGCTGGGTGTTGAGTGATTCACACACGATGCATTTCAGCACATAAATAAAGGCTCTATTTAAATGGTGGAGTGAGGCAGATTCAATGACAAAGCAATCAATTGAAATGGTGGACCAGAGAGAGAGAAGGGGTCACAAATTCAAGGCATCAGGAGGATGCAAAATGGCTGGAGCTAGATGACGATGCCATGACTGTTTGATCACAAATCTACAGTCTATAATGCACGCATGTCAGCAACATCAATGAATGTAGCCCATGAGAAAATAAAGGATGGAACTATAGGTTAAATGTGATGAAATCGAATTAAAACTAGGTCAAACTATATTCAATTATCTCATAATTGATTTGAAGGGTCAAACTCAGAAACCCATTACTCTTTGAAAGAGCTTGACTATATAGTCTTTCATATCACATGACTGATTCTATAAACTTGAAACTTCCTCAGGACTCACTCAATGGCTAACTCTTTGCTGGAAGGTCCACGGGATATCCCACGCTGACTCTAGCTTACTTGGGATTCCCTAACCCTTTCTTATCCGATTATTCAGTTATTGCCTCTTCTTTGAGTTATGCCCTGAAAAAAGGAAAGCATTGTCCAATTAATTTCAAATTTGGACCATAGGCTAAATTTAGTGTCTAGAATATTCCTATGTAATTAAATATCAGTTTTTCTCATGTTTTGGCCCTTAATCATTATATTTTCCATTAATGTGTGTATTATTAATTATAAGAAAAATAAATTACTTTGAAAAGGATTTTCTAAATAAATATTTGAGTAAAAAATCAAGATAATCTCCTGGTGAAGAATCAAGATAATCTCCTACACTAACTCAAGAGTCATAATTCACTTCAATATTATCTTTTTATGCTTTATTTCCCTCTAAGAGGAGAGAGGAAATAGAAGAGAGTCATTATTCACATTAACTAACTCAAACTAGCCTAGTTCTTATTCCTTGTCCCAAAATCCATAGAAAACTCTAAATCAATTTTACTTAATAATTATCTCACATTAGCGGACATTTGCAACATGAACCCTTGATAGAATGTTAGTTGAGGTATTTGTGCACGGACCCCTTTATTGGCATACATATTCACTCCAAACCACTCAATTTACACAATTTCAACATTAAGGACAAAATGATAGGAAAGATGGGATAACTTTAATAAAGGGTTGGATTACAAATACATTTGGATTCAATTCATTCCAATCACTGCAGATAGAATAAATCCAACAAGAAGCTTCATTTTCAACCTATTTAAAAAAGGCTAAGAAAACATTGACATTATCACTTTTTGAAACGAGAAAGAAGGTCCAAGTAAAGCAAGAGAAATCATCAACAATCACTAAATAATACTTGCTACCACAAAGCAATTCCGTACACATTGGTCCAAATAGATCAATGTGAAGAAGCTCAAGATCTCTCTTGGTGCCAAGGACTCCTTTGGATTTGAAGTAAGACTTGGTTTTCTTTCCTGTAGTAAAAGGTTGGCATTCCTCATCCTTTTCAAAATCCAATTTGGGAAGTCCCTTCACCAAGTCCTTTTTGCTCAACTTCTTCATTTGATGTATATTTACCTGACCAAGCCTACGGTGCCATAAAGGATGAGGAATGTAAAGATTACCATTTCTATTTCTCTTATATATGAGATTGTAGAAGAGGGATCTAGAAGCAAGCATTCTACAGAAACAAGGTAACCATTATCACAAAGTTGAGTGACACTTATTAAATTGTGATGTAGGCTGTCCACAAGAAGCACATTCTTGATAGAAAGTGAATTTCCCACATCACCCTCACCTATTACCTTACCCTTGTTGTTATCCCCAAAAGTCATTGATCCTCATTTCTTCTTTGTGGACTACTTGAAGAGGCTAATTTGACCAGCCATATGTTTAGAATAGCCACTATCAACAATCCATTGGCCTTTAACCTACAAGAAAGGAAGATAATCAATGCTCAATTCAAACTTTTGGATCTGGGGTTAGCTTGGGGACCCACTTCATCTTGGGGTTGATCCCTTCTCCCTGTAAGGACAATAAGTAGAATAATGATCATCACTCTTACAATGACAATAAACCATAGCATTCTTTGAGCCGTATGACTCTCCATAAAAGATTGGAGGTTCCTTGTTCTTCTTTTTCTTTCCCTTACCTTTGTCTTTTGAAGTACCCTCATATCCAAGACCACTCTTACCATTGTGTTTAGTGGAGTGATCTAAGACTTCATTAAGGGACTTCTTCCCTTTGAGGAATGTTTGCAAGGTAACTCTCAACTTATGGTTGTCCTCTGCAAGAGTAATGATGGTAGAAATCAAACTAGCAATATCATCATTAACATTCAACAAGTTGACCTCAAGACAGAGGTCTTTAGTCAAATATGAATCTTTTACAAGAGTAATAATAGCAACATCTTTGCTAGACAAAATTGGTCTAGAGGATAAATCATTTACTTGAGCAAGTAACCAAGCATTTTCAATTTTAAGCAATGAAATCTCTTTAAGATAAAAAAACTTTTTCATCTCTACCTTCATCACTAATAAGCTTAAGTTCTACATTTTTAGTTTTAAGAAACTCAAGCCATCGGGGCACTTTTTGTTCTATTGTTTAAGACTAGTGATGCTCTTAAGGTAGACCTCATTCTCAACTTCAACCCCATTGTATTGGAGATCAAGATCAAGAATTTGGCCTTGCAAAGAGTCAATGCTCTCAAGATGAACTTTCTCATTTTGATCAAGAATTTCAATTTTAGCATAAAGATCATCAATAATTTTACCCAACCTCTACTTCTTAGATTTACACTTGGAATAAGAAGACAGAGTAACATTATGAACTTCTATAAGAGTTTCTTTAGACAACTCATTCAAACTTACCTCACTTACCTCACCTATGTTTTCACTTGTGGAGGCCATGAGTGCAAGATGGCATTCACCTTTGTCGGAGCTTGGTCTTCTTGAAGATGAGCCTTCCCAAGCCACAGGAGCTGCATTCATTCTTCTCTTCTCCTTCTTATCCTTCCTCTTGTACTTGCCTTCTTTCTTGTAATCATCCTTCTTCTTGTGGCTTCTCTTGTGGTGGCTCTTCTTGGCCTTTGGGCATTCATTATTGTAGTGCCCCTTTTGTCCACACTCATATCACCTTGGAGTTGAGGATGAAAAAGGCTTTCCTTTGAAGTGTTTGCCCTTGGAGTAGTTAGCTTCACAATCACTAGGGCCATCATCTTAACTTGAAGAGTTAGGATAGGACCGGCAAGCAAGTTGTTGTTGAAGGATCATTGCCTCCACTTGAGCTTTCAAGGCACTATCTTTGACTTTCTTTGACTCCTTATCTTCTTGCTTTTCTTCTTCCTCTTGCTTGTTCAGCCTTGGCTCATGGGCTTGAAGGTTGCCAATGAGATCCTCAGTGGCTCATTCTCCAATACTTCTCATTTCTTCAATTAAAGTCACCTTTGGTTCCCATATCTTTGGAAGAGACCTAAGCATCTTGGAGATGATTGCACCTCTATTCAAAGGTTGTCCCAAAGCTTCAACTCCATTTACAATAGTGTTGAGGCTTGAGTACATGTCTTCCACTCTCTCCTTCTTGCCCATCTTAAAGTTCTCAAGAAGCCCATTTATCATGTAGATATTGGACTCCTTGACTTGTTGTGTGCCTTCATATGCGATGCACAACTTGTATCAAATCTCTGGGTTGTGTCCCAAGATGAGATTTGGTTGAACTCAGAGGGAATGAGGGAAGCATAGATGATGCTAGCCACATTGGCATTGAGATGCACATTGTTGATAGTGGCTTTATCCCAAGTGGCTACATCCCTGGTTAGATCTTTGTAGGGGAGAATCACCACCTTCCACATATCATAGTTGGTTCCTTGGAGAAAGAATTGCATCCTTCGTTTCTAATAAAGGAAATTGGTGTCCTCAAAGACTGGTGGCCTCATGGAGAAGTTTCCCTCTAGGTTGAGTGACCCAAGTAAGTCACCCACCTTCTCATTTCGTGGGAGATGTGTCAGAGAAGACCATAGCTCTGATACCACTTTTTGAATCTAAGGGCTCTAGAGGGGCCTCTAGAGCTTCAAAACTTGTACAAGAATAGTTAGACCTTCAAATTATATCAATTAAAACCAAATGCTAAAAGTGAATTTGAAGTCCTATCTAAACAAGCATAGCAAGGATAAGAGAGATTGAAACATACGCTTGGACAAGGTGTTTAGAATGGTTCCAATATCCAAACTAGGAGATCGTCAATCTACTACCTAGAGAGGTCAAACTCTAGGATTTATAAGATGTCTACTCCTTATATTACTTATAAGAGTTACAACAAATGGCCTTTCTTTTTTGGGACAAGGATACCCAACTTCCCTTTTAGACCAAGGGATCCAATAGCCTTACAAACAAGGTCTTACCTATCCAAGAGATGTTCTTCTACCTCACAATAGGTCGTACCCACTCTTGTAATTAGTTGGATGCCTTCACTAAGGTCCTCCCCTTCATGCAATGAGTCTTTGGCCTTGAGGATGTACCCACTAAAAACCTTGGATCTTCTGCCTTGTTCCAATTTGGTTGATCAAAGAATATAAAGAATCTCTTTCTAGTTGCCTTGAGGATGTACCCACTAAAAACCTTGGATCTTCTGCCTTGTCCTTCTCCTTCACTTGGAGAAGATCTTCACACCTTCTTCAGTCATCAAGAAGCGCATCAACTCCTCCGTCACTCGGGGAAGATCACTTTAGCCTTTGCTTCTTGAAGAAAGGGGATTGGGAAGTGAAGAGATGGAGAGGTTTACAAAGTAACAATGAGGTAGTTGTCTTGCAACATGCCTAGCTCACTCATAATCACAAAATGCTTTGTAAATGAGAGAGAGAAATGGGTTCAAAGGGGTCTAACACACTCAACTATATCAAGGACCAAGGATAGTATGAATGAGCAAACTCTAAATTAACCCAAGGGGTCCTATTTATAGTTGGGGGTGTTCCTTTGAGTGTGGGATCACTTAAGAATGCAAAAATAGCTATTTTACAACTTACAATGGATCTATTTTCATTTCTAACAACTCTCGAATAGTTGGAATCACTTTTTTTGCATTTTCTATATAGTGTATTTGGTCAAGTTTCAATAAAGGTAACTCAACCGATCCACTATTTGACAAAGTCAATTTTCAAATGATCGGTTGTGTTTGTCCTAAGGTAACTCAACTGATTCACCAAAATCAACTTTGTACAGAAAGTTGGTTGGTCGAGTTCTGTGAGTGTACAACTCGACTGATCCAAACCATTTCCAAAATCCATCATGGATCAGTCGATATTCAAAATTGACCGATTAAGTTGTTGTGATGAATTTTCCAAAATGATTTTAAAGTGATCAATTGATGGAATTAAGTACCACACATTTTTTCTCATCTTAGTTACAAGTTATATGATAAATACAAATGATTCCAAAAGAGTTATAATGTGATTTGGAGTGTTTTCCACAAAAGTGCATTTGCATTGCTTTTGAATTGAACTAAGACAAGCTAGGGCTTGAGCGACTTGATCCTTTTCATGTACCAAATTCCTAAAATAAATCTTAAACAAACATATTAGATACTTATGAATGGAATGCTTGAGTCATTATCAAAATATGGACAATGTTCAACACTTAGGTCAGTAGGACACACCTCTCGTAGCTCGGTGGAACCATCCAATGGGGTTTCTAAATAAATGCTATAAGCTTTATGACTAATAGGCAAAGAGCAACTAGCAATCACTTCTCTAGTGATAAAAGAGTGTGTTGCACCTGGGTCAACCAAAATAGATATAAAGCAAGAAGGAGACAAATCAAAATGAAATAACTCCAACTGGCCTATCACAACTCGTGGGTTGTCCGCTCCTTCTGGCTGACTCATCATGTAGAATTGAGCCATTGCTTGTTGTTGCCCCCTTCCTCTGCTGCCTTGCCCAGAAGAACCATCCTTGGATGACTATCCACGTCCTATGCCACTACTACTATTGAACTATTGTCATTGTTGTGACCCTTGTTGATCGTATCTCAATTGTTGGGTGACCTCTTCATCCTTCATTGGGTAAAGTGGGTATGCCCCACCTATCCACACATGTAGCAAATCTTTCTCTCATACCATGGCCTAGACGGTCTTATCATCAAAACTAATGCAACACTATGGGCTCCTACTGACAGAAAGTTACAACCTCTACATTTGCTTGGCGACCATTGTGATTGACTCACCAATCTCTATTATGACGGCAGTGTTGAAAACTTAGGCTTATTAAAGCCTCCTGACGACTATCCTTGATACAATGCAAGCCTCTTCTTGGCTTTTGTCTCACGCTTCTCCACCACAAATTGCTCTACCTTCCTGACTGACTCCACAAATGTGGAGAACTTCTCTCTATTCTCTAGAGACGACACTGCAGTCATCAACTCTATACTCAAACCCTTCTCGAAATGTCTAATCCTCTCCTTGTTCGTCACTTCCATATGAGGACAAAACCTTAGAAGCTCCATGAACCTATCTTCATACTCATTATTGTCATAGATCCCTACCGGATCTTCTCAAACTGGGTGATCTTCTCATCCAAATAGGTCTTTGCAAAGTACTGACTCAGGAACTCCCATCGAAACTATTCCCAATTTATCATGACACCATGCTTTTTCTCTTCCTTAATGGCCCCCCAATGGCCAACACTCCCCTTCATGCTTCACTTTATCCTCTTAGGGGATGTTGAATATCTTGAAGGTATTCTCTAACTTGATTAACCACATATTTGCATCTATTGGGTCTGCCATACCCCATAATCAACCGTCCCTACATGCCTCAACCTTTCAAAAGTCTTCCCAGAACTTGAAGATTCTACATTGGGGACTACTGCTCTCGCTTGGGGAATGGCATTTTGTCCGCCATATATGTCATTGTGTCCATGAACTGGCCAAACATGGACTAGAAAGTGGGATTGGCCACCACTATTGGGTCAAACTAGGGCATCTCAGGCACAACATCAACCCTCTCTTGCTTCCTAGCAGCACCACCTGGTACAACAAGACTACTCTCAGTAGCATGTTCTTCATGTTCTCCAGCCATCTTCTCATCTCTCCTTCTTCTTCCGCATAAGAAGAAGTTACCATAAGATAGACTGGAGGACACTAGAACATACACAACCCTAGTTTTATGTCCATGCAGACTCAGCAAACCTAGGCCTCTGATACTAATCAAACTGTAACATCGCCCAATGCTGCACAAAAGAGATTACTCAAAACAAAGCACATAACTTATTCTAATCAACCAAGTTGAAAACACAAGAAATGAAAACTAATTTCCCATAAGCACAAAAGATGGAACTTATCACATATGAGTCCACAAAAGCCTCTGTATCACATATATCGTGCTAAAATATTATTGCATGGTATTGTTCACTGGATCTGTAGACACAACTTGTTATAAGAGGTAACCTGTTCACATACATGCATGCCATATATGTAACTATGGCACATAGTCAAAACCTCGTACTGATGTACAAAATACAAAAACCTCCCCAAGGACCTGAGAGTACAAGGACAACACATAAGACTCTAAAACAAAACACTAGTAGCATGTCCAACCTTTCAACAACTACTGCTCCGCTTACTGCTCAACCTCAACCGCATGATCTCTACCTCATTGTGCACAACCACCTAAAAGATGTGGAAACCCATGGGTTGAGACCAAACATCTAAGTGAGAGATATAATGCTCCACCAACATCTATTATAAGCACAATTAAATTATACATACCAGATTAAACATTATAAGAAGATTCATATATCTACAACTGAGTAGTAGATCATCATATACTTTAAGAAGGAATATGAAGAACATGTATAATAGTTGATTTCTCTTACTGCATTATGCTTCAAGAGATCAGTACAAAGATAAAGCAAGGGGTTATCCAATGTGAATCGTATTTGACTCTAAACAAATATACTACACGGGTGTATTACATCTTTTATTATGCCCTAAGAATTTGAGTCGTACCTCCCAAATCCAACTAAACAATACTAATTCCAAATCAGTTCATGTGACACCCCGCTCCACAACAAGTGAGATTACCATAAAATAAAACTAAACACCCAAATTACCATAAAACATAGAAAATAAAAACCGATTTCATATAACCAAAAGAGTTGCAACATTTTGCATAGGAGTCCACAAAAGCCATATGTACTGCATATCTCCTGCCCAAAACATTATACAAGATATTGTTCACTGGCTCTCAAGCCACATCCTATGACACATGATAATATGTTCATATACATATATGTCATCTCTATACAACAACATACGTAAAGCCAAAACCGCATATCGATACATATAACAAAAACCTCCCCAAGGACCTGAGTGTACAAGGATGACACAGAGGACTCTACTTCTATACACAAGTAGCATATCCAGCTTTGCAACAACTACTAGTTCTCTTGCTACTCAACACCAATAGCACGATCTCTACTTCCTCGTGCTCGACCACCTAAAAGATGTGGAAACCCACGGGGTGAAACCAAAACTCCCAATGAGAGATATAACTCTCCGCCAAGATCTATTAAAATCACAGATAAGCTAAGCAAATAAAATAATATACTAAGCAGGTAGAGTAGATTCAGCTAAATGATATGTACTCAATAGATGAAGCAGATTAAACAAGACTAGACAACTTCCATAGAATAGTAGGTCAAGTTATATTCTAAAAAAGAATATGAAGAACATGTATAACAACTGACTTCTCTTACCATCTTATAATTCAAGAAATTGATAAAAAGATAGGGCAACGTCTCAACCAATGTGAGATGTATGTCACCCTAAGCACATATACTACACGACAATGTTACATCTATTATTATTATTGCCTCAAGGATTTGAGTCGTACCACCCAAATCCAACCGAGCATTGCTAAGTCGAAATCGGTTCCATACAAGGTCAAATGGAAGAGTCAAAATCCATGACCTCTCCACACCTCTTGCTCAGCACAAGAGAAACACCGTAGAGACATACCAGTCAACTATAAAAAGATGACAGATAGTCAACAGAAGGATCATCTCACGCATGGACTTCCATATATAATACTTAGCCTGCCTTGGTATAGGTAACGACGCTAGAAGAACATGCTCACACATGGCTATTGTTAACAGAAGGAGTGTCTCACGCATGGCCATCCATATCACAAAGAGATACGCTCACGCATGGCCATCTCATACAACCTATAATTGTGGACGCAAGGAGATACCTCAACTTGCACCCCCACATATTAAAAATATGCGCTTTGAGTTATACTCGTTTCACCAATCCAACAATTTGAGCTAACACTGGAAAGGATCTATGGCATAAGGAACCTACATGATTAAGGTTCTACTTGATTAGTTAGCCAATTGGGTGACTTTTAGCATCAATAAAATTACAACGTATAAATCCAAAACAATCTCTACAAGAAATTGTTGGTGTGTATGCCCTGAGAGCCAATCATGAGATGATTGGTGGGATACATTAAGATTGATTTGATAAACATCAAAGGAAAGCTTCCAATTCTTTCTGGTTCAGTCATATGAGATAGTGATAGAACAGATTGAATGTCTAGAGAATGACAGTACTCAATGACGTATGCCTTCAGGTTGAGGACCTGAACGATGAGATCATACGGATGCTAAGAGTTTGTACATTCTTGTTATGTCCCTAGTCGGATGTCATTGTGGAAGGTTGATAGACAGTAATGACACATAAGACTAGATTGTGGTGTTGGTAGATGACAGAATCTCATTAGTCATGATATAGAGATATCAAACCAAACACATAGGTACTTGTTAGAGAACAAGTGTATCAGACAGACCCACTGTGAGTTTGACACATGGAACCATGACATGGTAGTCACAGTCAGTACTCACAGTGATGGTGGTGAGTGTGATTATTTGACTTGAAATCACTACACTCAACACATGTCATTGGGCACACTTTGACATCATCAAACGCAGTCCTGAAACATGGGTTGTTATAAAGGTGATGATTGGGTGGCTTTGACACATGGGGCTTTTGAGGGGTGAGTGATAGATATGGGATTTGTCCCTCCTGAGGGAGTTTGGTATCCAAGGCCACTTGATGAGTAGGATTGAGATAGGCGTGTGCACGCATGTGTGAATTAGTATGTGATATTGATGTCATACATATCTCCTTCAATCTACTCTGAGATCAAGAAAGTGAATGAACGTTGACAGGATGACTGTTCCATGCCTCAAGTTCATTCGGGATATCAGTGACAAAGGAATTATACATTCACTGTAACACCATTCACGGATTGTAGGATGAAAGTTGTTCTCCAACTTTCTACTTTCACTTGGGTAGCACTGATGTGTGACTAGGCACCACTCTTTGCTTGTGAAGTCATAAGTGTTATGGACTTTCACTGCCAACGTGAAATGGACCTGCAGGGTCACACACATAGGATTTAATCTGGAAGAGGAGTTTTGTCCACAAGCAACGTTTAGATTGATTACTAAAGGTGTTTAGTAGTTCAATTAAACACTCAATCAGTCGATAGCTCAACATCATATGGTTCAAGGTGTTGGACGCATTGATTGGAGTATCAGATTGATTGAAATCGCAATTGACTGATTTTGCCCAACCTGTGCTCCCAACCGATTGGCTCGTGTGATGAACCGGTCGGCTGGAGTGTCCAGGCCGATCGGATCATGCCCAGGATGAAATGACCAGTTCAAGAGTTGAACTGATCGGCTCAACTGGTGCAACCGACCAGTTGGGAAAGTCATGTCGGCAAGAATTTTCCTTTGGTTTCAAATTGCCCAATTCGATTGGGAATAACATTGGTATTCGATGCCAATTGGGAATGAAACAAGGAAAGTCTTTTTGAGCCGGATTAGGACCATGAACCGATCGGTTCAGGGCACCAACCGATTGGTTGGAGTGCCCCAAATGATCAGCTCAGGTCCAACTGATTGGCTCAATGGCCGAACCGATCAGTTCAGTTGTGAACCGATCGTTTCAAATTGCGAACCGATTGCTTTTTGTGGAAAATTCTCGAACCCTTCTACTCCTGCGTTTAGTCCCGTATTTCCGGGGCATGAGAACCCTGTCCCATGACCCTCCTATATATATAGGGGTATTGGGGGCTTCTCATGGTACACTTCAGTGCAACCAGTTGCTCTGTAAAGTTGTCCATCTCTCTGGTTTTGGTAACCGAGAGAGAGCCCGAGCAAGTGCTTCCCGCAAAGGGAGGTGCAACAAGGGAAAGATAATTGCAGTTGCAACTGGAGACAGGAGAGTGTGTTGGCGACTAGTACGTCAACATGAGGGTGCGACTCCTTCCACTTCCTTCTGGGACAAGGAGTGTGGAGTTCCAGGTGGTCTGTGTGGACTACTTCAGAGGTGGGAGGTCACTGCCGCTTAGGAGGACAACTGTCATCCGATAGTCCAATAGGAGGAGGAGTCGTCAGTCCCGGTGCGACCAGGAGCTGCACAGACGCCGTCCAAGACCAGAGTTGAAGACCGTGCATAGCGCGAGGTATTGTCGCCGAGCAAGCCTCGGGACAAGGTATGATTCTACAAACCATCCCTTTCCTAATATATAGATGTTGACGTGTTTCCTCGATATGGGTTTGGGGAGAAATTTTTTGTTTGTTTCCGCTGCCCTATCTGTCTCCCCTTAAAACCCAGCAGTGGTATCAGAGCCACATCAACTGTTCTATATTTTAGGAATATCGATATGATCGATTTTGGTTTGTCGCCTATATTTATTGCATACAATGCGAATAATATCGGCTTTATGCATGTCCAATCCTAAATCCACAAATCCCAATTACATATATGATATGTATTATTAATGCACTCGATACGCGTCGCCCTTAAACGAGTTTTGTGGTGGATGTGTGTAGCATGATTATGGCCTATAAACCCCTATCTGTGTGTGGTTGTTTGTGGTTGCTTGCATCTCGGTCTACGCACCGATCTTCCCTCTCTTATTTCTAATGTAACTCGAAATAATTTGAGATTCTTTCCTACCTTTTCTCCCCCCAAATGTAACTTGGGGTTTCCCTTTTAAAGCAATGTATAAATAGGATAGATTTTATTTCCTGTTATGTCGAAGACCGGCGGACATCAAGACGATAGCTGAAACGATCGGTTCAAGGCGTGAACCGATCGGTTGACATTCCAGACGATCGGTTCAAGAAGTGAACCGATCGGTTGATGACCGTTCGAGGAGCGAGATGAGCGGGTGGCGGACATGACGAGATGCACGACGACCGGGCGAACCGATCGGTTGGAGGAGCCAACCGATCGGCTGGTGGCACCCAGACGACCGGCTGGAGAGTACAGATCATTCATGTGATGAGTTGATCAACTCGGATGGCAAGGCACATATGTTCATCTTGTACAGGTTGAAATGGTAATGTAGACCTAGATGACCATGATTCCTCTTGGCTCGAGAAATCACATTAGGATGGCCATAATCATCGCTTTTTATCGTTTGTGCATGTTTTCTGTGGGATATAGCATGTATATGATACGTACTATGTATTGTGGTGATTGGATATGTATATGTATATAAAAACCAAATCCCTCATTAAAATATTAAGTCTTATATGCCTTCCATTAGCGGCACACATGAAAAGCTCGATCGACCAAGCGTAGGTTACACCAAAGCATGGTGCGCCGTCTATCTTGTGGAAGTGTGAAGGGTAGACATGTAGGTTCTGCCAAAGCAGGGTGCATGTTTACCGTGTCGGCTTTTGGGTTAGACTTAACTGGTGATTCTTAGAGCGTCTAAGCCCAGAGG
This sequence comes from Alisma plantago-aquatica, assembly GCA_963693085.1. Classification (NCBI taxonomy): domain Eukaryota; kingdom Viridiplantae; phylum Streptophyta; class Magnoliopsida; order Alismatales; family Alismataceae; genus Alisma; species Alisma plantago-aquatica. The sequence continues at coordinate 770,651,491 of OY856410.1, forward strand.
CATGGAATGTTCATGGCAAGGTGTTGTGCATGTTCATTCAACAAGAGTTGCATATGATGCAATTGGCAAGAGTTGCCTACCTGAGAGATCTAAGTTGTGGGCGATCAGCCAAAGCTGACTCATGACTTAGAGGATTTCAGGATCTTGCCCACTAGAAGGTTGTACGCTGCAATCTTCCGAATTGATGGTGAGGGATATCAATTTGAAGTAAAATAGTGGGAGCGATAATTAATTAAAGGCCTAATTATATCGTCAAACTTTCAAATCAATCAAATAAGTCAAAATGAGTTTTGGACTAAAATTGCATATTTTCTTTTTGTAGTTCAAATGGCAACAAACAGAAACAACTTTTCTTTGCGATCGGTCCTTGACAAGGACAAGCTAAACGGGACTAACTTCCACGACTGGTATCAGACATTGAGAATTGTTCTCACTCAAGAGCATAAACTCTATGTCCTCGATACTCCAATTCCAGAGGAACCCGCTCCTAATGCACCAAGGACAGACAGGGATGCTTACAAGAAGCATTCTGATGATGCCATTGATGCAAAGTGCTTGATTCTATGTTCAATGAACCATGAGTTGCAGAGGCAACATGAGAACATGGGTGTCATTGAGATGATTCAGCATCTCAGGAACATGTATGAAGATCAAGCACGGCAAGAGAGGTACAATGTTTCTAGGGCGCTGTTCAAGTGCGTCATGACAGAAGGAGATCCAGTTGGTCCTCACACACTCAAGATGATTGGGTATGTGGAGAACCTGCAAAGACTGGGATTTCCACTGAGCCAAGAGTTGGCTACTTACGTGATACTGCAATCGTTGCCAGAATCTTACAGTCAGTTTGTGATGAACTACAACATGAACAACTTTGATAGGCCACTGTCAGAGTTGTTGGGCATGTTGAGGACAGCCGAGATATAGATGAAGAAGGACAAGCCCAAGTCTGTGATGGTGATCACGAGCAAGAAGGGCAAGTCCAAGCGCAAGGGCAAGGGCAAAGCTAAGAAAAGTTTTGATGCTATCCAGGAGCCCAAGACGACTTCATCTCTCAAGGCCAAGGGAGGCATGACCAAGAAAGGAAATTGCCACCATTGTCAAAAGCCGGGACATTGGAAAAGGAATTGTCCTCTCTATCTGGAAGAATAAAAGAAGAAGGAGGCGACTGAAGCCTCTACTTAAAGGTGTCATGAAAGTAAACTTGTAACACTTTTTGAGGTATATGATACCAAGATGTAAAGTGTAAAGCACTCATAATTGGGGCAAGTGTTGCCGCCATAGATAGAGTACTTTAGTTTATTTTCAGCCTGCAAGGCATGTAATACAGTTATGAACTGATATTTCATATATTGCCAAAAGATAGAAACACTTTATTTTGCATATTGTATGACAATGATGGCAATTAATAAAGTTGAGTTTTCAATCTTGAAGATATGATCTTTGTGGCAATGCCTTGTTTATCTTGTGATATATGATATGCATGAGATAAAATGATACCTAAAAGTTATTAGATAACTCAAACGATCAAATTAGCATCAATCATGAGAAATTCATTTCTAGTTTCCATGTGATGGATAAATCTAGACTCTTTTGGTTAGAGAACTAGTAAGAGACATGAATATCTTGGACATGATTAATCAATCATCACTAATGGTAGTGAGAGAATGATTATCCTATTAGGTATAATACATGTGATGTATTTACATACCTATTGGAATGAGTGCTAATACTTCAAATGGTGTTTAGAGAAATACCAATATGAGTATCTTGAAGTGTTCAAGATGAAGTACAAATTTGGTAAAGTGTTAATTCTTGATGAGATCAATGAATGAAATACTTGGACCAAATGTTTGAGATCCTTTTTGAGTGATTATGATAGTGTATCATAGTGAACTCGTGATTAAGGCATGTGATGTCTAAATTAAGAAAGGAATGATACTCTAAAGAGTTAGAGAATGATTATCAAATAACTAAATTCTTCTTAATAAAAGAATACCCCACACTAATAAAGGACATTGAGAATCACAAGGAGTTGTGAGTTCTTATATCCTTGACAGATACACCTCAATTATCTATGTGATGAGTTGTTCATGTGATGAGTCAACTATCTAGATGAATATGAGGAACCGGATTTTGAGATATGGTTTATGACCATTACATCCTAAATGACGTCCATGTGAACCATAAGGTATGACCTTGATGGTAGCACTCATTGGATGAAATCCACAAGTGCAAATGATTCTTAAGTGTTAAGACACATGGATAACATTTTGAGAAGGATGATGCTTGTTGATTGAAACTAAATGACTAAGACATTTGACATATGGATACTAAAACCGCATTCCTATGAGGAATAAGACAAGGATGTGTACGTGACACAACCTATAAGGTTGATGAATCCACTAATGCAAATGAAGTCTATAAGTTACAATGGACTAATCAATGTGATTGATTGAGTACAAGCAACTCAGAATTAGATCTTTACTTTGATGATATAGTCAAAGGGTTTGACTGATATGTCAAAGATAAAGAAGGGATCTGTGATTTAGTGGGAGTGTATTCACATTCCACATGTTGATGTGAAATGGAATTCCAAAAGTGGAAATTATCTTTAAGGAAGATAGAGAAGTTTCCTATGTGATAGGAATAGAGATCTATAGAGATAGTTCTCGAAAACCTCTTGACCTGAAAAGAGAAAGCATACATTGGCAATCTGTACTGAAGGGTTCAGTATGCACATATTTAGTGGGAGAAAACTTGTCCATGATACATGGAGTTAGTATCCCAAGGCCAAGTGTCCAATTCTTATGAAGAATGGGAACACTAAGAATAGATATGGATCTATCATGTATGTAATCATCCCATTGTCTTGCATGTATGGACATGGTAAGAATAAAATGCATTCATCATCTTGTATGTAGGACATGGCAATATGATGTGCTCATCCTGATAACTCGTATGTGGGACATGACGAGTGGATGTCTGTCTACTTCCAGTAAGGGTTACTGGAATACCATGAGAACTTGATAAGTACTTGGGAAGTACTAGTTCTATGGAGATAAGGAAGAGTTCGATGTAAAGAGTTACATTGATGCGAACTTCCGAAAGGATAGAAAATTGATCGCAAAACATATATATAGGATATATAAAAGTGAAAGTTTGTTGATAATTGGAAGTGTTCCAATAAAACCACTTAAAAGGAAATGCCGAGTATCTATGCGTTAGAGAACAGCAGTAGATACTATATGGATCTGGAAGTTCATGAGATGAACTTATAAGACATTCCGCTCATTGATGACAAGTCTAGAATCCTTGATCATGCAATGTGGCTAAAGGTTAGCAAGGAATACTAGATCGCATATTACGGAAACTCCATCTCATACGTGTGACGTACAGTGAAGAGATGAGAGACATGCAATTACACTAACTTTGGCAAGGTGTTGCCATTACTCACTATGTTGGCACTGGAGTAGAATGACATGTGGGACATGTTTGAAGATCACTATGAATATGATTTAAGGGTGATTGGCTCGCAGTGCAAGTGGGAGTCTTTTGGTGTGTATGCCCTGAGAGCCAATCATGAGATGATTGGTGGGATACATTAAGATTGATTTGATAAACATCAAAGGCAAGCTTCCAATTCTTTCTGGTTCAGTCATATGAGATAGTGATAGAACAGATTGAATGTCTAGAGAATGACAGTACTCAATGACGTAGCCTTCAGGTTGAGGACCTGAACGATGAGATCATACGGATGCTAAGAGTTTGTACATTCTTGTTATGTCCCTTGTCGGATGTCTTTGTGGAAGGTTGATAGACAGTAATGACACATAAGACTAGATTGTGGTGTTGGTAGATGACAGAATCTCATTAGTCATGATATAGAGATATCAAACCAAACACATAGGTACTTGTTAGAGAACAAATGTATCGAACAGACCCACCGTGAGTTTGACACATGGAACCATGACATGGTAGTCAAAGTCAGTATTCACAGTGATGGTGGTGAGTGTGATTCTTTGACCTAAAATCACTACACTCAACACATGTCGTTGGGCACACTTTGACATCATCAAACGCAGTCCTGAAACATGGGTTGTTATAAAGGTGATGATTGGGTGGCTTTGACACATGGATCTTTTGAGGGGTGAGTGATAGATATGGGATTTGTCCCTCCTGAGGGAGTTTGGTATCCAAGGCCACTTGATGAGTAGGATTGAGATAGGCGTGTGCACGCATGTGTGAATCAGTATGTGATATTGATGTCATACATATCTCCTTCAATCTACTCTGAGATCAAGAAAGTGAATGAACGTTGACAAGATGACTGTTCCATGCCTCAAGTTCATTCGGGATATCAGTGACAAAGGAATTATACATTCACTGTAACACCATTCACGGATTGTAGGATGAAAGTTGTTCTCCAACTTTCTACTTTCACTTGGGTAGCACTGATGTGTGACTAGGCACCGCTCTTTGCTTGTGAAGTCATAAGTGTTATGGACTTTCACTGCCAATGTGAAATGGACCTGTAGGGTCACACACATAGGATTTAATCTGGAAGAGGAGTTTTGTCCACAAGCAATGTTTATATTGATTACTAAAGGAGTTTAGTAGTTCAATTAAACACTCAATCAGTCGATAGCTCAACATCATATGGTTCAAGGTGTTGGACGCATTGATTGGAGTATCAGATTGATTGAAATCGCAATTGACTGATTTTACCCAACCTGTGCTCCCAACCGATCAGCTCATGTGATGAACCGGTCGACTGAGGTTGCTGAACCGGTCGGCTGGAGTGTCCAGGCCGATCGGCTCATGCCCAGGATGAAACGACCGGTTCAAGAGTTGAACCGATCGGCTCAACTGGTGTAACCGACCAGTTGGGAAAGTCATGTCGGCAAGAATTTTCCTTTGGTTTCAAATTGCCCAATTCGATTGGGAATAACATTGGTATTCGATACCAATTGGGAACGAAACAAGGAAAGTCTTTTTGAGCCAGATTAGGACCATGAACCGATCAGTTCAGGGCACCAACCGATCGGTTGGAGTGCCCCAAACGATCGGCTCAGGTCCAACCGATCGGCTCAATGGCCGAACTGATCGATTCAGTTGTGAACCGATCGTTTCAAGTTGCAAACCGGTTGCTTTTTGTGGAAAATTCTCGAACCCTTCTACTCCTGCGTTTAGTACCGTATTGCCGGGGCATGAGAACCCTGTCCCATGACCCTCCTATATATAGGGGTGTTGGGGGCTTCTCATGGTACACTTCAGTGCAACCAGTTGCTCTGTAAAGTTGTCCATCTCTCTGGTTTTGGTAACCGAAAGAGAGCCCGAGCAAGTGCTTCCCGCAAAGGGAGGTGCAGCAAGGGAAAGACAACTGCAGTTGCAACTGGAGGCAGGAGAGTGTGTTGGCGACTAGTACGTCAACAGGAGGGTGTGACTCCTTCCACTTCCTTGTGGGACAAGGAGTGTGGAGTTACAGGTGGTCCGTGTGGACTACTTCAGAGGTGGGAGGTCACTGCCTCTTAGGAGGACAACTGTCATCCGACAGTCCGGTAGGAGGAGGAGTCGTTAGTCCCGGTGCGACCAGGAGCTGCACAGACGCCGTCCAAGACCGGAGTTGAAGACCGCGCATAGCGCGAGGTATTGTCGCCGAGCAAGCCTCAGGACAAGGTATGATTCCACAAACCATCCCTTTCCTAATATATAGACGTTGACGCGTTTCCTCGGTATGGGTTTGGGGAGATTTTTTTTTTGTTTCCGCTGCCTTATCTGTCTCCCCTTAAAACCCAACAGAAATAAGGGTACATTGCAACTCCAGAAGATATAAAACGTACAAGGTGTGAACTTGTCACACAATCACCACATGGTACTCAAATCTCTGCCATTCACAAGGCCAACACCAATGTTAGACATCACTATGGGATACCAATCCCTTAAGCACATCAGTTGATGATATCACCTCTCAAGGCCTCAAGCCATCACCAGGTCATAGGACCTATCACATTAAACATGCATGTGCTTCATCACATTAAGCCTCATCAGTATGCATAAGCACCACAATGTATCATATAATCACCACCATAGTAAGCCATGGCATACATATCACATGTAAGGTTAGGGGCTTATAAACAAGAGAGATAAAGCAAACACATCACATAGCTCATCATTAGGGTTAGGGATCCAAGCTCAGTCGATTAGGGTTTGTAGCTACATCCAAACACTAAACCCTAGGTAGAACATATCCCATATTCTAGGAACACTTGAGGGTTAAGGAAACAACTATCCACACATCACTGCATGTGGCTTATACATTACTCATAGATGTGTATTGATTGAGTACTCCAACATATGTGTATCAACCAACCATCAGCCATGTATCATGACCACCCACTAACATGGGTCGCGACCATCAACCGGCATAGTGTCTTGACCGTGACCAACACCATGATGTCACAATAGCAACACACCGGGGAGCAACATGTCTCAACTCAACCATCAACCAAGTCATGACCCCAACAAAGCAAGATGTCTTGACCAACTAGGGTAGGGTTTCGACCACCTAAGGAAAACATGATGTGACCTTCAACCTCAAGGGAAGCAACCCCACCAAAGCCAAGGTTGTCTCGACCTCAGACCATGTTATGGATTGTGACCAACAAAAGTTGTAATGACCACCAAGGGGCAAACCTCCACCAAGACCAAGGATCATCATGAAACCAAGAGTAACCAAGATCAAAATAGAGGTAATGCATGGCTAAAATAGAAGAGAATGACATGGAACACCACCATCCTCAAGAAGGAAAAATGTCTCCCAAAATCGGCCATCAAAACCCTAACACTTGCATTATGAAACCACCACATAAAGGGATCTCAAACAAGAGAGAGAACCAAGTTAAACCGCACCAAAATAGAACCAAAACTTCATAAAATTCCAAAAAACTCAATCATCATGCATTCAACTAAAACCAAGATCAAGAGATAAGGGAAAAATATCATTGCACCACAATCACCAAAATCAGATACAAAACTAGGGTTTCAGATTCCATCCAAACCAGGCATGATCTGAAGGAATAAAGAAGGTGCATTAATAGAGAAGGTTAAGAGTTATATAACCCACCTAAAAGAAGGTCACTCTAAGGGTTTCAAGCTCCAAGCACACGATCCCAAGGATGATGAAGCTCTATCAAAAGATACATCCTCGGCTACAAGAACACCTCAAGAAAGAGAAGACACCATGTTCAAAGATTACCTAAGGAAAGAGAGCAAGAAGCTCAAGGTTGAACCAAAAGAAAGAAGGGGGACAAGAGAGAAGAAACCTCCCCTCATTTAGGTGTCACTTTGTCAAAACATGACCTATGACCCCTTGTGAGGAGGAGTTTACTCTTAAGAATGACCACCATGTCAAAACATGGTCTAAGTCCTAAAAAAGGGAAGAACATGGGGTAGAAGATCCAAGGAAAATGCCATATAGGAAAGGTAAATGCTTGCCAAGGTAGAAGATGATCAAGGGTTACCACAAGCACCACATGCAAGGTTGATCCTCCTTCAAGGCACCAAGAACAACACCTCCTTTCTCCACCAAGCTCCAAGGACGTCCAAGCAAGGAAGGAGAAAGAAGATGGAAAAAAAGTCACTTTCATGGGGAGAAGAGGGTTTATATAGAAAAGAAGGAGAGAGGTAGGGAAAGAGATGAGGTGTCAACAAGATAGGGCTCCAAAGGGACACTTGTCCACCCATGAAACTAACATGCAACCACTTAAAACCCACATGCAAGAGATGATGATACACTCTATGTTGGGCCTTGACCCACTTGGGTCACCCACATGGTCATGGTTGCAACCCACCATGGAACACCATCCATGGTCATGACAACACCAACAAACATAACAAGGTCACAACACAAGGTCAGCAAACCCCTCCTAGGTTTAGACACTCTATACAAAGGCAACTATCTCGATCCAAGATCACCCAAAACCATCTTGGTCGCAACCACAACACTTAGAGGGGGTGTCTCGAACGCGACACCCATAAAACAACCCCTGGGTCATGACATAAGTAGCTACACCCACATGTAAGGAAATATGAGCACAGAGTATAGCAGCGGAAACAAACAATTTATCTATCTGTATTCCCCAATACAGCAAGATCGCATCAATTACTATGAAATAGGAAGGATGGTTTTAGCAAGTTATACCTGGTCCTAGAGAAAGTCCAGTGAAAAAACTCACTTCTTTGCAGTTACTGACAAGTTTCTCTTAGACGGTGGTAATGCATCTCTTGGTCTTCACCATGAACAATATCTGCGCAACCTCTATAGTGACTCTAGTGGTCTTGCCACAGACTACAGGTTGACTTTGGCTCTCCGAGCAGCAGCGAAAGGACTCTTATCTCTAGAGTAGTCCACACAGACTAACTAGAACTCCCGTCATCCACCAAGAACAGACAAGAAGGATTTGTCCTCCCCGTTGGTGTACTAGTTATCAACCTTCTCTCCCACAATGAAAACTTCTCAGTTGTTCTCTCCCGTTGGCTATCCCTCCTTTTTAGGCAGGACTTACCCGATCTCTCTTAGTTACCACAACCAGAGCGGACAATAGTTGTCAGAGGAACCGATTCTCAGTTGTATGTGTTGTATTCTGGGAAGCCCTAAGTACCCCTCTATATATAGGAGGGGTTAGGGTCAAGGTTCCTAGTCCCCATCCATTGCGGGACTAAAGCATGAGTGGAAAAGACTGAAAGATCTTGAATTTTCACAACAATTTTGGAAGTTTCACAACTTGTGTCAGCCAAAATGGTCGTCTCATTAGTTGAGACGGTCGTCTTGCATGTGAGACAGTCATTTCACTAAATGAGATGGTCATCTGGGATGTGAGATGGTCATGTCGCTAAGCGAGACAATCATTTCATGCTTTCTCAGTCATATATGAATTGGCAAATCGTTTCCTAATTGATGTCACACATTAATTTACTCTCACCCCAAGTATGTGCAATTTAAACAAGTTTGGGAAAACTCCAGAACTTTCTTTCATCCCAACCAAGCCATCTCACACCAGTGGACACCCATCTTACCCACCCAGACGGTCGTTTGGTGAGTTGAGATGAGCCGGTCTGTTCAATCATATTGAACCGGTTCGCACAAGGGAAAAACTTAGCCAAATCAATCTCCAATCAACTTGACCCCCAAACGGATGTCTCAACTACATGAGACACCCATTTGGCTGCCCAAACGGCTATGTCACTCAGTGAGATGGTTGTTTGGTAGACCTAGTCAGCCATTCAAACAATCAGTTGTGTGAATTGAATACCTAAACACTTTAGTAATCAATCCAACTTTCGTTCAAGATCAAACTCCTCTTGTAGATGAGTTCCTATGTGTGTGATCCTATAGGTCCCATATCACATTGACAGTGAATGTCCATAACTAGCTTATGAAATCACAAGCAAAGAGTGGTGCCTAGTTGCACATCAATGCTACCCAAGTAAAATGGAAAGTTGGAGAACAACTTCAACCTACAATCTGTGGAAGGTGTTGCAGTGATTGTATAATTCCTTTGTCTCTAATATCCAGGATGAACTCGAGGCATGGTTGGTCATCCCCTCAATGTTCAATCCATGTTTCTTGAACCAAGAGCAGACTATCTGAGATAATGTGACATTAATATCATATATTGATTCACATGTACATGCGCATGCGTTTCTGAGTCTTGCTAATCAAGTGTCCAGGATATCATACCCATGTAGGAGGGAAAAATCCCATATCTATCACTCACAGTCTATCCCAATGTATCAAAGTCACCCAATCATCATCGTTATAACAACCCATGTTTTAGGATTACGTTTGATGATGTCAAAGTGTGCCCAATGACATGTGATGAGTGTAGTGATTTTAGGTCTAAGAATCACAATCACCACCTTCACTATGAGAGATGAGTGTGACGACAAAACCACATGTCACTCTCAAGGTGGGTCTGTTCGACACACTATTCTCTAACATGTATCTGTGTGCTTGGTTAGATATTTCCATATCATGACTAATGAGATTTAGTCATCAACCAACTCACACTCTGATCTTATGTGTTATTGTTGTCTATCAACCTTCCACAATAACAACCGATCATGGACATAATGAGAATATGTATATGTACTCTTAACATCTGTATGATCTCATCAAAAGGATAGGAACTTGACAATATACATCATTGAGTAATATAATTCTCTAGACATTCACTCTGTATCCTCATAATCTCATAATTGAGTGAAATAAATGAACTGGAAGCTTGCCTTTATACATGTATTATTATTAATCAAATCATTTTAGGTAATTATGCCATGTCAATCATCATATTATTTTCTCTACGAGCATACCTTACCAACAGACTCCCACTTGCACTTAGAGCCAGTTACCAACTGATCTCATCCTTAGTGATCTCAACATGTCCAACATGCTTCTACTATGCTAGTGCTAAAATAGTAGGTTAGTAACACTTTGCTTATAGTCGGTATATTGCATGTTTCTTATCTATTTGCTCTGAGATGAAACCACCATAATATGGTATATGATATTCCTTGCCTAGTAATTAGCTCCATTGTTGTCACCATATTTCTACTGAGTTATCAATGGTTGGAACATCTATAAGTTCATCCTGTGAACCTTTAGATCCATATAGTATCATTCTATGTTCATAACACAAATAAACTCTACTTCAATTATAGATTAACATTAATGGCTATTAGTTCGGAACTAATTGTCACTTAATCTTTGGAATCGAACATATTTTAATTTTGCAATCACTTTTGTCATTTATGGAAGCTTGCATCGATGTAACTCTTTACATCCAACTCTTCCTTTTATTTCTGTCATCATTGACTAGCAATCTATCCTTAGTCACTTCTCAAGTACTAATGGATATCTTTAATGACTTTCCAATAACCCTTATTGGAATTTATATCATCTTGTCATGTCTAATCACTAGTACAGATAACACCTTTAGCGTTGGTTAAGACTTTTGTCATCGGTTTTGAAGCGACACCCAAGTGGGTGACACTAAAAGTAGACTCCTTCAACATCGGTTACATAATCGACGACACAAAGCCGTTCTCGATTACAAAGCACCAGTAGTCGGACCATAGGCGTCAGTTTCTAGAAAACAATCGACACAATTAAGCTTTTGTTGTCGGTTGTTGGTTTTTAACTGACGCCGATGTTTTGTTTTTTTTCTTATCAGCTCCCAGACCTGCTGTCCAGCTGGTTAGTAGGATGCAGAACCTGTAGTTCAGTTCTGAACTGTAGGTTTACAACATCCTTTGATTTCAGCCAACAACAGGCCCCAAACCTGCAAATATTAACAAAGATGTACAATCATATATATATTATATATGGATCATGTGATTCACACACATGTATAAGCACATTTAACTTCAAATATGATTCATCACATGCACATGTATAAACCTATAGTTCCATTTCATTCCTCCATTTCATTCCTCCATTTCATATTCACACACATTT